>CM039512.1:19221846-19576846 GCA_022432975.1 Begonia masoniana | reverse complement strand
AAAAAAAAAAAACAAAAAAAAAAAAAACAAAAAAAAAAAAAACAAAAAAAAAAAAAAACAAAAAAAAAAAAACAAAAAAAAAAAAACAAAAAAAAAAAAAAACAAAAAAAAAAAAACAAAAAAAAAAAAAACAAAAAAAAAAAAAAAACAAAAAAAAAAAAAACAAAAAAAAAAAAAAACAAAAAAAAAAAAAAACAAAAAAAAAAAAAAAACAAAAAAAAAAAAAAACAAAAAAAAAAAAACAAAAAAAAAAAAAAAACAAAAAAAAAAAAAAAAAAACAAAAAAAAAAAAAAACAAAAAAAAAAAAAACAAAAAAAAAAAAACAAAAAGAAGGATTTTTAGAAAATATCTGATTGCACTCAGATTATCGCAGTAGAGGGTCATGACAGCTTGTGTGACACCATAGTCTTTCATAATTTGTTTCATCTAGAGAAGCTGAGTACACCTACTACCTGCTGCAATATACTCTGCCTAAGCAGTAGACAAAGAAATAGAATTCTGCTTCTTGTTAAACCATGACACAAAGTTGTGTCCAACATAAAAACATCCACCTGAAGTACTTTTTCTATCATCGAAACTTTCTGCCCAGTCAGCATCACAATAACCCACTAGATTTGCATTAGAGTCGAATGAATACCATATACTATAGTCGGTTGTTCCACTAACATATTTGAGAATCCGCTTGACTGACACTAAGTGAGACTCCTTCAGATTTGCTTGAAATCGAGCGCATAAACCCACGCTATAGCAAATATCTGGTCGGCTGGCAGTAAGATATAGTAGGCTTCCAATCATGCTTCTGTATAAACATGAATCAACAGCAATTCTCTTCTCATCTTTGGAGAGTTTCTCATGTGTCCCAAGGGGTGTTCTACTCTGGCATGCATTCTCGAGCTTAAATTTTTTCAATAAATTCTTGGCATATTTGGCTTGAGAGATAAAAATACCATTCGTTTCTTGCTGAATTTGAAGTCCAAGAAAATAAGTGAGTTCTCCTACCATACTTATCTCGAATTCTCCAGTCATTTGAGCTACAAACTCATCCACCATCGCCTGTGACACCGAGCTAAACACTATATCATCAACATAAATTTGAGCAAGTAGGAACTAACCTTTGACACGATAGATGAAAAGGGTTTTATCTACTCCCTCTTGCTCATATCTCTTGGTTAATAAATATTGTGTGAGTCGTTCATACCACGCACGAGGGGCTTGTTTAAGCCCGTATAATGCTTTCTTCAATTTATAAACATGCTCGAGATGATGAGGGTCTTCAAAACCCTTTGGTTGAGCAACATAAACCTCTTCATTAAGAAACCCATTGAGGAAAGCACTCTTCACATCCATTTGATAGAGCTTGAACCGCATAACACAAGCAATAGACAATAAAAACTGAATAGATTCAAGACGAGCAACCAGAGTGAAAGTTTCATCAAAATCAATACCTTCAATTTGAGAATACCCTTGAGCAACTAGTCGAGCTTTGTTACAAGTGATGTTGCCATGCTCATCACTCTTGTTCTTGAAGATCCACTTAGTACCAATAACATTCACATCAGGAGGACACGGTACTAAATCTCAAACTTGATTGCGGGAGAATTGGCTGAGTTCTTCGTGCATAGCTTCTATCCAGTATTCATCTAGTAATGCTTCTTTCACATTCTTAGGCTCGATCGTTGATGTGAAGCATGCCATTTGAATCATTTCTCGATAATTTACCCTCGGCTTATCTCTGGTGCGTATACCATCATTCAAACTTCCAATAACCTCATCTGTAGGATGATTCTTCTGAACACGTGTAGACGGTGGCCTGTTCTGTAAGGTAGACACTTCTACTTCATCAACTGTATCTGTTTGATCTGTGACACTGCCTGTGACACCATCTGCGACACCGGATGGAACACTAGTGCCTTCATTGTTTGAAATCTGATTTGCATATTCTTTCAGATTATATGTTGTGTCCAGAGAGTCGTCTACTTGAACGTTTGCAGATTCGATAACAGTTCGAGTTTTTTTGTTGTAAACTCAATAAGCACTGCTATTTGTAGCATAACCGAGAAAGATAGCCTCATCACTCTTAGGATCTAGTTTCCCCCTGTGTTCCCTGTCATTCAACACAAAGCAGATGCTGCCAAATGGATGAAAATAATTGAGATTCAGAGTTTTACCTTTCCATATCTCATAGGGTGTCATAGAAGTTTGCCACGAAGATACACATGATTTATGGTATAACAAGCAGTGCTCATAGCTTCAGCCCAGAGTTTTTGAGGAACATCCCTTTCATGTAGCATTACACGAGTCATTTCAGCTAATGTACGGTTCTTCCTTTCAACGATCTCGTTTTGTTGAGGAGTCTTTGGTGCCGAGAATTCATGAGCAATCCCTAGGTGTTTACAGAAATCTGAGAAATCAGAATTTTCAAACTCTCTTCCATGGTCACTGCGAATTCGAATAATCTTCAAGATAACACAATCATTTTCACGTTGAAGTCGAGTACACATTGATTTGAAGGCTCTAAAAGTGTCGGACTTTTCTCTAAGAAATTCCACCCATGTGTAGCGTGAAAAATCATCAATAGTAACAAAGACATACCATTTTCCTCCAATACTTTCAACAGGCATTGGCCCCATTAGATCCATGTGGAGTAATTCAAGTACCCGGATAGTTGTGGATGACTGTGACATCGGGTGTGACACCTTGGTTTGCTTTCCGATTTAACATGGTCCACATAATTTTTCTTTATCAAACTTTAATACAGGAATTCCCCGGATAGCACCTTTTGAAATAATCTTTTCAAGCATTCTTAAATTAACATGTCCCAAATTTCTATGTCATAGAATAGTGTCTTCAATACTCGACCAAAGGCAGGTAAACGAGGAAGAAATAAGATAGCAATTGTCGGACGATCTAACTCCTTCAATAACACATTTGTTGTTTTGATAGGACACCACACATTTTTCTCTTGTGAATTGCACATTCAATTCTTGATCATAAAGCTGGCTAATACTGATTAGATTAGATTTCAGACCATTTACCAATAAAATATTACTCAACTTTGGTAAACCAGGAACATTCAACGTTCCCTTTCCAATGACATCCGTTGAGACACCATTGCCGAATGTTACTTTTCCCACGGATTCGGGTATAATATCCTTCAAATATCTCTCTTCACCTATCATATGTCTAGAACATCCGCTATCAAAATACCATGCGTTGGTTCCAATTGTCTTTAGTGAAAGATGTGTAACATTACACTTCAAACTTGATTATATCACCCATTTCTGATAAGGGAATCTGTAAGAGGAAGCATTTCTAACAGTACCTAGTCTTAGGTCAGCAAGATAAGTGAAGCATTTAGGGCGAATATGACCATGGCGTTGGCAATAATGACATACAAAAACATATTTGTTATCTTTACTACTTGAGGCATGATAGAAGTTATAGAAATAGATTTTTTGTAAGTTCTTGGCATTTTGTTTGCAACTTGCTTTCCTTTGTAATCAAATCCCTTGTCTGACACTAGCTGTGATATCAAGCTTTCCCTTACGAATTTCATCATAGAGCGATTCTCATTTACTGCTATAGTCTTTGAAACTGAACTTTCACCTTTGAACCCCAATCCAGATCGATTTGCACTTGATTTGCTAACGTTTAGAATATCATCTAGTTTAGACGAACTCGAATTCAGCATTTTGACAAAGACTTATCTCATTGGTTAGATTATTAACTTCATCCTGACTCATTTTCAGCTTGGTCTCCAAATCATCAATAACATTTTGAAGAACATTCTTTTCATTTTTCAAATTTCTAATTTGAATGTGTAGAAGCTGATTTACTTTAACAAGCTCGGTCCATTTCTCATGGAGAAACTTGGTATTCTCCAATAAGATCTTCTTCTGTAACTGGTTCTTCATCTTCATCACTACTATTTGAAAAACTGTCTGTGACACCGTGTATAACACCATCGTTTTCTTCACGTTCTGCCTTTCCAACAAGTGCCACATGGTTGCTCTGAAATTCATCTTCCTTCTCTAACTCATCCTCACTCCAGGTTGCATTCAGAGAATTCTTCTTTTTCTTTAAGGTATTAGCACATTCTGCTTGTATATGCCCGAAACCTTCACACTCTCTGCACTGAGTGCCTTTGTTCTTAAATGGTTGATCAGATATATAAGTTTCTTCTTTGTGCTTCTTGTTGCTTGAAGAACCATTTTTAAAGTTTGTGACACCCTGTCTGACACCGCAAGTATTTCTTCCAAAGCAACTCCCTTTGCCTTCTTTATTTCGGTGTCTTTGCCAAGATTCATCTCGGAAGTTCTAAGAGATCCCATCAACTCTTGTAGCTTCATTTTAGAGACATCTTTGGCTTCTTCTATGGCAGTGACTTTATAGGCAAACCGTTGTGGCAAAGACCTTAAAGTTTTTCTTACAAGTTTTTTTTCAGAAAACATCTCACCGAGAGCAAATGCTTCATTAGCTATGTCACATAATTTGGCGTTGAACTCGCCAATAGTCTCATATTCCTGCATCTTTAGATTCTCAAATCGAGTGGTTAACATTTGCATTTTGGACAATTTTACCATAGATGTTCCTTCATAGGTGGTTTGGAGAATTTCTCATGCCCTTTTTGCCGATTCGCATGTGGAGATGAGTCTGAACTGAATTGGATCCACGCCATTAAAGATAGCATTTAGAGCCTTTGAATTGCATGTGCCAAAGCATCTTCATTTACGGTCCAATTTTCTTCGGGTTTTGGAGAAATAATACCTTCTGCAGTAGTGTCGATAGGATGATTCTAACTTGTTAAAATAGATCTCCAAGCCTTCTCGTCAATAGCTTTAATGAATGCCCTCATCCTTGCTTTCCAATAAGCATAATTACTTCCATCCAACAATGGCGGACGCATTGTAGAACCTCCTTCTTTCATAGAGTCTATTGCACACGAGCTATAATCTTGTCCTGCTGATCCTGCTTAAGAAACAGAAGTGACCAGTTCTGATACCAATTGAAAGATTACGATTTGTTTTGCGGTGTCACATAGGGTGTTACGTGTGACACCGATAATGAATGCAATGATGAACAATATAAATATGAGGAAATAAATGAGACAGGAGGTTGTTAACGCAGTTCGGCAACCAGCCTAGTCTGCGGGGCCATGCCCAGATATAAAAACATTTCTTTGAGTTCACAAAGTTGCAAGACAATCGGACTTATACAAATAAAGACTCCCTCTTATCTTTGTCTCCGCCTCTAGCTAACTTCCCCAAGGAAACTGTTTTTTGCGAGCTCCCCTCGACTTAATATTGACCTCTTCTGAGATCTAGATAACAACAAGATCCCCTTGTCGTTGATTCCTCCCGGAACCCGTGTTATGACAAGATCCCCTCGCCGACGATCAAAGTGACAAGCTCCCCTTGTCTAAAAACAGAACTCCTCTTGAGTTCAGATGCAGCCTCCTCCCGAGACTGAGCTTCAATGAAGAACAAAGAAAGATTGCCTCCTGGAATACCATCTGGAACACCAACATGCTGTCTTCAGGACGCAATACACAACACATTCAATAAATCGATGTAATCCACAACATAAGAAGAGTGTGTAAAACAATCACAGACCCAAACGCAGAAACGTTGGGAGTGAAAGAAAAGCGACGACACAAAGAACGAAGAAACCTTCTCTCGCGAAAATCAAAACTCCGTCGTCAACAACTTTCACAGAAACGAAAGTTTTAAATATCATTGGTAGCTTCCATATCTTCAATTCAGTTAGTTACCAAATTAGATAGAACGTCGCAAGAATTAAGGAAAACAAATCTTAACTAATTCGGTTGAGTGACACACCGTGTGACACTTTAGGAAAATATCGCTAACTTCCTTGATATGGCTCCGAAAATTTAGGTAAGCATCCCACAATTCATGTTATCTCGAAGCCTAACAGATTTCACAAAATCCCCATCAAATCGGCTTACCAAAATAAAGTTTTCCAAAAAGCAATTGCCTTTAGTTTTTTCAATAACTTTCCTATTATTCTTGTTTCCTTATTTTTCTCTTTCACAGAAACTTCATGATTGTTAATATGAAGCCATCCAATATTCAAAATGCAATATTTCTTGATCACCAAGAAATAATTATCAATTTGGAAAAAACATATTATCTTCATAAATATATATATATATATATATATATATATATATATATATATTGCCAAAAAATCAATGCCAACATATATGCAATATCTTTGCATTTACAGAGCCGAATCTAACTAACCAAACACTAGGGGTGAGCAAAAAAATTGAGAACCGAAGAACTGGACCAGAACCAATGGTTTGGTCCGGTTCTGGGCGGTTTTGCCTTACAAAATAATAGACATCGGTTTTTTCTCCAGAACCGCAGTTATTGGTGCGGTTTGCGGGTTTGGTAACCCAATTTTTGTAGAACCGGCCCGGACCGTTCAAGCTGCTGCCCACAGCCCAGTGCCCACCCATGCCCTAAAAATCGAACTCACTCTCAGTTTCTTCGCTTCGCTGATTCGCTCTCGACAGACTTCTCTTCTTCGACAGAATTCTTCACCTCGCCGTGTCTCTCGCAGTCCCCTCACCTTGTCTCTTGCACTAGCCGCCAGTCGCCCTCGCCATGCGTAGCTGTAACTCACCGTCTCTTCCAGTCGCTCTCGCCGGCTCGCCGTTCGCACAACAGGTATTTTCTGCTTTTCGCCGTGCGTAGCTGTAACAGAAATGTGCTTTGTTTCTGTTAACACGTTCCTGTTCCTTCCTTAATTTCCAGCATGATTTTTGAACTGTTTGGGAGACTCTTCAGGCCTGTCGACTGAGAGCATTCTAAATTAAATTTCAAGTCATTAATTATGTGATTTTTGTTGTGTTTAGGTGTAGGAATTCGCTGTTTTTTGTGGAAATCATTTCTGTCGTGTTATGTCTTGTGAGTTGTTTCTGTTGGCAGCATTTGCTATTTTCTTGTGGTGTTCTAGCACATTTAGTGCTCTGCTTAGTGAAGCAATCGGCTTGCTTCAAAATGCTTCTCTTTCGGTTCTGCTTTGAGAAAACCAAACTGGTTTTCTTGGTCTGTTTCTGGTTTAGCTGATAGGTTCAGCTTCCTGTTTTAAAAATGATTGAATGCAAGATTACTTTGAAACTTTACATGTTTGAAACATTCAGTTGTTAAGTATAGTTACAAAACATGGAACTCATTAGATTGTGTGATGTGGACGTGAGATTAGTTGTTTATTTAGTCTCTTTTTTTTTTTTTAATGGTCGATATTATAAAATGTTAATATAACAGGACAGAAACATGTTTTCTAGTCCATATAGCACGTGTGATGCCACCATAGTCTATCCGGCACTTGGTTTTACACAAACCAGTTTGATTAATTATAATGCAGCTGTGAAAAAAAAAAAAAACGGGAGGACCAGAACCGAGACCAAAATTCTGGTCCGGTTCTGGGAAATATTTTTGGCTTATTGGTGCAAAAAATTAAAAATCGAATTTAGTGGTCCGGTCCTAAATTTTACAAAAAACGGACCGAACCGGACCACGATCACCCCGACCAAACACACATAAATATTTTCAATTTATATAAATGTAATGTATATTTCTAAAAAAATTAATTATTAAAATTATAATAATTATTGATCATTATAATGTCAAAATATAATAGTTAATTATTTAATTAACAAAATTGTTTTATTAATAAATAAAATGACATATATTTAGGAAAAAAAATATTTGAGATGATTTAATAAAAAGTATCTCATAAAATCATTACAAATATTTGACAGTTGTATCATTACAAATTATACTCATAATAACTAGGTTGACAAAAAAATTATTTGAGATGATCTACTAAAAAGTATCACACAAAATCATTACAAATATTTGACAGTTGTATCATTACAAATTATACTCATATTAATTAGGTTGACAAATATTAATTGAAAATCATTTTCAATTAAGGTGACAAACGAGCCGGCTAAGCTGAGCCGAGCCGAGCTTGAAAAAATCTGGCTCACCGAGCCTGGCAAGTTACACGAGTCGAGCGTAACGAGTCCAATGAGTCAAACCTAACGAGCCGGATCAAAAAAAATTTCAACCTGAATCAGTTCGCGAGCCAAAATTAAACTAGCCGAGCTTGCTACAGTACCGAGCCGGCCGACCAGCCCACTCATATGTCATCTCTACATTAAAAATGAATACTTATTTTTTTCAAGATTAAGTGACACTTTTTCTTGATAAATAAAAATTAATTTTCCCGATTTGAAAAAAAATATTTTAGAATTCTTTATATATTTGTCTATTCTTATTTAGTTATGAGTTAACCTGCAAATAGAGAATAGGCTTTGAACTCAAGTAACAAACTTTTACTTCTCTGTTTTATCATATTTTAGTTCACAGCACCAGTTTTATGCGTTTTTTGTTTTTTTTTTTTTTTTTTTGTTTTTTGTTTTTTTTTTTTTTGTATAAGGTTTAGTGTTTAGTGAAGAGAATATTTTTGAAAGTTATGGAAGAAATACTAAACCTTGTATACAACTCATATGTGTATATTTTTATTTTTATTATTTTATGTGTATAACTCATATTTTTCCATCTCCAGGTACCTCCCTCCATACATAACATTTATACCAACAAAATATCAAGAAAATCAATCAATAAATCACAGGGGACACCGAAATGGAAAGAATGCGTTGCTAGATTTGTTGAGTTGCTCAGATCTCTCTTACTTGCTCCTTTTTATAGTTCTCATTTGCATCACTGAGAGAGACAAGTTAAAAGAAGATCCTATCAACTTCAGTGTCTTGAACATCACCATTGAAGTTATAAGGTAACTTTTTGGAAAAAATAATAATAAAAAGTTACAAAAAAACATGCCAGTATGGCATGCGATGCATTCACTTAAAATTACTAAACATGTTGACTGCTGTTGTACTAGTGCATGTCAATCTAGATGGGATGCTATTATTTTTCATAATGAAAGAATTTCAACCACGTAAAATTACTAAAATTTGTAGTTTGACGTAGAATTATGGTGTATTATTTGATAACCTTTATGCATATATGTACAGTGCATACGGGAATGTAGGGTTCACGACCGGTTACAGTTGCAAAAGACAAATACAGCCAGAACCGTTTTGTAAAGACAAATGGATTGGTCTAGTGGGCAAATGGAGTGTACAGGGGAAGTTTCTACTTATTGTGATCATGTTGTTCGGAAGATTAAAGAAATATAACGTTAGTGGAGGAAAAGGTTGGGTCTTAACATAGACACGACCTTCCTGATGATCTCCCTATTTCATGCTAATGGACTTCTTGGCTTGAGAATAAATAATATGTAGCTTTAACCCTGCCTAACTTACTTTGTCTTTCAAGATAATTATCAATGAGATTTTGGAATAGTATTTTTCCTGGAGATGTAATGAAATGTTTGGTACCATAGACTTTGATTGTAACGTTAACTAATATTTTAAAATTCATAGAAATTATATAACAAACTTGATAACAAATTGTTTTTAGCGTAGAGACCTGAGCTTAAGATTTCCGTTCAACTTTAATCCTAATTTTTTTTTGAATAAAATAGAACTCAGACTTTAGCACCATGAGAAAATTCCATTAAATCGGTCTTGTTAGTTTAGGTTGAAATAACTCTACTTATAGCTTTAAGATTACCTAAAATACTCTTGTTAGTTTAGGGTGAAAAAAATTTGTATATGTTAATCTCTTCTACTTTGTTTTTCACAAATGCTTCATTATGCAATTGGTATTGGCTAGGCTCGTGATCATTCTTGCCTCTACTTCACCATAATCTTCTCCTCTCGAAAGCCTGACATCTTTATTGGTTATACTCTCGTTGTATTTTAGCTTTCATACTATTTGTGAAGCTTTGCACCAATCAACATGATATTGTTCATTTTAAACCAAGATCCATAAAAATTTATTCTTGAATCTTACCTTAAGACATAGCGTAAGGAGACAACTCAACTTATGTATTAATCACCACCATCTTTCCCACAGGACCTGAGATCATGCAACCCTCCTGGTATTAGCTAGGGTCAAGGTCATTATTGCTTTCTCAAGACTCATGACTTGAAAATAACATTTTGAAATAATTGGTGCCAAATTTCTAATTGCCTTTCCATACCACTAAATTGATCTTTTTTAATACAAATGTTATGGTTCTTGAGGCTTAAGTATCATTAGATTGATATAGAATAATAATTGGTGCTGAATTTTCAATTTAGGCCCTGCAAAGGACCCTAGACAGAACATGAAATGACCTGACACAAAAGCAAATGGAACCACTAGACTTTTAATGTTGATTTATTGAATAGCAGCAAAATACTTTATTGAAAGTAAAAGGCTAAGTTCAAAGAACATTAGACTAACTTAAAGTCCAACAATGAGATCAATGATAATGTGATAATACAAGTCTAATAATATGTGTAAATTCAATGTATAATAATTGAGTCCATCAGAAATAAAATATATTAAAATGAGTCTCATCTCACCAATAAAAAACTAATAGCAAAGACATAACTAAAGAGGTAAAAGCTGTCAACTTCTGTGTCGAACTGCTAGTCTTCCTGACTAAGTTTTGAAAGAGTCATTTGGAGTAAATCGACTAACTCACTAAGGATAAAATTTTATATTCAGCTTAAAAGTAGGAAAAAAATGAGCATGTCAATATAAAATATTTTATAAACAAACTGAGTATAAAACATACAGTACAACAAATGATAAAACATTCCACTATAGTATGATACACACAAAATAAGACTCTACAACATAAAATTTCAGTGAAAATAAAGTTATTCACTATCTATGGGTACATTATTTCATAGGCATAAAGAATGACAACGACAATATTAGGCGATCGCAAAGCCACGAATGACCTTGATCAGTTTTAGGGTTTTCCCCCATTGACAAGACAAACACAATTGTCTTATTACTCTATTTAACAAATAAACAAATCCTCTAACTGTCCAATGTGCGTTACAAAATAAGACTCCTATATTGGTTGATCAAACTTGGTTTGCATGAACAAGTTGAACAATGAAAATAATAGTCATGCTCGATAAATCATATCCAATGAAAAATATACATATGGTATAAAATCAAACATGTAATAAAAATAGATTATGTCATAATACATGAGAACACATTAAGGGTTTTTTGAAAACAAAGCTGAACATAAAAATAAATTTCTACCTTAACCTGCCCTACCAAAGCCAAAGCCCCAAAACAAAAGGAGTCCAAATGATGTATCGAGCCATGGTACCTATTAGTATATCACTATAAATACCAATCTAAAATTCTGAAAACAACTGTTGGAACCCACAACGGGGATAGAAACCAATTTGTGAATCAAATTAGCTAAAAATATACCTTAGACCAAAAAAAGAAGTGCCACGACATAACTAAAAATGATGCCTAGGTGAGGGACGCCACGACACTTATTCTGCTACATGCAGACACATGTCCACTATTTCGATTTTGATCGAGTAGGCATGACACTTGTCGCACTCCTACATATCATAACATCTAAGAAAACAGTCGCTGCATAATCCAATTTTTACGCCGTGACATAATTTTTGAAATTTTTAATCTCAGTCTTTTAAAATGCATGGGCGTTATTACATCTAATGATGTCATTAACTCAATCATAGATCAATTTTCTCTAGAACTCTGATCTTTCTTTTAAATGGTAAGAAGGCAATTGAATTACTCTCGACGGTTTCTTGTTCTCCTTTGTTGATCAACACTCCAATAGCTATGATCCGACACTCACAAACAAAATTTTGATCTTATTATTAAATCTCACATTAAAGCTTTGAAAATATCAACCAAATATCATAAGGAAGTTGTAGAATTCCGTCTTACCTTTACCGAGCCTTTGGTATTGATCAAATTAGACTTGCTCCATAACTCGATTTGTGTTTGAACGCAAGATTCTGAATCTGAATTTTGGTATTCTCATAAACTTTTTTTTAATCAAAATCATAGACAACAGAAAATATCAGATCACTCAGTAATTTTTTTTTTTTTTGAAAATTGAAACAACGAATCAATCTTATATCTCTTATCTATTGTCTTCTTAGTACCACTAACGGCTCCAATGAGGTTTGTACATGAATTAAGTTTCCTAGGAAGAAAGATATGATTAAATAGAGTGCTCGGTCTGTCTGCAAAAAGCTCATCTTCATTTACTCCTAACTCCCACCAAATAAATTTTTAAATAATGAAAATAACCTTGATAATTTACTTCTAAAATATCTGTATTTTACATTTCTTATTGTGATAAAATCAATCACAATGTGAGAATTAATCATGAATTAATTAGAAAAATGAAGGAAGACACAAGCATTTACATGATTTGGACCAAATCGTCCTACATCTACGACACAAAACTCCCGTAGTGAATTTTATTAGAGAATCTAGAAAATAAGAATTTCAGCAATACTACAACATTGCTGCAACATCATTCCGAGATTACAAGAATAATAACGTTTCTTGAGAAATTGCTCTCACCCTTTCCTCTCTCTCTTGTTTTCTCTCTTGCTCTCTGATTCTCTCACTTGTTTATTCTTATCTCCTATCAACCCTCTAACTAATCTATTTGAAAATAGATTAATACAGATTTTGAAAAAAGATAAAATAACCGTAAATCTAATTGTAATCTAATTCAAAAAAATTTTGAACTAAATCAAAATCCTGAACCAGTAATTAACAATATCTTCCTTGGTTCTTGTTTTGAAGTTCTTCACGCTACTTGCATCCTCCATTACAGAGTAGCTTTCCTCCACACCCACCAAATTCAAACAAAGTTTAAACATGATAATTATAAAGACTTTCGTCTTTTGTAATTGAGCATTCCAGCTTATAGCTTCTCCATAAATTGTAAATACATATCAAAAAGTAGAATGTGATGAGTCAAAACAACAAGCAAAATCGAAATCAACATACTTAATTACAGATTCTGCCCTGATACTGAAGCCCATGCTGCAACATTTCTCCCACATGTCAATTTTATATCTAATGTACCTGATATGTATCTCATCACCCACTTCAAAGCATCATCTACATATTCTTCTTGGCCATCCTTCGCTTGAGTTCAAGACACTCTTTCTTGAAGTGTCATTATTTATTACAAAAGAAACACTTGTTGTCTTACCTAGATTTTGATCTTGCTTTACTCTTTGATTTTTTTCTGTTTATGAGTTTGAGATATTTCTCGCACTAGCCATCCAAAGCTTCCTTATGTCCAGCTTTTCCTCCTTTGAATTGAGCACAACCTTTACCTCTGCCATGATCAGGGTTTGCTTTTTATAGAGCATAGTGTTAGAAAATTGCTCGTAATACTTCAGTAAAGAACTCAACAGGATAATAGATTCATCCTCTTCTTTCATCTTGACGCAATTTGCCAACGACCTTTTCATGTATAAAGCTTCAAACTTGGACCATACTAAAATCGTCGAACCTTCTTCGGTGACCTCTCTTAGTTAGTACCTAGTTGCCTAAACTCATCAAAATAGCACTAGTCGCTTTGCACTTCATCTCAGAACCCTTATCACCGTTAGACAATTGAACCTTACTGAACGTCTCAGGATCAATAGCAGCAGACAACCCCTTGATGAACCAAGAAAGCCTTCGTTTTGACTCACCTTTAACTGAAATCATTATTGCCCGTGAATTTTTTAACCTCGAATTTCAACATGAAAGTTGAAAGAAAACAATCCACGTTTACCGCACCAATTGTTGTGATAAAATCAATCACACTGCGATAATTAATCAAGAATTAATTAGAAGAGTGAAAGAAGAAATCAGAACACAAGAATTTACGTGGTTCAGAGCAAATCGTCATATATTCACAACACAAAACTTCAACAGCAAATTTTATTAGAGAATCTATAAAACAAGAATTTTTGTAATGCTACATCATCGCTCGCAGTATCACCCCAAGATTACAAAAAAAAGTGACGTTTTCTGATAAAACCCTCTCACCTTTTTTTCTCTCTCTCTCTTGCTCTACAAACATCAGATCTGATTCTCTCACTTGTTTATTCTTATTCTCCTTTCAACCCTCTAATTAATCTATTTGAAAATAGATTAATACAAATTTTGAATAAGGATAAAATAACTGTAAATATAATTCAAAATTTTTTTGAACCAAACCAAATTAAAAAGCTGAACCAATAATTAATGGTTCCCTAACTCTATAATTTTACATTGAATAGTTGTTAAAATACCATTGATCTGTCAATTGCTTTGCTGCAACAGTAAGAGCATTATCAAGATATGGTTCTTTAATTAAAAGCATTATCAAGGTATGGCTCTATATATATATATATATATATATATATATATATATATATATATATACTTATTTGTGACTTTTTATTGTGATACTAATGGAAAAGGAAAAAAGATCACTATCGGAATTGATATGCCAATAGCATTATGATTATTTGCTTATAGCATCTAGTTCTCCAGCAAGTGTATGACCACTTGCCCACTTTTAACATTAAAATGAATACTTATATTTTTCAAGATTGTGATAATCTCTTTCAGAAGCTAAAGTTTTGGTTTAATAACACTTTTTCTGGACAAATAACAACTATTTTTCCTGATTTAATAAAAAATATATATTTTAATCAAATCAACTTTTTTAGAGAATTCTTTATATATTTGTCTGTTCTTATTTAGATTAAGAGTTAATCTGCAAATAGAATTGGTTTTGAACTTCAGAAACAAACTTCTACTACTATGTTTTATCTTTAAAGTTAAAAAAAACACCAGTTTTATGCGTATTTTGTTTTTTTATATCTAAGTTTTACGGTTTAGAGAAGAAAATAACCCTTGTTTATTTAATGTTTTTATGATTTTATGGGTATAACTCATGTTTTTCCATCTCCAGCATATATTTGCATATCAAGAAAGTGGATCAAGAAATCAAGGGGGAAGCCAAAAAGGAAAGAATCTGTCGCTAGATTTGTTGAGTTGCTCGGATCTCTCTTACTTGGTCCTTTTCATTGTTCTCATTTACATAATTGAGGGAGACAAGTACGATATAAGATTTTATTTGATTGTGAATGTCAACTTATAGTAGTAGAGATGCACAATCTTATATCGCTTGGAAAAGTGAACATTCAGTGTTTTGTAAGTAGAGTTCCCCTCCCTATCTAATACAACGCGTTTTGAGCTGATTTCAAGAATAAATCTATGCAGGCTCCAGCGTAAAGCAGACAATATTGTACTAGGAGCACAGTGAAACTACACAAATAGTATCAGAGTCAGATTTCCAACTGAAATGTCGCCGACAGGGATGTCGGGCCCCCAAAAGAAGGAGATTGTGGCAGTCTACCCTGTAAAGGCAAGAACGACCCAAAATTCTGTTAATTACGTGAGTTCAGCTCATACCAATGAGGGTGTACAATCTCAAATTGTTTGGGAAAGTAGAAATTGAGTGCTTTATAAGTACAATTTCTCTTTCTACCTAATACAATGCGTTTTGGGCTAACTCAAAAAATAAATCCGTGCTGGCTTCGGCCCACACACATCCCAAGTAACACGCTACAGCAAATAAGAAATGTAGAACAATTAGTTTATAAGGATCGCCATTGTATAACAATTCATAAAGGGAAGCAGTTTCCAACTAAAAGCAGACAATATTGTACTAGAAGCACCAGAAGACTCCATAAGTTAAAACAAGATCCTATCAACTTAAGCCTCTTAAACATTCCCATTGAAATTATAAGGTAAGTTTTTGGAAAAAAAAAATATAAAAATGTGACAAAAATACATGCAAGTATGGCATGCGATGCATTCACTTAAAATTACTAAACATGTAGGTAACTATTATATGATTACCAGTGTATGTCTACCTTGATGGGATGTGATAATTTTTCTTAATGAAAGATTTTAACAACGTAAAAATAGAAAAATTTGTAGTTAATGACATAGAATTATAGCATATTATTTTATAAACTGTATGTATATATGTGCAGTGTGTACTAGAATGTAGGGTTCATGACGGATTACAGTTTTGAAAGAAAAATACAACGGAACCGTTTCGTAAAGACAAATGGATTAGTCTGGTGGGCAAATGGAGTGGACAAGGGAAATATCAAGTTATTTTGATCATGTTGTTCGGAAGATTAAAGAAATACAACGTTGGTGGTGAAAGAAGTTGGGTCTTATCATTGACACGACCTTACTCATGATCTCCCTGTTTTCATGCTAATGGACTTCTTTACTTGAGAATAATATGTAGCTTTTACCCTGCCTACCTTACTTTGTCTTTCATGATAATTATCAATGAGATTTTGAAAGACAACTCATATTTAATGTTCACATAACATATTAATATTGTACTTGATTTGAACTACTTAAATAATATGGTACATGGATATAATTTCATTCACCTATTGTAGTACGGGTCCACACGCTTGTATTGATCCACTTATCATAACATGATTTGTGTGTGAGAGAAAAATATTGCATACTCACTACATTTAATTGATCATAGAACGAGAAGTTTAGAGATGTGTTCATGTCATTGTGAGCATCATTCATTTTCTACTTTCTACGTATAGATGAATGGGATGACAATGATATGAGATTAGACATTAACTTATTAGTATGCTCTCTCACCTTGGAAATCTGTAAAATAAAGCCCGACTCCTGACAAATAAGATATCTCATTTAATTTCTTTTAATTTTGACCTACCCTTCCATTTTTTATTATTTTAAATGCTGATAGAATATTTTTTTTAAGCATTTTTAAACTCCACATTAGCTTCTGCTCGATGTTTTAAATGAGATCAATTATCTCATTTAATCTTTTTGAATTCTTCATCATTTTGCTTCATGAGATTTAATCTTTACTAATCTATTTAATCTTTTGAATGTTAATCAACACCAAATCATAAAAATTGATTGAGAATTTCTAACTAAATTCGTAAAAAATCACAACTTTGTACGTGCTCCGTGATATTCTGGCATTTGTGTAGAAAAAATATAATTTATTTAAATAATAATTGAAAAATTGAAAGATATTTATAGCTAATAAACCAATATAAGATTTATCAAAGCCACAGAGTAAAGTGTCAAAAGCTCAAAGTTTTCTTCAGCTTGATGGCTACTATCGTCGTATCATTTCATTTTTAGTTTTGCCATCAGCAAAGTTGAAGAGAGTGTTTAATTCAAGTGGGATGATTGTTCACACAATGCATTCGAGGAATTAAAAAATAGGCTAATGAGTGGATCAGTTATGATTGGCTTCTGACAGTGAATAATTTATGCGGCTTACATTGATGCATTAGAGTTGGTTTGTGTTGTGCTCTGATATGCCATGGTAAATTAGTTGCTTGCACATCTTGGAAATTCAAACCCCAAGAGCATAATTATCCAACTCATGAAATAGAGTTGAAAGTCGTGAGTTCTACTCTGAATCTTTGGGGGAGCTACCTGTATAGTGTAAGTTTCAACGTGTAGTTAAACAAAAAATCTTGAAATATCTTTTTATTGAACTACATCTGAAGTTTAGGTAGAGATGGTTAATGAAGTTTATAAAAGATTATAATTTTGGTTTGGGGTATCCTTTCGTCAAGGCGAGCACTGTGGCAATGCTCTAAGTAGAAATCCTCAAGTGTGCTTTACCTCTCTAAATTGAAGAGACAATACTAGTAGTTTGGTATGAAACAAGATGAGAGATTTTTTGGTTAAGTGTTTGACGTGTTAGTCAGGTCAAGGAAGAACATCAATGACTGACAAGATTGATGACTTTTATTTTAGAGTCATTTTATGCTAACTTTATATAAGAAAATTTATATGAATTGAGTGATTGTAACAATTAATTGATATGAATTTACTATAAATGCTATGCAATGCTGCAGCATTAGGGTGTTGATTTAATTTAATATATTTAATGCTAATTTTCTATGAAAAGCATGATTTTTCTCTTTAATTTGAATTTTATTTTCATATTTGAATGCAAGGATTATAGTAGGAAAAATCAAGTTTAAAAGTTGGATTTGTTAAATGAAAATTATTATTGCCAAAATTTGAGGATTTATTTAGATTATAAATTGATGCAGAATACAAGAAGATAGAGAAGAAATTACTACGATCAAGGAGAATCCAATAGAAGGAAGATTTTATGGAAAAGAGGAGATGACACATGGCTTGTAGAAAAAGACAAAAAGGAGGGAAAAGCAAATTGGAAGAAGAAGATTTGGAAGGATGAAAACACGTGGATCAACTAATTGGGAGAAAGAAAGCTAATCTGGAATAGAAAATAAAGGGGGACCCACATAGGAGAGAGAAGATGGAATATAAAAAAAGAGAGAGAAAAGAAGAAGCAGATTGCATATTTTTTTTTGGAACGGATTATTCGAAAATTCCATAAAAAGAGGGAAGGGTATTCTGGTGTAACGACTTGCTGGGCAGAGAGAGGGATTAGCTTGCTGGACAAGAAGCTCTGGATCTGAAGAAACCCACTAGCGCCGTTTCTTGAATTCTCTCTTTCTCCTACTATTTTATTGTATTATTTTTCTATGAACACAATTGTTTTTAGTTTTATTTTTTATTATGTCTAGTAGCTAAACCCTTTAATCTTGGTTAGGACGATAGTCTTTGTTGCGATACTTTGCTACGATCTTGGTTTTGTTTCTGCGATTATCTATTGAACAATTATTTGTGATGTTTCTTGCTTAAGTCAGATCATATCGATAGATAGGTTGACTATTCATATTTATATTGTATCGATAGATAGATATAAATTTTAGATGCATGAATAATTAATTGAATTACTTTGTTACAACGTGGTTAACATTAATTTGATTGGCAATAAGAATAGCACATATCAGAAATTCAATTTTAGTCGCATTCTTTCAAGGTAGAAAGAAATTCTGATTTAAATTTACCTAGGCAATTCGAAAGAATCCTAGAAATCAATTTTATTCTTGCTGTTTTTTTAGATAATGCTGCAGAGCATTACCACAGCATCAGTAGTAAAATTATCGTAACAAAAAATCGATCCTAGCCAAGGCTCTTATCCATCGAATTTATCTCGTTTAAATTGTTTTCTTTTATTGTAGCATTATTCATATTTTATTTCTGATTATTTTCAATTATCATTTTAATAGTTTTTATAAGATTTTTATAGCGATTAATTCAATTAACAATATCCTCGTGGGATTGATACTTTACTTACTCTATTACTTCGTTAGCGACACGTGCACTTGCGTGTAAGTGTGTAAAATCACTAACAAGTTTTTTGCGCCGTTGCCGGGGATATTGTTTAGTTGTTATTATTTTGCTATAATTATTTTAAATTTATTTTACGTTATTTTATTTTGTTTTGTTTTTCTATTTTCAGACATTATTGATTTATGCCGGACGACGAAGACGCACAGGATCTTGTACCCTTAGATCCAGAAATTTAAAGGACTTTTAGAGAAAGGAGAAGACAACAGCAAAACCAACAACAAATTGAGGGAGAAAATATGGCGCATGCAGCAAATGAAAGGGAAAATGCTGAAAGAATTATTGACGAAAGAGATATACCTATTCAGGATTTTGCAATTCCTACACTTAATGATCTCAATCCTGGAATAGTCAGACCAAACTTTCGTGCCATAAGATTTGAGTTGAAACCTGCAATGTTTCAAATGCTCCAAACAGTTGGACAATTCACTGGAGCTGTCACAGACAATCCTCATCGCCATTTAAAGGTTTTTGGAGAAGTCAGTGATTCATTTAATTTCCCTGGTGTATCTGCAGAAGCTTTGAGGTTGAAACTCTTTCCATATTCCTTGAGAGATCGCGCCAGAGATTGGTTAAACAGCATTCCTTCAGATACAATCACCACTTGGGGGGATTTAGCAAAGAAATTTATTATGAAGTATCACCCACCAGTGAGAAATGCACGGATGAGAAATGAGATCACAAGCTTTCAACAGAGGGATGGAGAATCATTATATGAAGCCTGGGACAGATTTAAAGATTTGCTTAGACAGTGTCCAAATCACGGGATCCCTCACTGGATTCAATTGGAAACGTTTTACAACGGGTTGAATGGACAGACCCGATCGATTATCGACGCAGCAGCGAATGGAACACTGCTGTCAAAATCATTCAACGAAGCTTACGATTTGCTGGAAAGAATGGCAGTGAACAGTTATCAGTGGCCTTCAGACAGAATGCAATCTACAAGGAGAGCACCTGGAAGTTATGAGGTAGATGAAGTGGCTGCTCTTAATGCCAAAATAGCTTCATTAGAAAACGCGATGAAAGCTATGAACAGACAACAGCAACCACTAGTAAGAGAACTTTCATGCATCTTCTGCGGGGAGAACCATGATGATAGCTCATGTCCAACGAATCCCGAGTCAGTAAATTACGTGGGGTATAACAGAAATAACAACTCATATTCATAGACGTACAACCCTGGATGGAGACAGCATCCAAACTTCCAATGGAGTTCACAACAACAGAACAATGCTATACCTGCAAGATCTGCTGAAAACTATGTCCAGAATTACAATCAGCAACTCCAGAAGCCAGCAGTTCAAGAGAAACCAGACAACTTCGCAAGGGAGTATGCTGCAAAAACAGATATCATTTTGCAGAATTTAGCAGCTTCGATAAAGAATGTTGAAACCCAACTGGGGCAGCTAGCTCAATCTTCGAATTCGAGGAGCAATGGACAATTACCTAGCGACACAGAAATTCCACAAAGATCGGGCAAAGAACACTGTAAAGCAATAATATTAAGAAATGGTAGAGAAGTGGAGATTCCAGAAAAACCACAGAAGGTGGAAAAATCTAAGAATAATACCCAAGAAGGAGAAAAAGAAAAACAATTCAATACTGGGGGTTTTAAGGAACCAGAAGTGATGATTGAGAAAGAGAATGCTGAGGATGCCAAAAATAATAACCTGGAATCTGGAGAAATTAATAGCAATGCTGCAGTTCCGCCCGCAGCATCGCAACAACATCGACCTACAGAACTACAAATCCAGAAACCTCCTCCACCGTTTCCACAGAGGCTACAAAGACACCACCAGGAAAAGTAGTTTAAAAAGTTTCTGGACGTTCTGAAGCAACTCCACATCAATGTACCCTTGGTGGAAGCACTTGAACAAATGCCACACTATGCCAAATTCATGAAGGATGTTCTGTCTAAAAAGAGAAAGTTTGGAGAATATGAACTGGTGGCTATGACCGAGGAAACTAGCTACATATTGCATAATAAGATTCCACCAAAGTTGGAAGACCCTGGAAGCTTCACCATTCCTTGTACAATCGGCAACAAATATTTTGGGAAGGCTCTATGTGATCTTGGAGCTAGTATCAACTTAATGCCCATGTCAATTTTTAAGAAACTGGGAATTGGAGAAGTTAGACCTACAACTGTGACTTTGCAACTTGCTGATCGCTCACTGACTCACCCTCAAGGAAAGATAGAAGACGTGTTAGTAAAGGTGGATAAGTTCATTTTTCCAGTAGACTTCATTATTTTGGATTACGAAGCAGATCATGAAGTTCCCATAATTTTGGGAAGACCTTTCTTAGCTACTGGAAGAACACTTATAGATGTCCAGAAAGGTGAACTTACAATGCGAGTCAATGATCAGCAAATCACATTCAGTGTGCTGAAAGCAATGAAATTTCCAGACGATGTTGAAGATTGTTATTTGATAAAAGATGATGAAGTGCCACCTGACGAAAAAAGGCATTCAGTACCAGAGAACAACAAGAGAAAAAGCTATGTAAAGAGAAGAAAAAAGAAAAGAAAATGGCGCAACAGAGAAATACAAAAGCGAGTTTTTGACAGAATGATAAAAGTTTATCAATATGACACATTGGAACTACGAGATGAACAAAATGGTCAAAATTTCAAGGTAAACAGAATGAGAGTAAAGCTTTATCATGGAGAAAAATTAGCAGAAACTGCCTCAATTACTCTCGAGGACAGTAAAGAAAAGTGACATATGGAGAAGTCTGGCTGAAGACTTGAAAAACTTAGCGCTATAGGGAGGCAGCCCTCAATAATATCCTTTTGTGTTGGTTTTTGTTTATTTTATTTTATTTTTAGTTTTTGCTTTCAATAATGTTGATGCTCCAATGTTTACTGTAGCATTAAAAAAAAAAAAAAAAAAAAAAATTCAGGTCTGCACAATCAGGGAAAGAAGAAGAACAACACCACCATCTAAATGCTGCAAACAAAGCTGCAGCATCAGCCGAGAACACAGTGTACCAGCAACAACTCATGGAAGGATTAAAGCTTCTTGATGAAAGACTAGCCAAGCTAACCTTCCCTCCCTTTCCCACAATGCTGCTCCAGGACTCAAACTTTGAATCAGAACCCACAACATAATCATCCAGGGAAGTCCTAACCCCCCTAGTTTTATTTTGCTTTAATTTATTTATTTTTCTGAACTTCATTTTGTTTGGCAGTGGGGACACTGCCAATTTTTAAGTGTGGGGGTGCATACATGTTTGGTCTTGTGTTTAATTTGGATTTTTGGAAATTTAGTGTTGATTGTTTAATGTTGATGCTTATTTTCTATTTAATTTGAGTGCTTGAAAATTGTTTAGAATGTTTAGTCTTGTGCTCAAGGTTGTTTAAGTTCGTTGTCCTATTTTCTTTGTTCTGATAGTTTGTTTTATTTGTTCTGTTTGGCATCTAAAAAAAAAATTTAAAAAATAAAAAATAAAAATGAATGAAAAAATGAAGAACAGTGCAATTTAATTTCCTAATATCTTCTAATTTAGTAAGTTATTGAATAATGTTATTGTCACATATTATTAGAAATCAATTAAGATTTATTCCCATAAGCTTAGTTTTTCTTAACACACAAACTCATTTTGGTTGCTTAGGAATATCATCATTTCTAGATATTACAATTATATCTAGGTGTCAATAATTTAGTGTTTGATTAAAGAAATTAGCAATTAGAGAATTCTTCTTAGAAAAATATATAATAAATAATAAGTTTGGGGGTTATAAAAAAAAAAAAAGCATAAATGCAATTTCCTAATCTACTTTCAATTTCGAGTGAGCCTTTTGGATACTCGATGGGTAGAAATAAATTAGAGGAACTTTGGGAGGAACTCCGTTGCATAATTATTGGCTATACTCCTCTATTTCATATGAGTATGTGAAGGATCGGTATTGTCTAAGAGGGGGGTGAATTAGACTTTTTAAGTTTAATTAAGATTCAATCTAATTTCTCTTTCTATTTAACTTATAAATTTAACACAAGTAATCAAATAATAAAGAGGAGAGAGAGAGAGATTCGACACCAGTATTTTTACGTGGTTCGGCCAAACTGCCTACGTCCACGCTCCAAGGCTCACCCCTTGAAGATCCTTACTCTTCTCCTCACGAGAATACATAGATCGGGATTCCGGGCTCCGATCAACTGCCTTTACAGATTTTGGATTGAACTTCACGGGCGTCAATCCACTGCCGTTACAAGTTTGAGTTTGTAAAATATTAAGCTCAGACTACAATCTCACAAAAATGAATCTCAAGTTAGGATTGAGAGATATAGAGAAGAATACAGAGTGTGAAAATAACTTTCGCAGCTAGGGCTCAGAATTCAAATTGGCAAAAGTTAGTCTTCGAGCATTTTCTTCTGCTTATATACTCTGTATGAATTTGCTTCACAGAATTGAATGCTTCCTTCTTCAAAATGGAGATAAGTTACCGTTGGGAAGCATCCGTACTGAAGAAGATATCCGTTGCTTCTGAAAATGAGGTTCGTCGTCGCCATTAAAGGTCTGGAGTTAATGCTGAAAACGACGTCACTGTAGCTTCGCGGCTAACTTTGAATTCTGGCGGAAGTTCACCGGCAGATGCAACTAATGAGCGGAGACACGTCATCGGTGAATGCTGCTTGAAATGCCATCGGCAGATATATCCTTGAATTCCATCGGCAGAAGCATCTTCAACTTCTATCGGCAGAAGCATCTTTAAAACTCCTCGGCAGAGACAATTCGTAAAACTCATCGGCAGAGACAATTCGTAAAACTCATCGGCAGAGAAAATCCGTGAACTTCATCGGCACATTCTATCTTCAAAGCCATCGGCAGATGTTTCTTTAAAAACGCCATCGGCAGAAGCCTCTTTAAAAACCATCGGCAGATGAACTCTTGAAAATTGTCGTCTAGTGATCGGCATTTGCAAGCTTGAACGACATCGGTATGAGTAGCGTCAAATGCTATCAGTAGATCCATCTTGACACGTCATCGGCAGATATCTTCAAAACCGCTTCGGCAGATGAAACAAATAAGCGCTGACCACGTCATCGGTAGATGTCTTCAAAAACGCTTCGGCAGATGAGACTTGTAAATGTCATCGGCATATACACCTCAACACGTGATGAACCGGCATCGGCAGGAGCAGCTTCAACAGCTATCGGCAGATGCAACATTTCTTTGTCGTGTAGCGATCGGTATATGCAAGCCTGTTGCTATTTCATTCTGTATACTCAAACCGATTTATTAGACAACTAAAATACCCTTTTCAAGGGTATTTCCATATAAACTCATATTCATTATTTTCTTTAAATACACATAATCAAATTGTACATTAATTATACAAATACATAATCAAAAACAAATTATGACTTAAACACTCTATAAGTCAACAGTATGTATCTTGATGTGACACTATTGAGTAACCGGAGGACTTCATCACCAATGTTGTCAATCGCGTAAAAAGATAGTGTGACTTATAGATAAAGTCAATGTAAAAAAAAAAAACAAAATATAAAAAATAAATTAATTAATTAATCCCCTTACTTATTTAAAAAATAAAAGAAAGAAGAAGAATCTTTGAATGCTAATGGATTTAGGAAGGATATTAGAGAATTGACATTCTATGATATGCATTGTGATTTCTAGTTTTGATGGTTGAACTTAGTTAATCAAATGGAGTTTGAGCACACACACACTATGAAATTGAGTTTATTGGGAATTAAATCTATGTTGATTACTTTTAATTGTGATAGTGAGATTTTTCAATGATTTACGAGTTACTAGATACTTTGAAAATTATATCAATTTTAATATTAATTTGAGAATTTATTATTGTCTTGCATCACTCGAGGACGAGTAATGGTTTAAGTTTGGGGGTATTTGATGACTTTTATTTTAGAGTCATTTTATGCTAACTTTATAGAAGAAAATTTATATGAATTGAGTGATTGTAACAATTAATTGATATGGATTTACTATAAATGCTATGCAATGCTGCAGCATTAGGGTGTTGATTTAATTTAATATATTTAATGCTAATTTTCTATGAAAAGCATGATTTTTCTCTTTAATTTGAATTTTATTTTCATATTTGAATGCAAGGATTATAGCGGGAAAAATCAAGTTTAAAAGTTGGATTTGTTAAATGAAAATTATTATTGCCAAAATTTGAGGATTTATTTAG
Organism: Begonia masoniana; assembly: GCA_022432975.1. Classification (NCBI taxonomy): domain Eukaryota; kingdom Viridiplantae; phylum Streptophyta; class Magnoliopsida; order Cucurbitales; family Begoniaceae; genus Begonia; species Begonia masoniana. The sequence goes on along the minus strand of CM039512.1, from coordinate 19,551,390 downwards.
ATTATAAATTGATGCAGAATACAAGAAGATAGAGAAGAAATTACTACGATCAAGGAGAATCCAATAGAAGGAAGATTTTATGGAAAAGAGGAGATGACACATGGCTTGTAGAAAAAGACAAAAAGGAGGGAAAAGCAAATTGGAAGAAGAAGATTTGGAAGGATGAAAACACGTGGATCAACTAATTGGGAGAAAGAAAGCTAATCTGGAATAGAAAATAAAGGGGGACCCACATAGGAGAGAGAAGATGGAATATAAAAAAAAAGAGAGAAAAGAAGAAGCAGATTGCATATTTTTTTTGGAACGGATTATTCGAAAATTCCATAAAAAGAGGGAAGGGTATTCTGGTGTAACGACTTACTGGGCAGAGAGAGGGATTAGCTTGCTGGACAAGAAGCTCTGGATCTGAAGAAACCCACCAGCGCCGTTTCTTGAATTCTCTCTTTCTCCTACTATTTTATTGCATTATTTTTCTATGAACACAATTGTTTTTAGTTTTATTTTTTATTATGTCTAGTAGCTAAACCCTTTAATCTTGGTTAGGATGATAGTATTTGTTGCGATACTTTGCTACGATCTTGGTTTTGTTTCTGCGATTATCTATTGAACAATTATTTGTGATGTTTCTTGCTTAAGTCAGATCATATCGATAGATAGGTTGACTATTCATATTTATATTGTATCGATAGATAGATATAAATTTTAGATGCATGAATAATTAATTGAATTACTTTGTTACAACGTGGTTAACATTAATTTGATTGGCAATAAGAATAGCACATATCGGAAATTCAATTTTAGTCACATTCTTTCAAGGTAGAAAGAAATTCTGATTTGAATTTACCTAGGCAATTCGAAAGAATCCTAGAAATCAATTTTATTCTTGCTGTTTTTTTAGATAATGCTGCAGAGCATTACCACAGCATCAGTAGTAAAATTATCGTAACAAAGAAATCGATCCTAGCCAAGGCTCTTATCCATCGAATTTATCTCGTTTAAATTGTTTTCTTTTATTGCAGCATTATTCATATTTTATTTCTGATTATTTTCAATTATCATTTTAATAGTTTTTATAAGATTTTTATAGCGATTAATTCAATTAACAATATCCTCGTGGGATCGATACTTTACTTACTCTATTACTTCGTTAGCGACACGTGCACTTGCGTGTAAGTGTGTAAAATCACTAACAAAGATCACTACAACACTTGTCAAATCTCAATACAATGTGTCACCCTAAGATTGATTGACAGTCATAATGGACTATCGATTTTGTATCTAGAATTCTGGTGATAGTTGGATTAAACATTTTTTGTTAGTGAAATTTGTTTATATTGATAGTTACTGAACCAACATTTGCATCTCACCACACGAAACATTGTATCGGAGACATTTTTGTTTTGCCACTCTATTGAGTAGAGCCAGTGGAGTGATTATCTCTTGAGCTAGAGCTAATTTGAGATACTTCTAACAAGAATAAGATGATCTAGGAGAGGTTCAAAAGCAGAGCACACACAAAAGTTATGCCGATCATAAGATGAGATAGGTAAAGTATGAATTGTGCAAGTTTGTCTTTTTGAAATTTCGTCCAAGACGTTGTATTAATCTGTTCAGTGTAAAGGAAAAAGTTAGTCCTAAGGTACATTGGCCTATAGAAGATTGTTCAAAGGATTTGCAATATGGCATACTTGATTTTCTTTCACAACTTGGGTATGCTCATAAAGTCTTCTTCATATCCATGCTGCGGAAATACACGCCATGCCATCTCACGTCATGTCCTAGATTGATGTTCCCATCCAGAAAAATGATTACTATAAGGAGGAACCAATACAGATTTTGGGTAGAGAAGTGAGAATTCTTCATAAAAGGAGATTCTCATGGTTTTTGTGCTAAAAAAAAAATCATACTGAGCGAGAGGCTACTTGCAAAATTGAGACGAAGATGTATTTAAAATATCACAAATTGTTTGATGGATCCCTCAAAGTTGTGCTAAATTTTGCTGGCAAAATTTCTTAATGACAATAAATGTAAAATTTATCAATTCAATAAATAGATAAAGTTTTGAGTAACTTTCTAGGGATTTATGAAATTTATTTATCTCGTGGTCAATTTTAATTGATAATTTGTAAAATGGGTAATGTTAGATCAAGTGGACAAAGTTGATATAAAGTGAGAATTACCATATTGGTTAAATTTGAAGTAGTACTCGATGAACTATAGTTAGCTCAAGATGGCGTTTTGGATAACTTTTGAATTTACAATGAACCATGTTCATGATGATCGAATCTTCAATTGCTATCGGCGGTCTTTGATGGTTCATCAATTCTAAATTGTATTGTGTTTCTATCAAAACGATGCTTTCAAGTTGAAAAACTTGAAATCATTCAAAGTTTTTGATAATTTGATGAAATTTATGGTACCACTAACAAGAATTTTTTCGAAGTCAACAAATGGATTTCTTTTATTTACAAACCAAACCTTTGAATCGTATGATAAAAAGAGTTCTAGATATACCATCTATATTGTTTTATCAATATTACGATAGAGAAACACAGTTTTCATATATGTTTGATATCGCTCAATAATCAAAATGAGGTACAAGAGTCATTATTATTATAAAAGATTCTTCCAATAAAACTTAAGAGAAAGTCTTTATGACAAGACGAACCATATATCTCTCAATGTTGTCTTCGAATCCCTCAACCCACGTGTTTCAAACCTTAATGAAATTAGACGATATTTTAAATGTCATTGTCCTCCATTAACTTTTAATTCTTCACTTGTGGTATCAATCCACTATGAAAGTTGATGAGATCATCTTCCATGGAGACAAGCAATATAAAAATCCATAATTACATTTCTTTTTTATCTAAGGGATCTCTTTAATGGCATCAATTCTCGAGGGTGTTAAATTTGCTTTGTCAGGAGCAATCTCTTAAACTTGAATTGAAAATTATTATTTTCTTTCTTTCTAATTTGCTATTTAGACAATGTAAACTTGATCGTAGTTAGTAGCAACTGTAGGAATAAAAAATAAATTTTCCTTCAAAGAGAAATTTGTTAACCGTATCTTCTCCTCCAAACTCAATGTTCTCAAATAAATTGAAATTTCTCCTCTAAAAATAACTTTAGTATAAGGATCATAAAAGCTATACCCTCTTTAATCATTTTTAGTGTAACACCCCCGAACCCACCCAACCTCGGTGCGCTACTTTGCTAAATCATACCACGTTCAAAACAAAGTTTAAAATAATTTTTGATAAAATTTTTACTCGATTTTTGGATTTTTTGAACCCTCTAAAACGATTGGACAACGTGCGTGAAATACGCGCCAAACAAGTCGGAAAAGGTCGGGTTAAAACATATTTGAAAGGGGTAAAATTTGAAAATTTTTCAAAGTTGGCACATTTTGGGCGCCGTGCGCGTGCTGAGTGCGCGCATCGCCCAGGCAACGCGCGCGCAACAGCGCACCACGCCCGCAATCAATCGACGCACAGAGCTGATCGATCGGCTAGCTCTCGGGTTTGGCCAATCGATCAGCGCTGGCGCGCACCAGTAGTGCGCAACGCAAACGCTGCGCGCGCCACGCCCGACCACTTCCGCACCTGGCGCGCCCCACCTCGGCCACCAGTACCTCTTTCACCATTTTTTCACCTTTCTTCAAATTTCCTCCAACCAAAACACCTAAAACTCACCCAAAACTTTTCCCGACATTTCCCACTTCCCGACACGAGAAAATTCCAGAAAACACGACTCTAAAACTTTAGCGAAAACGTAAAAATGGGCTAAAATAAATGTTGTTTATTTTACGAAAAACCGAGTATCATAACAGCTAAATTTTCTAAACCAAAATCCTGAAAAATCATACATTTACAGAATGTATTCAAAATCCACTAAAAGACTTAAAATTCCATCACTTATTCACAATTTAAAACATTATTCCAAAAGAGTTATAAAATTCACATCGTTTATACAAACAAAGTTCAAACGAAAATACCAAATCCCACAAACATCCCAAAACACCATGGTCAAAAAGCCTCGACAATTACCCGCACCGGCATACTTCGTGCGTCGCCAACTGCTCCCTAGTCCTGAGCTCCCTCATCTAACTCACCTGTGAATACGTCGTCACCTACACCACAGAACACCAAAACGTAAGTCTAATGCTTAGCAAGTAAGGAATAGCTCAATTCAAAACAATGCATGCTCAACTCACCCCTAAATGCAGTTTCTACACACTCTGTTGTTTTTGTTTCATTTTCGTTGTATTTATCTTTCACTTTTACACGTGAATCAAGTAGGCACACGTCCTAGCACAATCTTGGACGGCCACACCTTGACCCACAGAGCGAGATCGGAGGCACACATCCGAACACAATCTTGGACGACCATACCAGATCTCCTCCCACATCGATCATAGAACCCTCAGTGTCCCTTCTAGCACGAGTATATCGAGGCGTTCATACTCATGAAACATTACATACTTTTAGCATAGCATTTCTCGTAAAATTCCTCTCGGGGTGCTACACACGAGCACTCATTCCCGATAAGGCGATTCTACTCCAAACCAAGTTGCATATCTATTTTCTTATCTTCTTACTTTTCAATTTCATAACGCAAAACATGCTAAAACTCGTATTTCGTAGTTTAAAACATTATGCAATGCATGACAATACAATGCTCAACCAAAGCAACAACCAAACAAACAAACATCCATACCGTTCCACGGTGTAGGCCCGAATGCAACAAAAACACACATCCACTAACTTACCTGATTTCACGGCACGTGTTCAGTTACGTCAACTAAGCTACCTGCTCGTTCGTCAACCTAACAAATAAGAAAAACTCACTTAGAAACACTCTAATAAATTCTAAGGGATTATCTAAACCCAAAACTAACAACAATTTAACCAACTTAAAGTTTCAAACTCTAAAAATCCGATTTTCTTATAATTTTAGTGTCCAAACTTCAATCGGCCGTAACTTATTCGTTTTTCAACAGATTTAGACGTTCCACCCTATTCCGTAAACCTCTACACATCTACTATCCATTAAAACAATCAAATTTAACAGCCAAATGACTTGGCAAATCGGAAATCACCAAAATAAAATCGGCCCCGTATTGTTTCCAAAACCAGTTTTTTACAAACTTACATTCATTCTCTAATCTATCTGTAGGATCGGTATTGTCTAAGAGGGGGGGGGGGTGAATTAGACCCTTTTTAATTTTAATTTCTAATCTAACTAATTTCTCTCTTGATTAAACTTATAGATTTAACACAAGTAATCAATATAATGAAAAGAGAGAGAGAGAGAGAAATTTGACACCAGTATTTTTACGTGGTTCGGCCAAACTGCCTACGTCCACGCTCCAAGGCACCTCCTTGAAGATTTCTTACTTCTCCTCAACGAGAAAACCTGATCGAACTTACGGGCTTCGATCCACAGCCTTACACAATCCTGGATTGATCTTTACGGGCGTCAATCCACTGCCTTACAAGTTTTTCAGAATTGAAACACAGATTAGTAATCTACAACCTCTCAAAATAGAATCTCAAGTTTTGGAATAGAGAGAGATGTAGGTAGCAGATTTTTTAGAGTATGATATTCGTAGATTAGGGCTCAGGATTCAAATTGGCAAAAGTTGTTCCTTTGTGCTCTAAGCTCGGCTTTTATACTCTGTCCATTTTCTGATTGACTTCAATGCTTCTAAACCAATAATAGAAACTTTGTTACCGTTGGGAAGCATCCGTACAAGTTCAGGTAGCCGTTGCCGTTTGTAGTTGCAAATCGTCGTCGCCATTAATGTTCTGGAGTTATGGCTGAAAACGACATCACTGTAGCTTCGCGGCTAATTTGAATTCTGGCGGAAGTTCACCGGCAGATGCAACTAATGAGCGGAGACACGTCATCGGTGAATGCTGCTTGAAATGCCATCGGCAGATATATCCTTGAATTCCATCGGCAGAAGCATCTTCAACTTCTATCGGCAGAAGCAATCCGTGAACTTCATCGGCACATTCTATCTTCAAAGCCATCGGCAGATGTTTCTTTAAAAACGCCATCGGCAGAAGTCTCTTTAAAAACCATCGGCAGATGAACTCTTGAAAATTGTCGTCTAGTGATCGGCATGTGCAAGCTTGAACGACATCGGTATGAGTAGCGTCAAATGCTATCGGTAGATCCATCTTGACACGTCATCGGCAGATATCTTCAAAACCGCTTCGGAAGATGAAACAAATAAGCGCTGACCACGTCATCGGTAGATGTCTTCAAAAACGCTTCGGCAGATGAGACTTGTAAATGTCATCGGCATATACACCTCAACACGTGATGAACCGGCATCGGCAGGAGTAGCTTCAACAGCTATCGGCAGATGCAACATTTCTTTGTCGTGTAGCAATCGGTATATGCAAGCCTGTTGCTATTTCATTCTGTATACTCAAACCGATTTATTAGACAACTAAAATACCCTTTTCAAGGGTATTTCCATATAAACTCATATTCATTATTTTCTTTAAATACACATAATCAAATTGTACATTAATTATACAAATACATAATCAAAAACAAATTATGACTTAAACACTCTATAAGTCAACAATCTCCCCCTTTTTGATTATGACAATATAAATTTGATTAACTTTGATACTCCCCCATAATTCTAGCCGCTCCCCCATAGTATGTGCATTTTATTAAAATAACCATTCATAGCAATTCCAGAAACACAGAGTATATCCAAAGAATGTTATCCAATCAAACTCAATCAAATATAGTATTCTCCCCCATTGACATTATCAAAAAAAGTAATGCATTCAACATCAGAGTATGTTTAGGAAAAAAATAGTCATTAAAAAGAAACAACTAGACAAAAAGAATGTATATAACTAAAAATCGCTATTTGAAAAGATCTAAATGACGATTCCAAAAAGCTCTCTGGACATAAGAGGGCACGTCACGGTGGGGATTGAAAAAGCCATCCACCAGAGCTTGAAGGAAAGCACGATCTCTTGGGAGAGGCGATTGATAGACCACCATTGCCAGACAGGGAGCAGGAGGTGGAGAAGGCTCTCGGGACAACTCCACGTCCATGCAGGAAGGAGACTCGACAGAAGGACCAGAGCACACATCCATACATGGTGGAGGAGAAGCTTCCATTGGACAGGCTGGAGGAGAGGAAGATTCAGGAGCTGAGGAAAATGTAGAAAGAGTGAACTTGAGCTCAGCCTCATGAATATCTAGAGACATGAGACGCACATCTTCAAAAACAGCAGGCCTGGAAAGGGGAAGAAGCAAATCTTCAAAGCAGGCCTCGGGAACATTGAGACCAGAACATGATGGTTCGGGTGCAGGCTCAGGTTCAGGTGTCAACGCGGCAATGGACAATTGGAGTTTCTCAAGTTCTCTGACAACCATTCGCCTATCACCATCAATCTTTGTAGACAGCAGGCCAAGACCTGTATCCAGAGCAACGCCCATGGTCTGATGATTCTGATCCATTTTACTTTGGATTGTTCCGAGGGCAATGCCAAGGTTGGCAATAGAGGCTTGCATCTCATTGTACTGAGCCTCTGTTAAGGAAAATCTCCTGTGATATGTTATGGGAGTTGCAGGAGTTGCAGGAGTATTGGAGAGAAGGGGTTGGACTGGCAGAGCGATTGGAGCAGGTTGGACAGGTGATGGAGGGAGCACCTCTTGCTGATCGGGAGATGGATGAGGTGAAGGTTCATGAATTGGAGATGGAGGAGCTGAAGATGGGTGGACTGGAACTGGAGGAGCTGTAGGTGGTAAGGAAAGAGTAGGTGGAGAGGGAGGTGGAGGAACTGGAGATGGTAGAGCTGAAGGTCCAAGGGTGAGTATGGAAGAAATGGCTCGCATTACCGGAGAGATGGAAGGATAAACAGGCTTAGAAGGTAGGATGAGAGAAGGTGGAGGTGAAAGAGGAGGTTCAGGAGTAGGTAGGGACACAGATGAGGGAGCAGAGGTGGCCTCTGAAATGGGTGCCATGGAGGAAGGAGCAATCCTACGCCTACGCACTAAAGGAGAAGGTGGGGGGCTTGAATCCTGAGATTGACTTACAGTGTCATCTCCTCCTTCAGCAGTTGATTCATCTGGCAGGATAAGTTTCCTTTTACCACGCCTGACAGGTGCTGCCAAAGAAGCCTTTTTCTTGGCTTTATCCACAGCAGGTTTTTCTTTTATGATACTTTTGAATCCCATCCTGCTGAGTGTGGAGTTGGAATAAAAATTGGAGGGCAGAAGTCTCACAGGCTCCTCCTCCTCTGGAAGAACAACCTCAAGACTAGCAAATAACCACATGAGAAGTAGATTATACGGTAGAGATGTAGCTCTGGAGGAGACAGCAAGAATCATCCTTCGAACAACTATATACCCAATGTTGAAGGGTGTCTTGAGATAGATTGCATACAGAACAAAGAGTTCCATTGAGCTCACTTCGTCATAATGTCCACCCTTGGGAACAATATTGAAATCAATCATATGACGAAAAACTCTGGCTCTAGGGGTCAGATGTTTGCCCTTTAACGGATCAGGGGAAGAATTGGGGTCCACAGTAATTTCCCTGAGAAATTGTATTCCATCAGACATTCCAAAGAAGGGTAGCTCAGGCCCTGTCACATACTTGTAAGGGCAGTTATCCAAATGAGGAGCTCCCAGAAGGGCATTTACGGACTGAGGAGTAATTTCAATGGGAGTGTTGTAGACGTAGCTCTTAATGGAGGGGTAATCAGTGGAAAAGCTAAGGTTTGCATAAAACATCCTAATCGCTTCCGGGTAGAAGAATGATTCGGTCTCAAAGAGACCTATCAACCCGAGATCAGTCAAGGGTTCAATAAAGTCCAATCCGGCTAACTCTTCAAAGGAAATACCCTTACTAGGAATTAACGATTTGAACCGATAGTCATTGTGGTACTTTACCTCAGCAGCTTGAGTAAGAAAGTAGAAGGTTGGCCACTCCGTTCCACGAGGAATCTCTCGGGAAGGACGATCAGAAACTTTGGCCATCTTCTTGGTCGGTTTGGAAACGGCGCGAGATGATTGACCTTGAGACTCCATTGCTAGAAGAGGATTCGACAGAGAAAATTTGGTAGGGCAGGGGTTTAGAGAAAGAGCGCGAAAAGTAGAGTGTCTGGGCGAAGAAGAATGAATTTAAAAGAAATAACTCATCGCCAGACGAAGAAGATATACGTGTCGGCAGATTGAGGAATACAGCTTCCGATGGGTTACACGTGTCGGCAAATTGATCAGAACAGCTTCCGATGGGATAGAAAACACTGCATCTGCCGATACCTACCGGTAGAAATGCATCTTCCGATGCTTAGAGAAAAATCAGCATCTACCGATGCTTTCACAACAAGGAATTGCTAACACTTGGGAATTTTCCAAAAGAGACAGAATTAATTTCTATCAACCCTAATGAGACCAAACCTTATTCTGATATTATTGAATGTCTTCTCATCCAAGGGTTTTGTAAAGATGTCGGCCAATTGATCTACAGAATTAAACAATTCTAAAGAGATATCTCCTCTTTGAACATGTTCACGGATGAAATGATACCTTACATCAATATGTTTTGTTCTAGAGTGTTGAATAGGATTTTTAGAAATGTTGATAGCACTGGTGTTATCACACCGAATAGGAATCCTATCAAAGAACAGATTATAGTCCTCCAAAGTCTGTTTCATCCAAAGCATTTGTGCACAACAACTGCCTGCAGCAATATATTCACTTTCTGCAGTTGAGAGTGCAACAGAATTCTGTTTTTTAGAATACCAAGACACTAGAGATTCACCAAGAAATTGACATGTTCCTGTGGTGCTTTTCCTATCAACTAGACTACCAGCATAGTCAGAATCTGAATATCCAATCAGATCAAAGGAAGTTCCCTTAGGATACCATAAACCTAAGTCATAAGTCCCACTCAAATATTTGAAAATCCTTTTTACTGCAGATAAATGAGATTCCTTAGGGGCAGCCTGAAAACTAGCACAAAGGCACACACTAAAGAGTATATCTGGCCTACTAGCAGTCAGATACAACAGAGAACCAATCATACCACGATATTTCTTGATATCCACACTTATACCATTTTCATCCTTGTCCAATTTAGTAGTGGTACTCATGGGAGTTTTAGAAGATTTGACAGTTTCTAATCCGAATTTCTTAAGGAGTTCCTTAATGTACTTTTCTTGACAGAAGAAGATTCCATCAGGAGACTGATTAATCTGGAATCCTAGGAAGAACTTTAACTCCCCCATCATACTCATTTCAAACTCACTTTGCATGAGGGAGGAAAACTCATTACACATGTTGACATTGGTTGATCCAAAAATAATGTCATCGACATATATTTGAACCAGCAGAATGTCCTTATCCTTTTGCCTGGTAAATAGAGTTGAGTCGGTGTTACCCTTTTTGAAATTCCTTTCCTCAAGGAAATTCCTCAATCTGTCATACCAAGCTCTAGGAGCCTGCTTAAGACCATAAAGAGCTTTTATAAGTCTATACACATGATTAGGTTTAGCATAGTCTTCAAATCCTAGGGGCTGCTCTACATAAACTTCTTCCTGAATATAACCATTTAAGAAGGCACTCTTTACATCCATTTGAAAGAGTGTGAAGTTTTTGTAGCAAGCATAAGCTAAGAGCATCCTAATGGATTCTAATCTAGCTACAGGTGCAAAGGTTTCCTCAAAATCTATTCCTTCTTCTTGATTGTAACCTTTAGCAACAAGTCTAGCCTTATTTCTGACTACGATCCCATTTTCATCTAATTTGTTCTTGTAAACCCATTTAGTTCCAATAATGGGATGATCCTTAGGCCGTGGAACAAGTTCCCATACCTTGCTCCTTTCAAATTGATTTAGCTCCTCTTGCATAGCTAAAATCCAGTTTTCATCACTCTCGGCCTCTTCAAACTTCTTAGGTTCTACTTGAGAGATAAATGCCACATTGGCACAGAGATTCCTAAGAGAAGATCTAGTCTTAACTCCTAGTGAAGGATCACTTAAGAATTCATCTATTGGATGGTTTCTGACATATTTCCAATCTCTAGGAAGAGTAGGATTTTCATCCTTGACAGGAATAATATTTAGAGAAGTTGAAGAAGGTTCTAGAAATTTTTCTACTTGAGCAGGATCACTAGGCTTTTCTAAAGAAAGGGAGTCTAGTTGATTATCCAAAGAATCATCCTCATCCACATTGATTGTGGGTTGAGGAAACTCATCAAAGTTAACATGGACAGATTCCTCAACAACTAGAGTTCTCCTATTGAATACTCTATAAGCTTTGCTGGAAAGGGAATAACCCAGAAAAATTCCAATATCAGATTTGGAATCGAATTTTCCTAAGTTATCCTTAGTATTAAGGATAAAGTATTTACAGCCAAAAGCTCTAAAATACTTGACAGAAGGAGTTTTTCCACTCCACAATTCATATGGGGTTTTCTCAAGAATAGGTCTTATGGAGACCCGATTAAGCACATAGCAGGCTGTTGCAACAGCTTCAGCCCAGAAGTAATTAGGAAGGGTGTTTTCATTAAGCATAGTCCTAGCAAGCTCTTGGAGGGATCTATTCTTCCTCTCAACAACACCATTTTGCTGAGGGGTCCTAGGAGAAGAGAAATTGTGCTCAATTTCATATTTGAGGCACAGGAGTTCAAATTTCTCATTTTCAAACTCTCCACCATGATCACTACGAATAGCAACAATGGTGAGCTCCTTTTCATTTTGAACTCGTTTCCTAAAGCTGGAGAAGGTATCAAAAGTCTCATCCTTAGACTTTAGAAAAAATACCCAGGTAAATCTAGAAAAGTCGTCAACAATGACATAAGCATAGAATTTACCACCTAGACTAGCAACATTTGAAGGACCGAAGAGGTCCATGTGAAGGAGTTGGAGAGGCTTAGAAGTGGAGATTGCATTCTTTGATGCAAAAGAACTTTTGATCTGCTTGCCCATTTGACAAGCTTCACAGATTTTATCCTTCTCAAAGGATATCTTAGGAATACCTCTAACTAAATTCTCCTTAGTAATCTTAGCTAAGGTATCCATCCCTACATGTCCTAATCTCCTATGCCAGATCCAAGAATCAAGAGAAGAGTTAACAGCAAAGCATTTTTCATCAACATGCTCAATAATATCCAAGTCAATTATATAGATATTTTCTTTTCTATAGCCAGTGAACAGAGATTTGTCATTAGATGCATCTTTAATTAAACAAGAGTTTGATTTAAAAATCACTTCATATCCTTTATCACATAACTGGCTAATACTAAGCAGATTATGTTTTAATCCCTCAACTAAAAGCACATTTTCAATAGTAGGATTAAAACTGTTACCTATATTGCCGATGCCAACAATTTTGCCTTTTTGGTTTCCACCAAAAGTGACACTTCCTTTCTTTTTGTTGACAGCAGCAAACATGGTTGAGTCTCCTGTCATATGCCTCGAACATCCACTGTCGAGATACTACTGGTTCTTTCCAGGAGAGCACTCAACCTGCAAAACAGTAATCAATTGGTCTTCTTAGGTACCCAAATCTTTTGGGTCCTAGTGTTAGGTCTGGTTCCTTTGGGAACCCACTGTAATTTACTGCCAGATTTCATACTGTTTAATTTTAATGGACACTCAAAGGATTTATGTCCTACTTCATTACAAGTATGACAAGTAGACGGTTTAACAAAGAAATTCTTAAAAACTTTTCTTTTGTTGAACTTATCATAGCCTAGACCTGCTTTATCATGAGTAGCTCTATGGTTCCCTATTAGCAATGTTAAGTTCTTGCTACCATTTGAGAACCACAAAACTAGTTTATTCAACGACTCATTTTTCTTCTTAAGTTCAGTAATTTCCTTTTCATGCACGTCTACTTCTTTCACATGCTTTTCTAACAACCCTGCATTTTCCTTTTTCAACATGTTATACTTAGACTTAAGCATGCCAAATTGTTTGATCAAGTCATTAAAGGCATCAATTAGTTCACCTTCTTCATTATCACTATCGCTATCACTTAGAATACTTGAAGAAGTACTAACATTTTCTTCGTGTGCCATAAAGCACAGATTTGCAACTTCTTCATCATCAGAAGAGGAGGTGTCGCCTTCACTTTCATCCCAAGTTGCCTTCATGGCCTTCTTCTTGAACTTCTTGGGATATTTCTTTGCTTGTGGACAGTCTGCCTTCATATGGCCAGGTTTTCCACACCCGAAGCAGGTGATTTCCTTCTCCTTTTGGAATTTTTCACCCTTTGGAAATCTCCTTCCTTACAATCTTTTTCTCTGGAGGAATTTGCTGAACCTCCTTGTAATGAGAGCGATATCTTCATCATCTTCTTCTTCTTCTTCTTCCTCAGACAGGTCTTGTTTACTTGAGGAAGCTTTCATTGCAATATCTTTTCTTTTTGTAGCTTCCCTCTCCTTGAGATCTTCCTTCTCGTTTGACCTCATCGTGATCTCATGTGTCATAAGAGATCCAAGGAGTTCCTCAAGTTTTAGAATCTTGAGATCCTTTGCTTCCTGTATGGCAGTCACCTTTGGCTGCCAGCTTCTTGGAAGACATCTAAGAATCTTCCTGACCTGTTCTTCACAAGAATATGATTTACCAAGAGCTTTTAAGCCATTGGTAATGTTAGTAAACCTTGTAAACATAGAAGATATAGATTCATCTTTTGGCATAGAAAATAACTCATACTCATGTACAAGCATATTCAATTTACTCTCTTTTACCTGATTTGTTCCCTTATGGGTAACCTCTAATAAGTGCCAGATTTCTTGAGCACTATCACACCCTTGTACCCTATTAAATTCATCTCTATTTAAGGCACAATACAGGGTGTTTATTGCCTTAGCATTAAGGCTTAGATTTCTCTTATCTGACTCAGTTAGATCAGTGGAAATCTTAGGGACGCTTTGGCCATCTACAGTTTTCATGGCTTTAAATAGACCATATTCTATGATGTTCCATAGCTCATAGTCCATGGCTTGAATGAATATCTTCATTCTTGCTTTCCAGTAAACATAATCACTCCCATCAAAGAAGGGAGGCCTATTTGTAGCTTGACCTTCTCCGTGTGTGGAGTTAGTATTGAATGTCATTGCCATTGTAAATATATCACACAATGATTAAAGACAGCTTAGACAATGATAACCTCGCTCTGATACCAATTGTAGGATCGGTATTGTCTAAGAGGGGGGTGAATTAGACCCTTTTTAATTTTAATTTCTAATCTAACCAATTTCTCTCTTGATTAAACTTATAGATTTAACACAAGTAATCAATATAATGAAAAGAGAGAGAGAGAGAGAAATTTGACACCAGTATTTTTACGTGGTTCGGCCAAACTGCCTACGTCCACGCTCCAAGGCACCTCCTTGAAGATTCCTTACTTCTCCTCAACGAGAAAAACCTGATCGAACTTACGGGCTTCGATCCACAGCCTTACACAATCCTGGATTGATCTTTACGGGCGTCAATCCACTGCCTTACAAGTTTTTCAGAATTGAAACACAGATTAGTAATCTACAACCTCTCAAAACAGAATCTCAAGTTTTGGAATAGAGAGAGATGTAGGTAGCAGATTTTTCAGAGTATGATATTCGCAGATTAGGGCTCAGGATTCAAATTGGCAAAAGTTGTTCCTTTGTGCTCTAAGCTCGGCTTTTATACTCTGTCCATTTTCTGCTTGACTTCAATGCTTCTAAACCAATAATAGAAACTTTGTTACCGTTGGGAAGCATCCGTACAAGTTCAGGTAGCCGTTGCCGTTTGTAGCTGCAAATCGTCGTCGCCATTAATGTTCTGGAGTTATGGCTGAAAACGACATCACTGTAGCTTCGCGGCTAATTTGAATTCTGGCAGAAGTTCACCGGCAGATGCAACTAATGAGCGGAGACACGTCATCGGTGAATGCTGCTTGAAATGCCATCGGCAGATATATCCTTGAATTCCATCGGCAGAAGCATCTTCAACTTCTATCGGCAGAAGCAATCCGTGAACTTCATCGGCACATTCTATCTTTAAAGCCATCGGCAGATGTTTCTTTAAAAACGCCATCGGCAGAAATCTCTTTAAAAACCATCGGCAGATGAACTCTTGAAAATTGTCGTCTAGTGATCGGCATGTGCAAGCTTGAACGACATCGGTATGAGTAGCGTCAAATGCTATCGGTAGATCCATCTTGACACGTCATCGGCAGATATCTTCAAAACCGCTTCGGCAGATGAAACAAATAAGCGCTGACCACGTCATCGGTAGATGTCTTCAAAAACGCTTCGGCTGATGAGACTTGTAAATGTCATCGGCATATACACCTCAACACGTGATGAACCGGCATCGGCAGGAGTAGCTTCAACAGCTATCGGCAGATGCAACATTTCTTTGTCGTGTAGCAATCGGTATATGCAAGCCTGTTGCTATTTCATTCTGTATACTCAAACCGATTTATTAGACAACTAAAATACCCTTTTCAAGGGTATTTCCATATAAACTCATATTCATTATTTTCTTTAAATACACATAATCAAATTGTACATTAATTATACAAATACATAATCAAAAACAAATTATGACTTAAACACTTTATAAGTCAACACTATCCACCTAAACACTCTAAACTAACCTATCTAAGTTTAAACCATAAAAAATGGGAAGACAACTAACTAACTAATGGGAATTTTTGGACCCCTCAATTAGGGTTTCCTAAACCCTAACCAAACTTCATAAAAACATCAAAATTCTTCACCTAGATGCATACAACATAAAACCCACTCAATCTTACCTTAATTCCTTGAAAAAACTTAATTAAATTGGAGAGGAGAAACCCTACAATGGCTGCCAATCTTGCGTGGAGAAGAAGGGGAGAAAGAAGGCTATTTGCCTTTTAACCATTCACTTACCTAATTTATAAATACAAGTTTTTTCTACTTTTAAAAACTTCCACCAAATTTATCATTTTTACAAAATCACCTCACCCTTAACTCTCCTTCAATCCAACGTGAATGACACACCATTCACTTCCCTTTTAACTCTCATTCTTACTTTTATTCATTTACAATAATCTCAACAATAACAATAACCTCTAAACCACTTCTCTTAGAGTTTTCACTTCCAAATTATCTTCCACTTTCACTCTCTAAATCATACACTTAGAATCATCCTAAATTAACGTTAAACTCACGTCTAGAGCTACGTACGTTATAAGAGATTTCCAGGTGTTACATTTAGTACTCATTCAAATAGTAACTCAATACTTTAGTCTAGTTTCTTTCTTTTTGGCTCGTAAAGTCATTCCCTAGTTAGAATTTTGCAAAAAAAAAAAAAGCTTCATACTAGGTTTTTACCCATCTAACATTGATAAAGGGTTTTAGTACTCTCTTTAATACGTAAGCTACAGTCTTTAGTGTTTTTACCATATTCTTACATGTTGCTTCATCTCTCCCAAATACACTCTTTAATTTGTAAGCTACCGTCTTTAGTGTTTTTACCATATTCTTACATGTTGCTTTATCTCTCCCAAATTCACCTTTGTTAAACGGTGTAATGAGAAATGACATCACATTTCTTTATGTATTTGACAAATGAATGTAAACATGTTCTCTTAATTCATCACATCTACTATAGCATTTACCGCTACAATCAGATTTGATGACTTTATCTTTTTGTGACTATAATTCTGGATTGCAGCTTTTAACGCTTTTAACAAGTCTAGTAACAAAAATTTCTCATAAATCAAATATAACCTCGACAGAAATGTCTATAAACTCAATAAAATATTGTTGATCATTTTAAGAAACCAAAAGGAATGCTCAACAAATGTTGTCTAAGACGTCTGAGTTTCTATTTGCATCAAATATCTTTATTTTTGTCACTTTCTTCTTAATAAAACTGACACAAAGCTCATATTCAGTCATATCAAGAATTTGATTAAACACAAGCATCTTCGTTATTTTTTGAGATAATGACATAATTGCTTATTCTATATTGACATTGAATTCTCATTCAGAACAAAATCACAATTAGAATTGTATATTTGTGTCTACTTTAACCAGTAAAATTTTTAGCATGTTGTTTTCTTCTACAGTGGAACATCTATAGCTTTCAAATCTTTATTATTTTCTTTAATTTTATCCTTACATTCTACTGTCAGATAAGTATTGTATTGCTTCAATCTTCTTTCTCTTGCGCGCATTGAAAAATATGCTTATTAAGAATAAATTTCTCCATTATTATAGTCTTAATTAACCTTAAACTTTTTGAATATAGAAGAGGTACCAAATTAAATGCATAAGAAAGTTCTTAGAAAACTCTGATGTGTCATTAGTTTTAAAGCAATGGAAGACATTTATGTAGTGTACTCATTTATGTTGTCATTATTCTTATAAGACAAGTTTAGCTAAAAGCATAATTGTCTCAATCCTTTCGTTTTGTCCAAAAAATGCTTTTAATTTTCTGATTGAACATCCAGTCATCATGTAACGGCCTGGACCCCGTTTCTGCAGGCCCAAGTCGTGCAGTTCCCACCGATGGGCTGCTGCCACGTGGGTCCCAGAAGGGCGGTACACGTGTACTCACGATCTTCTCCCCCCTGAAGGGAGTTTTTGCCTTCCCCCCACTCGAACTTCAGGACCTCAAGGACTAGTACCTGGGGTACAAGTGAGGAGTACCACTGAGCTAACTAGCTAGCTAGCTAGTATCTGGGGTACAACTGCAAGTTGTTGTCAAGTCCAAGATCGGTGGTTTTAATTTTTTAAGTCATAACAGTTTTTCTCTAGCAAAAGCTGAACTTTTGTATTCTCACAACGAACATGTGACGACCCAAATCCGAATCCGATCGGAGTCCAGGATCGGAGCCATCACTCCGGGACAGTGTACGGAAAACGGTGACTATTTTTTTTTTGAACATAAACAGAGCAGACAGCGTTATTGGAACAACTTATGGAAGCCAACTGAACTTTTAAAACTTTAACAGAAAACAGAATCGAATGACAGTAACATGCACCGTCATCGCAAACCCTATAAACGCAACTTTACAGAGAGGGAGAAACTACAGTGAGTAACAGAAAACACTTATAGGGAGAGAGAGAGTTCTCGGGTGTAGAAATTTAAAACAGGTTTCAATAATGGATAACAGAACAGAAATTAGCATAAGGCTGGCGGAGGAGGAAACAGGAAACATTGGCGGAAGACTTAGGCGAATAACTGACGAAAGACTTAGTTTAAAGGAGCAGCGGAAGACTTTGAATGACGTCAGCAGGAAGATGTAAATGTAAAGACAGAAACGGAGATGACGTCAGGCGGAAGATTAGAGCTATCGGTGGATTCAGATACGACAAAAGACGAACAGTATTCAGCGGAAGAAGCTGAGTAAAACTGGGCAGAAGAGGTGGTGACGTCAGCCGGAAGATGGGTGACGTCAGCCGGAGGATACAGACAATTGATGAAATCAGACGAGGTGATGACGTCAGCCGGAAGATAGATGACGTCAGCCGGAAGATACAGATAGAAACTGTGAATGAACTGGGCGCGGGAGATAAGCCGGCGGTGGATGTCGAATAAGACAAGACAGATGACGTCACCGGAAGATGTAATTACACTGGCGGAAGACTTGGGTGACGTCAACCGGAAGACGGGGTTTTAAACTGGGCGGAAGACTTATGCTGACATCAGCCGGAAGACATATTTACACTGGGCGGATGACTTGGTTTTTAAGGCAGAAACTTGACAAATTTTAACAGAAAAACATGCCAACAGAAAACTTCGAAACAAAAAGCAATAAGGCTTCAAGCCTCCAAACCCGATTCCAAACACAGTTTTGAAGCATGACAGAAGCTAGAAAACCTAACAGGAATTCAAGAAAACAACTGCATGGATTACTCCATAACCAGAGACAATCCATGCACAGATTTTCAGGGGATATCCCAAACAAATTCAGAATATTTCAGAACCCAATTTAACTGTCAAATACAATACAAACAGAAGGCATGAAAGTTATAGACCTTCAATACCCGATTCTAAACAAGGTTGTGGAACATACTTTGCAATTGACAGATTCGAAGAAACGGACTGCATGGATAGTTCCAAACTAGAATCCATCCATGCACAAACTAATAAAAGGAAATCCCAGCAGTTTCAGAATAATTTCAATATATTCCAAGACATAAATACAACTGTCAAATACAGAGGTTTTAGAATACCCCAACAAAACCTATACATAAATCAGATTTCTAACAAAAATCCAGACAGAGTTTTGAAACAAAACACCAGAGTTCAGTAAAACCTACAGACATAAACTTTACTTAAAAACTGAAACCTCAGAGCAGAAACATGTCTAACTGCAACAACCACCATGTGAGCTCGATCCACCATTTACATCAGATCATCATTTTGAGGAACAAGGTCCTCGGTTTCAGGTTCAATACCTACACCAGAGAGTTCACCTATGAGTCTAAAACTCAGTAAGACATAATCGGTATGCAGTGATGCAAAATGCTATGCATGCAGTTTTTTTCAGAATACGGTGACAGTACAGAGCATTTAAGTACAGTGGCAGTAGAATTAAATGGAGCTTATAGGGGAACTGGCAAACAGTGGGGGAGGGGGAGGGTGCACTATTAGGCACATTCAGGGATACAGTACAGTAAACGGTAAACAGTAACAGTTCAGTGGCCAGTCCCCGTCTCGCACTTAACCTGGTACATTTCAGTCAGATTTTATCTTATTAGTTTCAAACGGTGTACAGAAATCGGTTTTGCATGAATTTTCAGGAAAACAGTGTATGCATGACATTCTCAGTGCCTGAACCTATAACAGCAAACATCAGAAATAGCAGGGCATATTGTGAGATAGAAAACAGACAACTCAGAACGTGGACTGAGCAGACAACACAGAACACAAACTGAACAGAAGCTATAATATTTCTACCCAAAACTACCCGACAGAACAGGAACCCTAGTACCTCTGTGATGTAGGGCCTTAAGGGCCAACCTACGGTTATGAACTTACCTGTTTGCTGCAATGTAGAATGCTCGAATGTCTCTGGAACGCTCGGATCGGTTGCTGCAATGTAGAGAAGTTAAACAAGTTGCAAATGCTAACAAATAACTTGGAAGATTATGCAGTAAACTCCATTCAGACTTGTAGAAAACAACGAATGTGTTTCCATACAAAAACCGAGAGTTTTCTCACAACTATCTTAACCTAAAGCTTCAGCATAACTCATAGTTTTTGCTTGTCCAAATGTGTTAGCATTAGAAGATGTTTACCTTAGCAGAGGAGCAGAAAGAGATCTGAGAAGATCGAAGTAACTTCTATGGTTGTTTGTCGACAGGAAGAGAGAATGCAGAGAGGAGAAAGGAGAGAGAGCAGAGAAGAGAAGTGAAAAGGGTTTCACGTAGGGGGAAGAACTTAACTTCTTCAACAAGCTGCCACATGTCAATCATCCATTTGATTTCTCCCACCAACCTTAATTTCTTCCTAATTTGCCCTTCCATTGGTTTTAAACTTAGTGTTATGCTTAGTTAAACATCAGTTTGGTTTTCCAACAAAACATATATTGCATTTACATTAAATTAATCCCGAGAAATGGTTCGGGAAAAATAATTACATGCAAAAAGGCCAGGTGTTACAGAACAAGAGACTGAGAAAGAGACGGCTAATACCTAGGAACCATAACTTTGAATTTATATCTAGTGGGTTAGATTAAGTTTGACTCGTCATCAAAGTTAAACTCGGCTATTCTGCTCAATTAATCTAATACTTTCATTAAATGCTAAAACTTATATTTATTTGATCACTTAATTGAAATTGACTTTATAATAATTATTGACATATAATTATAATTAAATATAAAAGCTCATTAAATTACTGTCAAATAAATCAATAGACGATCCTCTTGAAGCTTCCTTTCACATACCAAAACAAAAATTACTCTCGGCTTCATGTAGAGGAGCTCAAGTTAGAATTAAATCTTCAATCTTTACAATTATGTATTCCTATAGTATTAAAACGTAAAAGTAACCAGAATGTTGAAACATACCTAATCCATGAAAGTATTTTAAAAATTAGATTAATGAAATTTGTTATCAAGTTTGATTTTAAACTTGTCATCAATTTGAGACTCAATTGTTGTGACCTTCTAAATCAAAATATTTTTACTTTAATGAAAAATCTCAACTGTCTGTATCTCTAAGTGGACAAAAGATTGAGAGATGCTCTAACTATTTGATCTAGCAAATGGGCTTAGCCAAGGTCATCATTAAACTTAAACATAAACAACTGGTATCGATATATTGAAGTCCTACACTTTATTAGATGTCTCCGACCTAATAATTTTGTATTGTATTTGATCACTTCAACGAGTTTAACTTTCTGATAACTAATATACGATTATTATTAAATATATGAGATCATCATATAAATGTTAAATTATACCTAAAATATTAATGAATTATATCAAGTGAATGTAAAATGGTTTTATTTGTGGCAACCATTGTCTGACTCTTACGACAATAATCGTTGTTGACTTTGTCAATATTTAGAGAGTTCCATAATCTTTAATGTTTGGGAAAGATAGAGTAGATCACATAATTAAAAATTCTTTATTCAAATTAATAGGTTTGTTTTAAGATAAGACTCAACAATAAGTTTACACCAACCTCAATTTAAAATGAACAATTCTTATCCGTCGGAGTCTGATTGCATAATATTTCCATCCTTTAGTTTATAATCCATGGTTGTTGATGCTAGTGTAACTTTGACCCTCCGCTATGTGAAGATAATGAAGATCTAGTTAAAGACCCAGTGCATAATCCAGTATCGTTTAGAAGATTGAAAAATATATGATTTACAAATAAAGTTTCTGTGTCTACCTAGTACAACGCTTTTAGAGGTAATCCCAAAAATAAAACAATGCAAGTTTTGCCGTAAAACGAACAATATTGATTAATATCTTAACTTAAGCTTAAAAAAGTTGACCACTAGGTTGCACTTATTGTTTCATATTTGTATTTTATTTTCTTAATTAGAAAACATAGTCAATGAATCACGTAAATAAATAAATAAATTGTCAAAAAAGTGTCAGTAAAAGTGGATTACTATATTTATTTATTATTGATTTAAAAATAGTCGTAGCGTTGAGATTAGCATCATAATTAATTACAAACCCAGAATTAATTAAGACTTCAAACGAGACACAGAAACTTAGAGAAAAAGAGAGAGGGAGAGAGAGAAACCCAAGGTTAGAACATGGGTAAGAGTTAGTGCAGTGTGTGTTCATTGGAAACATAGTGTCTACGTTGAGGTTTACAGAAGAGATTTCTTGACTTCGAGTTTTCAAACATAAAAATCATTAACAATTGAGAACAATATTTTACAAACAAAAACAAATTTTGGATCTGATTCTTGATTCTAATCGCATTTGTTTAGGAATCCAAGCACGTGAACTTTAAAAATTGTTTTCTTTCCTTTCCAAAAACATTGAATTCTTTTTGGAAAATATCAACGCAACAAACCGTACACGCCCTTTTCTTGTTTTTATTTTTGATGTTATTTAAAAAATTGAAAACATATTTAAACAACTATATAATAAAACAAGATCTGTAACTATGTAACACATTTAAAGCTATGAAACAAAATCATAAATAATTTAGCAAGCAGTCAGTCTTAGATGCACTATATGTATGCAAAAATTCATATTGTATTTCGATTTTACCGTACCAAATTTCTTTATTTTGCTTGTAGTTTCTTTTTTTGACTAGGATTTTCTAGTAATTTTGGTTTTCTAAGCTAACAGTAGTTTTTGCTAAGAGAACATCTTCACTTTCTAAAAATATTTTAACGATGGTGTTATTCATAATTGATCTGCAAAAACCTAACATGACAACGGTTAAATAAAACAAAATCAAGAATCAATGCATAGCAAGAAGAATGATCCAATTCAATTCACGAATCAGAGCTCCGTCTTCTAAACAAATTCAAAATCTAGGAGTGGAATTCTAGACACAAAACTTTCAAATGGCTTGAATGTGGCAATTTTTTGAATTAGTATAATATTTTAATGGATGACAAAGGGTAAGGGGTTGAATTGAAATGGTACAAAGACAAAGTCAAAATTG
The DNA here is from genome assembly GCA_022432975.1 of Begonia masoniana. Lineage (NCBI taxonomy): Eukaryota > Viridiplantae > Streptophyta > Magnoliopsida > Cucurbitales > Begoniaceae > Begonia > Begonia masoniana. The sequence continues at coordinate 19,528,262 of CM039512.1, read as the reverse complement.
AACTGATATTAGCAGAAGATTCTAACAACTGTAGGAGAGATATGGAAAGCCCAGAAGTAACATGCAAAAGGATCAAATCATATGAGCTTTAATGGCCTTCACTGAAAACGATGGCAATGAGCAATATATATATATATATATATATATATATATATATATATATATTTTTGACCATTTTCCAACCATTTTTTATCATCTGAGAGGTCAATCACACCCCAAGAACCACATAATATAGGATTGTTATTGGCAAGGCAATGAGCATTCCGAAAATAACCCTGTAAAATTATTCAATTTAATTTAATTAGAATAATTATAAAAAATTTAAAAAAATATGCCGGATGAGGGTTAGACTGTGCATACGCTGTGCTAAGTATGTCTGGATGGACGTTGTATTCTTTGGCAAACACGAAGGGAACTATTCCTTGTGGGAGAGCAGCCTATGTGGAAAATGTAAGGGCATAAATGTCATTTAACCATTTTCGTATTTAAATATTTATTTATATCTCTATAGCTTCATTAACTTGGTGGTAACGTCTAATCTAACGCTATGCTATAAAGCTAAATGAATGACACTGCCAAGTGTAAGATTTAATTAGAATCAATAATGTATTAAGTTGAATTAATTACGTGAGTTCCAAGATCATTTAACCTTTTATTCTTCCCAGAACGTGGAAAAGCATGATTTATAATTTTTATTTTCATGTTTCTAAACAAATTAGGGTTCCAAAGAAATTTAGATTGTCAAACAAAATTAGGGTTTTCCAAACAAATTAGGGTTTTGGACTTGAAAGCTTTGTAAAATTGAGTACCTGTACAATGGCAACATGCAGAAGAACTCCACGTAGACCAACAGCAATGGAGGTCGCAGCAATAACAGCAGGGCCAGTCAAGAACCTCACTGCCATTGAAAAGGTGGCCACTGATTTTCCACAAGCTATGATCTTCGGTTGTAAAGCCATGAACAAACCTGCTCTGATTAATCTTAAGTTAATCTCATATCTTTACATGTTTATTGATAATCAATTCGAACTGAGCCAATAAAAGTTCTACCGAGGCTAAACATCGCCATTCCTAAACCTGCGTCGGATAATATAGAAATCGATCCTTTTATGATCAACGGCATTTCAATGTGCCACCTATCATTATCAAATACGCATATTAGAACGTTAATGATAAAAAGTGACAAAATTTGCATATTTAAATAACATATGTGAAACATGATGATGTTTCAAGGTAAACAGTAATCACTGACTTGAATGATATTAGAGACCATGCCAAGCCAATAAGACTCGAATAAGTGTTAGGGTTTCGAATGAGCTTCCTCCAAACCATGATAAGAATTAGCCTTGTCATCACACTTGCCGGAGGCATCTGTCGGGTCTTTTGATCTCCATCGATGTCTCCATCTTCTATTCCGGCAACTTTTTTCTGGCCATATGGAGATACATTCACCACGTGGTTTGATCCTTCTTCTATATCCTCTCCCTTTTCTAACTTTTCTGTTTATTTTCTCAAAAAAATAAATATAATCAATTTTTGACTTTCGGTTGTGAGATTCCACCTTGGATCGATCCAATATTTTAACTTTTTAAAGATTCATGCTAGGAAAGCTATATAATTCACTAACATAAAATGAGCTATGTGACTTTTCATGCAAAATGTCAAAATAGGAAGAGAATAAAGTTATATATTAATTAAAATTTATGATTATGATAAATTAAGAAAAAAATCAAGCTTCCTACCTGGAGTAGCAATTCCGGAATCTGGCTGAAGAGCAGGCTTGGAGGAAGAACGGCAATCGGTCGTAGTGGGTGACGGACTCGAGCTCCATACAAACATATGGAGTTCCTTATTCGACGTTACACCACCCCCGAATCCACCACCACCACTACCTATCTTCTTCAAACCACCACTGGGGTTGCTCGTCGGAGGAACGGAAGAATCTCCATTGAAGCTCACCATTTCTTGGCTCATACTTCTTCCTCCCGACCCTTTCTTCTTGGCGTTCTTCACTGTGGTTTCATCTTCAAAATTTGAATTCCTCGGCGTGCCACCATTTTTGGGACTCGGAACTTTGCTCGAAAACATCGCGTAAAAATCCGTTTGGTTGAAGCTCGAAGCCCTAGGCGTCGGTTCTCGTGACGATTGAACTGAGTAAATTTCGACGCCTGTGAGATTCGACGCTCGAGGAGTAATCGATGTCAACGAGTTAAAACCATTTGATTTGTTACAAGACGACGCCATAGAAGAAGCTGAAGACCTCCTCACCACCACATGAAGCTTTCCGTCTTCTCCAATCTCTGCGTCCGCCATTAAAGGCTCTCTTCCATTTAACGAAACAACGTCTGAATCGACCTTGAAAGAGACAATGGAGGCTGCAGTTTCAGGAAACTGCTCGGAGATCAAGAGCTTTGCTCCTCTATATTCAAACATAAGAAGCATTAGAGTGTACCAAATAATGCTTTGTAAGACGACTATCTGAACCATTAGGTCGCCGGAGAAGTCGCCGTACATGGCTTTCAAGAGTGGTATTCCCATTACTAGGGTGTTAGGCAGGGTCGAGAGGGAGAAAAGGGTGATCATCCATTCAAGGTTGCCATTTTTGGTTATGGCTTGCCAGAGGAAAAGGGCGACGAGGACGACTATCTTTTGAAGAGAGTCGGCGGCGATGAATTGGTAGTTCATGGAGTAGGGATTATTGGAGGAGATAAAGTGGAATGAGAGTAACGGGACGGCGAAGACGGCGACAAACCGGTTGATGCCGGCGCATTGCTGAGGGGAGAAGATTTTCCACCACCGAACAGAGCCGTAGGCTAAGATCATGGCTACATATAGTGGAACTAGCGCTGAGAGAACACTGTAAATGTCTTTGCCTGTAATCATGGTTACAGAGAGCGATAGAGAGAAGCGTTGAGAATGAGAGAAAATTGAAAGAGAGAAGCAATGAGGAAGATAAGTTCTGCAGAGAGAAGGAAGATTAAATTTAGCGAGAGAGAGAGAGTTAATAATTTAATGTTGCGGGAGTTTTGGAAAACATGGATGTGAATTCAGGGGAAGCGTATAAGATGGATGAACAGTAGAGCAAGTGGACAGCAATGGAAATTCAAAACATGTGGAGAGACAGTTAAGGTAGCTACCACTTAGAATTTTCCATCTACTATCAATAAGTGTACTACTCTACATGCACTTTATTTCCATATGAAACCTAAGTATACTACTCTATATGAACTCTCTTTCCATTCTCTCTCTCTCTCTCTCTCTCTCTCTCTCTACCTCTTCTCAGTCACAAAGTAATAAATTATCTCTCTCTATCTATCTCTCTCTCTCAATGGCAAAGTAATAATTTAGCTCTCTCTGCCATAAATTATCAATAATTCTTAATCATTTATATCTTTTAACACATGCTCCGGAACATAATACCTTCAATGCCTAATTGGTAGAACTGAGAAGTCATAGTTAGTGTGTGCATTATTTATTTTGGTCAAATACAATCACTTGATGTATATCTTTTTTTTATACTTACCATGTAAAGTTAAAGGTTCGTTTAATAAACTGTAAACAACGAGGATAGCATTTGATGATATAAATTTTTTTAACATCAAAAAAGATTATGAAAACAACATAAATGAAGTCTTTTCCTTGCCAATTTTTTCTTGTAGTTTACGGCAAAAATAAATGCAAATGATTATTAAATTAAATATTAACATTAATAATGTGATGACCCGAATGTGTACGTATGAGCATGATTGCGAGACAAATCTCGGGTTGTGGGGCAAACCTCGGGACCTAAGTTGAGTGTAGGTAAATCTCGGACACGAGTATATGTAAATCCCAGATGAGAAAAAGGGAGTCGTCACAATCTCACACCGCTTGGAGAGGTATATAGAAATGAAACATATATATAGAAACCCTCATAAGATAGTAAGACGCGTTTTGGAGTACAATTGGCAACGGATCCCATAAGAACTCCGAAGTTAAAAGTACTGCGATGAGAACAGTACCATGTTGGGTGACCGACTAGGAAGTTATTGCCAAACAAATCCGTGAGATAAGGATATTGGGTTACTGCTCAATCCTCAGAGTGGACAATATCTTACTTGAAAAAAAGGGTTGTTATAAATGGTATCAGAGTCTGTACCCAACCGGAAATGTGGCCAACGAGGACGTATCACTCAATCCCCAGAGCGGACAACATCTTACTTGAAAAAATGGGTCGTTATAAATGGTATCAGAGCCTGTAGCCAACCGGAAATATGGCCAACGAGGACGTTGGGCCCCCTAGGGGGTGATTGTAATGACCCGAATATGTATGTATGAGCACGACTGCGGAGCAAACCTCGGGACCTAAGCTGAGTGTAGATAAACCCAGACTTAAGTATAGGCAAATCTCATGTCGTAAAAAAGGGGTTGTCACAATCTCACATCGCTTAGGGAGGTATATAGAAATGAAACATATGTAAGAAAACCCTCGCAAAATAGTAAGACGCGTTTTGGAGAATAATTGGCAATGAATCCCATAAGAACTCCGAAGTTAAAAGTGCTCCGGTGAGAGCAGTACCATGTTGGGTGATCGACTGGGAAGTGCTTGCCAAACAAATCCTTGAGGGGAGGATATTGAGCTATGATCCAATCCCCAGAGCGGATAATATCTTACTTGGAAAAAGTTGTTATAAATAAAATTACTTTCATAAATAAATAATTTTTAGTGAATAAAATAAATATTGAATTGATTAATATCTTTTTTATGTTTGGTTTGATTTTTCGTCAGCAACATTTACATTATTTTTTCTATTGCATTAAAATTAATTGCTAACTATTATAATATAATAAACTTTTTTAGGTGACACTCGAGCCAAGTAAATCTAAATAATGTCTAAAAATTATAATGTAAGAGTCTAAAAACTCGAAAGAGTGTTAAAGTTTTACTAAGAAAGCCATATATTTTTCACAAAATGAATAAAGAGATATTTTGTTATAAAGCTGTTAAAACTGCCATTTTAATAATTGAAGTTAACTCAACAAAAGAGAGAAAGATGACAATATAATCCTTCTGTTAAATAGGATTCCTCATAGTAATGGATAAGCATTTATTACTAATAGAGAATTCTTTCTCATCTTAAATTGAAAACGGGGGCGATTGGATTTGCACCAATATAAACCATAAATTTGATACACAATAAAGGGTATGAGAAATCTTTTTTTTTTAGATAGTGAATGTAGCTCTTCCATTCTATCCTATTCATTCGCGGGTATTGATCACTGATTTTGATACTGGAAAAATACTTTATTTTGTGTCGATTTTTTATTTATTAATAGCAACCCAATGAATGAATATTAATTGATCTATAAAAATAAAGGTGTATTTCATATCAATCCTCTAGTTTATAAAAAATAAAGTCTATCCATTGATGTCCACGATAATAGTTTACGAAATCTACTAAATTTGATTTCATGGACATATTTATGTTCTGCAACTATTTTGTCTCGATGATTCTAATGTAATGAATCCTGTTAGAAAAAAGAAGCTAGCAGAAGATGTGTGGAGTCCTCAGTCCTCATGATGCAATATTATCTACTTTGAGTTGAAATTTGTATAGTTTTATTCTTGTAATTAGCCTCAAACTGTGGTGAAGAAAAACATCTTGACCGAGACTTTTCTTGATCAACCGTGAAGATAAATTGAAATCACACAATCAAGAAACAACGATATAACGTAGTTCGGACAGGGGATCTTACATCCATGGACGCAACTCACCTTTATTATTATTAGTTAAAACGAAAAATCTCCAAGAAACCGAGGAGTGAATATTTACAGACTCAAAACACGCACCGCCTACCAAGAAGTATGTAACGACCCATCATGGGCCGCCACAATACCTGACGTACTTGGCATATACTGAGACACCTTTTTGGATTTTTTATCATTGAAACTTGAAATCAGTTTCGAGGCCTTTAAATACTTTAGTAACCCTTAGAAAACGTGTTTAAAAGACTCATTAGAGGTAGGGTTGAATTACATTTGAAATTTGGATTTTAAAGAAAACAACAAAAATAGGAGTATCTGGTTGTCGACACTTATTGTAACACCCGACATTTCGGCCAGGTGATTTTCTGACCATTTTCATTGTCACCCCCTCTTATTTAACCTTTATGATTTAAATTTAATGTTAAGACAAAATTTATTACAAGTTGAGTAAAACTAGGTTGGGTGGCAGTTTTGTAATTAAAATTGATGGATTGAGTATAAATAGGAAATGGAAACCTTAAACCTCATTTATTACCACTGTAGCCGACATTCCCTCTCGGCGATTTCTTCTCTCCCTAAGTTCTTGCTCTCGGCTACCAGAACTTTCCTTTACCGACGGCTGGTTTCAGCTTGCCTTTCCTCTACGAATCCGTATCCGAGGTATACATTGACATTGTGGCTATCTATTAGTTTGTTACCCTGTTCTCAGCTCGGTGTTTGAGTTTCGGTCTTTATCAATGGTCGTGTGATATTAAAACATTGTGTAAACTGAGTGTGGTAACGTCCTTCCCGAATCGATTCTGATCATTTAGAGTAATCAACTCAGTTTCAATCGATGGTAGAACCTGCCTGCCTATTTTTGGATTTCTGGAAACACGGTGTATCAAACAGAGTATTTAGGAATGACTTTAGCTATTAGAGTCCTAGGACGATTTATGATTAGAACTATTAGGACCTTTGTTTTAACTACTGAAATGTACATGTTTTAGGTGAAGAAGTTTAAAGGGAAGGAGCTCGGTTTGCTAAGGAATCCAAGTAAGTGAATGTATTAAGATTTCCGGCCACTAGGGCCCTACACCGCAAGGGTATTAGGAAATCATTGAGATGTCTGTCTGTTGACTATGAATAGTTATTGCCATGATATGAAGAAATTGTGAAGAAGATGTTAAGTTACAGGATGTTTTGCTTGTCCTTATGGTATGACTTCTCTCTGTGAACTTCATGTTTATGTATTGAGTCCACGTTTATGACTGAGTTAAGAACATGAAAAGTAAATGTAATCATGATTAAGTGTAGGACGGGAAAAAGAGACCATGACAAGTATAGCTCGTGGATTCTCCCCCTGGTGGAGGCTGAGCTGATGATATGTATGGCTCGCGAATTCTCCCACTGGTGGAGGCCGAGTTGATGATATGTACGACTCGCGAATTCTCCCACTGGGGGAGGCCGAGTGATGTATTTTGATTGCCGCGATAGGCAAATGACTATGTACCCCTGTCTTTCTCCCTCGTTTCCTGCCTTAATACATGCCATGTAAATAATGAAAATGAACATGAATGAAGAAAGGTTTATGAACTTGTGTTCTTTAATTTGTGCACTCATGTATATCTGTCAGCATGCATTCCTTACTAAGCATTAGGCTTATAGTTGAACCTTATGGTGTAGGTGAAGAAGGTTCAGGTGAGGATACTATGTTCAAAGAGGATGCTTAAGGCTGGTTGCTGGGGGATGCTCAAAATGACAGTGCAGGGCTGGAAAGGCGATTTATGACCCCTGGTTAATGCTCTTTTGTTTCAGTATAATAAAGGATATGGTAGTTTAAGTAGGATGAGATTATTTTATAATGTTGAGCCTTGAGACTGTCTAATTGATCACTGAGTCAGGGAATGATTATAGAGATTTATAAATGTTCTGTAGCTTAAGTCTTCCGCTATATGCATTTTGAATGAGTTGTGGTTTCTTTCTGTTGGAAGGAGTCATTTGATGATTTAGTGTTTTCTACCGTAAGATGGAAGCTGGATGAGGTAGTCTTCTGTTGGAAGGAGTCATTTGATGATTTAGTGTTTTCTACCGTAAGATGGAAGCTGGATGAGGTAGTCTTCCGGCTGACGTCATCGGCAGATGCCGAATGATAGTAGTTCGACAGTTTAGTCTTCCGGCTGACGTCATCGGCAGATGCCGAATGATAGTAGTTTGATGGTTTAGTCTTCCGGCTGACGTCATCGGCAGATGCCGAATGATAGTAGTTTGATGGTTTAGTCTTCCGGCTGACGTCATCGGCAGATGCCGAATGATAGTAGTTTGATGGTTTAGTCTTCCGGCTGACGTCATCGGAAGTTGTAAATGTTATTTTGTCGTCTAGTGACCGGTGGATGTCATCGGATGATGTTTTAAATGAGCACGCGAGGCCCACGTGCCCACCGGAAGATGTCTCTTTTTAGGCGGTGTTAAGCGAGTCACGCGTAATGCACGTGATGACCGGATGATGAAATTTCTGAGGGTTGCCAACACATGCAACCCATGCAAACCCGAGTAGAATCATGTTAAGAGAGTTGAGGGCATTTCTCCTTTGCCCGAATTTTTCAAGAAACCGATGACCGAGTCTAGTCGCTCGACTCTGTGAAAGTTTGAGCCGACGGGGCGTAGGAAGTCGAGCACGAGAGGATTCGTCTTCCTTGATGGTTCTACGTCTCTGTTTCCAGTTTAAGTAAGTGAATGTATATTATGCAAATGTGAATGTCTGTCGAGAAATAGAAAAGATGTAATAATAGTAAAAGTCAAGCGAACGATTAATGAAAGATTATGAACACGTGACGGCTCCTGGCCGGGGTCGTTACAATTATGGTATCAAAGCAAAACCAGGTTCTAAAACCGATTCTGCAGACTGCCTTCCGGCACTGACTGTCACTTGAGCACACCTCAGCAACTGTAAGTATTTATGATTTCATGTATGTCATTAAGTTAAGCTATGCCTGTAATGATTTGTCTAGGAATCCCAAGATGGTTAAAGGTCAACAGAGAGAGACCAATGAGGATAGCAATGCTATTGCTCAGTTGACTGAGTTAGTCATGCGCCAATCTCACCAGATAGAACGACTGATGACAGCTAGAGAAGAGCAAGGCAACTCCAGTACTAACGCAACTCATGATCATGGGGGTGAACGCTTTTACCGGCTTTGACCCCCGGTGTTTAATGGGTATGTTTCAGATCCTATTCATGCTGAGGAGTGGATTCGAAAGATAGAAGACATGTTTAAGTATGCAAAGGTTGATGAAGGGGATAAGGTCACCTATGCTGTCTTTCATTTGGAGTTAAGTGCAAGGCATTGGTGGGACTCGATCCAGAACACCGCTAATGCCGAAACTATGACCTGGGGGATGTTCAAGACTGCCTTCTTTGACAAGTACTTTAATAGGACTGTTCGGGCCAACAAGAAGAAGGAGTTCATGAATCTACGACAAACTGGCTCTGTGACGGATTACATATGCGAATTTGATGCTTTATCACGGTTTGCTCCTCGTATGATTGAGGATGAGGAAGACAAGATTTACCAATTTGTTCAAGGACTGAAGCCAAGTCTGTACATGAAAGTGAAGATTGCTGGGATACATAATGTACCTTATGGTGAAGTGACGGCTAAGGCCTTGGAGCTGGAAGAGGCAGAAATGACAGCATATGCACAGCGCGAGCAGCCAAAGAAACTCATGAAGGACATTCAGCCGCCACCACGTCAGAACAAGGGTTGGCAGCCGCGTCAGAACAGGGGACCACAGCAACAACAGCATGGGATAAAGAGGCCCCTCAACCAGAACGATGACCAGGGGAAAGGAAAGAGACCTTTGGCACCTCTGTGCCCTACATGCCAGAAGAACCACCCTGGTGAGTGCAAGCTGCTTTCTGGCCGGTGTTTCAGGTGTGATAAGACCGGACACCTAGTCAGAGACTGCCCCATGCCGCCAGACCCGAATCGTGCAAGAGTTGTACCTAGAGTGTATGCGTTGATGGAAGATGAGGGAGCTGTTCAGCATACAGTCATATCAGGTACCATCATGATCTGCGGTTTTGCTGCTTATACACTCATAGATACAGGGCCACACACTCGTTTATATCAACCTTGTTTGTATGCAAACATAACATAGGACCTTTACCAGCTGGAAGGTCATATAGTGTCGTGTTACCATCAGGGGAGTCCCTACATTCAGAACAGATTGTTAAGGGTGACGTCGTGTCTTTAGGGGATAAGAATCTCTATGCGGAATTAATTGTCATTGATATAAAAGGGTATGAAGTGATATTAGGGATGGATTGGTTATTTAGACATCATGCCACGATAAGTTGTAGATCTGGAATAGTTGATTTTAGACCCCCAAATGATAATCATTATTCCTTCCAAGCTATTCCTAAAATAAGTAAGATACCAGTTATATCCTCACTAGAAATATACCGAATGCTGAGATGTGGTTGTGAGAGCTACCTGGCTAGTGTAATAGATGATCGGGTGAAGAATAAAATTGAGCTACAAGATATTCCTATAGTCCGAGAGTTTCCCGAGGCATTCTTGGATGACTTACCGGGTATACCACCTGATAGGGAAATAGAATTTGTAATTGATACATACCCTGAGGCATCACCTGTATCTAAGAATCCTTACCGTATGGCACCTGTTGAGTTGAAAGAATTGAAGGTCCAACTGCAGGAATTGGTAGACAAGGGATTTATTCGCCCCAGCAGTTCTCCTTGGGGTGCACCAGTCTTATTTGTAAGGAAGAAAGATGGTTCTCTTAGAATGTGCATAGACTACAGGGAACTAAATAAGTTGACAATCAAGAATAGGTACCCCTTACCTAGGATTGATGATTTGTTTGACCAATTGCAAGGAGCTAAGGTATTTTCAAAGATAGATTTACGTTCGAGTTACTACCAACTGAAGGTTAAGGAAGGAGATATACCAAAGACAGCCTTCAGAACCCGCTATGGACATTATGAATTCTTGGTCATGTCGTTTGGATTGACAAATGCCCCTGCAGCTTTTATGGACTTAATGAATCGAGTATTTCGGGAGTACTTGGACAAATTTGTAATTGTGTTTATAGATGATATCCTGATATACTCGCGGACTGAAGCTGACCATGTAGAACATTTAAGAGTAGTTTTGACAACATTGAAGGAGCACCAGCTTTATGCCAAATTGTCTAAGTGTGAATTTTGGTTGGACAAAGTTAATTTCCTTGGCCATATAGTTTCTGCTAATGGAATATCAATGGACCCGACCAAAATTCAGGCAGTAAAGGATTGGCCACAACCAAAGAATGCCAGTGAAGTCCGCAGCTTCCTTGGATTGGCAGGCTATTACAGAAAGTTTATCAAGGGATTTTCCATGATAGCTAAACCCCTGACGAGTTTGACAAAGAAGGACATTAAGTATTCTTGGACCAAAGCCTGTGAAGACAGCTTTCAGGTATTGAAACTGAAGTTAACGACAGCCCCTGTTTTGACCCTCCCAACTGAAGAAGGAAAATTTAGTGTTTACTGCGATGCGTCTAAAGTTGGTTTAGGTTGTGTCCTGATGCAAGAGGGTAAAGTTATAGCGTATGCTTCTAGGCAGCTAAAGAATTACGAGCAAAATTACCCCACCCATGATCTAGAATTAGCTGCTGTCGTTTTTGCTTTGAAGATTTGGAGACACTATTTATATGGACAGCAATGTGAAGTGTTTTCTGACCATAAAAGCCTAAAGTACCTCTTCACACAGAAGGAGTTGAGACAGAGACGTTGGTTGGAATTTGTCAAGGACTACGATTTTGAGATCAAGTATCACCCAGGGAAGGCTAACTCTGTAGCTGATGCATTGAGTAGGATGTCAACAACAATGCAGCCCGTGGTTTCAACCATGTCTATACCCTTGAGAACAGAAGTTCAGATGTTTGACTTGGAGATAGTTCCAGAGTTATCAATCCTGCTCGCTGAGTTAACCATTCAACCAACAATTTTGGAAAAGATCAAGGATGCGCAACAGAGGGATTCAGAGGAAAATATCAGCATGATGAATAAGTTGAAAGACACCACCTCCGAGTTCAGTCTCTCCAAGGATGGAATCCTGAGGTTTAGGAATCGGTGGTGCATTCCTAATGATGTGGAATTGCGTAAGTTGATCTTGGCTGAGGCGCACTCCTCTTCTTTTTCTGTACATCCTGGCTGCACCAAGATGTACCGAGACCTGAAGTTACTATACTGGTGGCCTAACCTAAAAAGGGATGTTGCTAAGTATGTAGAGTCCTGTTTAGTATGTCAACAAGTCAAAGCCGAGCACCAACGTCCAGGAGGTACTCTTTAGCCGTTGCCTATTCCCGAATGGAAGTGGGAACACATAGCTATGGATTTCATAGTAGGACTACCTAAGACGACAAAAGGACATGATTGTATTTGGGTTGTGGTTGATAGGATGACAAAATCAGCCCATTTCTTACCAGTAAGGACCACCTATACGATGGACCAATTTGCTGATCTTTATGTTCAGGAAATTATCAGGTTGCATGGAATCCCTGTATCCATTGTCTCTGACCGTGACCCCAGGTTTACCTCTCGATTCTGGAAAAGTTTGCAAGGCACATTAGGTACAAAGTTATCTTTCAGCACGGCTTTTCACCCACAGACCGATGGCCAATCAGAAAGGACTATTCAAATACTCGAAGATATGTTGAGAGCATGTGTACTTGACTTTCAGACGACTTGGAGCAGACATTTACCTCTGGTTGAGTTCTCCTACAATAACAGTTATCAGTCCACCATTGGTATGGCACCATATGAAGCACTGTACGGTAGGAAATGTAGGTCACCTCTTTACTGGGACGAGGTTGGTGAAACAAAACTTCTTGGACCCGATATTCTGCAGCAAATGTCAGATAAGATTGCCACTATTCGAAAAAGAATGATGACTGCACAAAGCCGGAAGAAGTGTTATGCAGATCAAAGGAGAAGGGAACTCGAGTTTTCAGTAGGAGATGAGGTGTTCTTAAAGGTGTCACCATTTAAGGGAGTCTTAAGATTTGGTAGGAAAGGAAAACTTAATCCGAGATTTATTGGACCCTTCCCTGTCTTGGCAAAAGTCGGGAGTACAGCTTACAGACTGCAACTGCCTCCATCATTGGATAAAATTCATAATGTCTTCCATGTGTCAATGTTAAGGAAGTGCATGCGTGATCCAATGCAAGTCATTCAGCCATCAGATATTGGTTTAGAGCCGACACTGGAGTATGAGGAGAAACCGATACAGATATTGGAATATGCGGTCAAGACTCTGAGAAACAAAGAGATTCCATTGGTGAAAGTTTTATGGACAAATCACGGCATTGAAGAAGCCACATGGGAAAGACAGCAGGAGATGTTGGACAAATATCATGAGTTATTTGCTTGAGCAATTTTCGAGGATGAAAATTTTGTTTAAGGAGGGGTGGATGTAACACCCGACATTTCGGCCAGGTGATTTTCTGACCATTTTCATTGTCACCCCCTCTTATTTAACCTTTATGATTTAAATTTAATGTTAAGACAAAATTTATTACAAGTTGAGTAAAACTAGGTTGGGTGGCAGTTTTGTAATTAAAATTGATGGATTGAGTATAAATAGGAAATGGAAACCTTAAACCTCATTTATTACCACTGTAGCCGACATTCCCTCTCGGCGATTTCTTCTCTCCCAAGTTCTTGCTCTCGGCTACCAGAACTTTCCTTTACCGACGGCTGGTTTCAGCTTGCCTTTCCTCTACGAATCCGTATCCGAGGTATACATTGACATTGTGGCTATCTATTAGTTTGTTACCCTGTTCTCAGCTCGGCGTTTGAGTTTCGGTCTTTATCAATGGTCGTGTGATATTAAAACATTGTGTAAACTGAGTGTGGTAACGTCCTTCCCGAATCGATTCTGATCATTTAGAGTAATCAACTCAGTTTCAATCGATGGTAGAACCTGCCTGCCTATTTTTGGATTTCTGGCAACACGGTGTATCAAACAGAGTATTTAGGAATGACTTTAGCTATTAGAGTCCTAGGACGATTTATGATTAGAACTATTAGGACCTTTGTTTTAACTACTGAAATGTACATGTTTTAGGTGAAGAAGTTTAAAGGGAAGGAGCTCGGTTTGCTAAGGAATCCAGGTAAGTGAATGTATTAAGATTTCCGGCCACTAGGGCCCTACACCGCAAGGGTATTAGGAAATCATTGAGATGTCTGTCTGTTGACTATGAATAGTTATTGCCATGATATGAAGAAATTGTGTAAGAAGATGTTAAGTTACAGGATGTTTTGCTTGTCCTTATTGTATGACTTCTCTCTGTGAACTTCATGTTTATGTATTGAGTCCACGTTTATGACTGAGTTAAGAACATGAAAAGTAAATGTAATCACGATTAAGTGTAGGACGGGGAAAAGAGACCATGACAAGTATAGCTCGTGGATTCTCCCCCTGGTGGAGGCCGAGCTGATGATATGTATGGCTCGCGAATTCTCCCACTAGTGGAGGCCGAGTTGATGATATGTACGACTCGCGAATTCTCCTACTGGGGGAGGCCGAGTGATGTATTTTGATTGCCGCGATAGGCAAATGACTATGTACCCCTGTCTTTCTCCCTCGTTTCCTGCCTTAATACATGCAATGTAAATAATGAAAATGAACATGAATGAAGAAAGGTTTATGAACTTGTGTTCTTTAATTTGTGCACTCATGTATATCTGTCAGCATGCATTCCTTACTAAGCATTAGGCTTATAGTTGAACCTTATGGTGTAGGTGAAGAAGGTTCAGGTGATGATACTATGTTCAAAGAGGATGCTTAAGGCTGGTTGCTGGGGGATGCTCAAAATGACAGTGCAGGGCTGGAAAGGCGATTTATGACCCCTGGTTAATGCTCTTTTGTTTCAGTATAATAAAGGATATGGTAGTTTAAGTAGGATGAGATTATTTTATAATGTTGAGCCTTGAGACTGTCTAATTGATCACTGAGTCAGGGAATGATTATAGAGATTTATAAATGTTCTGTAGCTTAATAAGTCTTCCGCTATATGCATTTTGAATGAGTTGTGGTTTCTTTCTGTTGGAAGGAGTCATTTGATGATTTAGTGTTTTCTACCGTAAGATGGAAGCTGGATGAGGTAGTCTTCCGGCTGACGTCATCGGCAGATGCCGAATGATAGTAGTTCGACGGTTTAGTCTTCCGGCTGACGTCATCGGCAGATGCCGAATGATAGTAGTTTGATGGTTTAGTCTTCCGGCTGACGTCATCGGTAGATGCCGAATGATAGTAGTTTGATGGTTTAGTCTTCCGGCTGACGTCATCGGCAGATGCCGAATGATAGTAGTTTGATGGTTTAGTCTTCCGGCTAACGTCATCGGAAGTTGTAAATGTTATTTTGTCGTCTAGTGACCGGTGGATGTCATCGGATGATGTTTTAAATGAGCACGCGAGGCCCACGTGCCCACCAGAAGATGTCTCCTTTTAGGCGGTGTTAAGCGAGTCACGCGTAATGCACGTGATGACCGGATGATGAAATTTCTGAGGGTTGCCAACACATGCAACCCATGCAAACCCGAGTAGAATCATGTTAAGAGAGTTGAGGGCATTTCTCCTTTGCCCGAATTTGTCAAGAAACCGATGACCGAGTCTAGTCGCTCGACTCTGTGAAAGTTTGAGCCGACGGGGCGTAGGAAGTCGAGCACGAGAGGATTCGTCTTCCTTGATGGTTCTACGTCTCTGTTTCCAGTTTAAGTAAGTGAATGTATATTATGCAAATGTGAATGTTTGTCGAGAAATAGAAAAGATGTAATAATAGTAAAAGTCAAGCGAACGATTAATGAAAGATTATGAACACGTGACGGCTCCTGGCCGGGATCGTTACACTTATATAGATCGGTCGACACTTCAATCAACTCTGTATTCATAGGTCGACATCACGGTCGATACATTGTACACTTTTGTATAGACCAATCGACACTTGTACAGACATGTCGACACTTTGGTCCGCTCTGCTCTCACCAGTCGATCCTGATGGTCGACACATTGTACACTTTTGTATAGTCCGGTCGACACCTGTACAGACAGGTCGACACTTTGGTCCGCTCTGCTCTCACCGGTCGATCCTGGTGGTCGACACACACCAAGTACGGTAAACACTTGCGGATTTCGGTTGACACTTGTAGGCAGAATGTCGTCCTTATTACGCCTATCACTTCTTTTCATCTTCAAATATCCTCCAACTCCCATAACCTAATACATCCACTTAAAACTTTTCCCAAAACACAATTCCACTCAAAATTTGTAAAACTGACTAGAAATCACGTAGCGAAACATAAAACACGTGAAAAACCCTTTAATCAAAACATTTGTTTCAAAACATATCATCTTCCAAGCAAATCCCTAAATCATCAAAACCTACTATCCATTTTTTTAAATCCATAAATGTGTACCAAAAGGACTTGCTTGGAGCATAACCCACAGGTCGGAATTGCCTTGCCCAGCCCAAAACGCCTGCCACGAGAACCATTCATCAACCGACCTATCCATCAACTTCAGGGAGAACTTCCTCACCTTCAAATTCTTCACCTACATCACAAGGTTCAAACTGTAAGCTTAATGCTTAGTAAGAGGTGTACATAAACGGATAAAATGCTCATGTAATGCATGCTTGAAAAAAAAATTTATGTTTATTTACTCGTTTCTTGTTCTTTTCACTGGGCATTTCGTGGGAGGGTAGGCAGTGGTTCGTGTACATGGTCCTTACGGACGGGTTTCATGGTCCATTACATGGACAAGTGACATGGTCCCCTGAAAGAGACAAATCATGGCCATATGCCCCGACCCATGCTTAATCATTACGTACATTACATATTCTTGCTTTTCTTTATGTTTTTTTTACATAAATCATGCATGTAAAACACTTTCGTATGCTTCCTGGAGAAAACATGATACGGGTAACATGAATGCACATATAAACATAATCCTCCAAATATCAACACATAATCTACTTAAAGAAAACTCATCATCAAACAACCTCAGACAACTCATAACACATTAGGACTATCATATAAATGAAATCTCTTAGTACCATTGTGATGTAGGGCCCTAATGGCCGAACACCTAACACACACTTACCTGGAATTCCTTAGAAAAACTCTTGCACTCTTCCTTAAGTCACAAACACCTAAAACATTATAATTCCATCATCAATATTGGTCCAATCACAACACAATGTACGAACGAATTTAAACTTCCCATGACACCTAACACACACTTACCTGGAATTCCTTAGAAAAATTCGTGCACTCTTCCTTAAGTCACAAATACCTAAAACAATACAATTCCATCATCAATATTGGTCCAATCACAACACAATGCACGAACGAATTTAAACTTCCCATGACATTTTTTTAAAAATTTTTGACATAACCTCCCCGTATTATGTATTTTCTCCCAATTTCCAAACCAATCAACAATTCAATAATCCTAACTCTCCATTTCAATATGCAACCAATAACACAATTACCAAAATCAACAAAATTCATAAAATCGACAAACTCCTAAGGAGAGGGTTTTTCTTACCTTTAATCTTCCGAAAAAGAGGAAATTCAGACCAAATCCTTCAAGAGGGAGGAAATCTTGGTAGCCAAAACCACAAAACCCATGAAACTCGAACCCTAACTCTAATCCTAAAACTCACTTCATAAACCTTAATGCTTATCTTAAATCTTCAAAATCGGAGAAGGAAATTGAAAAAAAAGTTGCATGAAGAGGAGGATTGGTCGTTGCTGGCGCGAAAATGGAGAGGAGAAGGAGAGGAAGGTGTTCTGCGTGAGGGAGGGAGGGAGAGAGAGTGAGCGAGTTTACTAATTAAACTCATTTTACCATTTTGTCATTCAATCCTTATTTCTAACTAATGGTTTTGTAACCCGTTGGTTTAAATTTTCGTAAATTCTTCGTTCGATTTTAGCCTCACAATACTCTTAAAGCTTCAATAAAATTTTCACATTCATCAAATTACTTTAAAATTCTCCAATTCCGGGCATATAATTAGAAATTGAAACGCTGAAAATTCTGTGTGTTACATCCTAGCCTCCTTAAACAAAATTTTTTCCTCAAAATTTGCTTACACAAATAGTACCGGATACTTGTCTATCATATCTTGTTGTTGTTCCCACGTGGCCTCCTCAATATTGTAATTTCTCCATAATACTTTCACCAGCAAGATTTCTTTGTTCCGTAACATATTTATTTACGATTCAAGGATTCGTACCGGCTTTTCTTCATAGGTCAACGTTGGCTGAACCTCAATGCTCACCGGCTCCACAATATGCGTAGGGTCATGTACACACTTTCTCAGCATAGACACGTGGAAGACATTGTGAATTCCGTCAATAGCTGAAGGCAGCTGCAATTTGTAAGCCGTACTTCTAATCATTGCCAAAATAGGAAATGGTCCGACGAATCGTGGACTGAGTTTCCCTTTCTTGCCGAACCGCATAACCCCTTTGAACGGTGATGTAGCACCCGGTTCCATTGAGTCAAAATTTGAATTATTGTTAATAACGTACTTTTATAGAAGGGTTGGGGAGTTATTGATTAGGTTAATAAATGACTAGGCAAGGGCAGAAAGGTAATTAGAGATTTAAAAAAAAAGGATAATGTATTTAAGGTTAGTGATTTGGGGTTTAGTGCTCGGTAGCCGCCACTAATTCCCTTATTTCTCTCCTGGCCTTCAGCTCTTCAGCAGAAAACTTTCGGGCGATTTCTTCCTCCCTCGATTCTCCTTCAACCTAGGTAAGCTCTCTTGGTTTGTCTGTGATTTTAACAACTAGATAGCTGAGGGAGTACAATGTGTGAAGTTTCGAGGAATACTGTGAGAGAGTTGAGCTCGGGTGTAGTGTTGAATCAGAAATGCACAATGAACTAAGCTTCCAAGCTAGTTTCCCTTGATTTCCTGAACAGATTAGAATGAGGTTTAGTAGAAATCTAATTGACATCTTTCTATGACCCAGGTGAGCAGACTTCTGAAGTAGATTGAAACCGTGCATTTCCAGGAGAGCCAGGTAAGTAAAGTTTGTTTGTGTGCCTTCGAGCCTACATCACAAAACGTTAGGGTTGTGTTTACTTGGATGTGTCTGTGTGTGTGTTGTGCATCATGTTTTAAAAGTATACGAAAATGAATTTGAATGCATGTTGGCATGGTAAGGAATGAACATATTGAAACAGTTATGAGAATCAGATTTACTGTTAAGGGAAATAATCCAACCCTTAATGAGACAATGGATTTTTATACTTTGGGAGAGTTGATCCAACTCCCAATTTCACAGGGGGATCTGAACAGTGAATCAGCTTTACTGTTAAGGGAGCTAATCCAACCCTTAATGAGACAGTGGATATTATACTTTGGGAGAGTTGATCCAACTCCCAATTTCACAGGGGGATCTGAACAGAAACAACGCATGAACAACAGAGAGGAGAAAGTAGAAATTGCACGTCTAGGAATTCATGTTCCAGCATTTCATTCTTTTCTTTTCATCATTGCTTTGCTTACTTAGCATTAGGCTAATAGATGAGTTTTGTGATGTAGGTGAAGAAGTGACAGCATGTGATTCTTCTGAGTTCATTGAGGGATAGACTGGTTGGGGGAGCACACTCATGCCACGAACCTGGTGAACTGATGAGGCGATTTAACTGATGTCTGTTTGGTGAGAAGGTTTAGTTGACAGTGATTAAAACTTAGAAATACTAAGTTTCCATAACAGTAGTGGTTTCAGTACTTTAAACACGTTTTTAGATTTTTCTGATAACGGTGATCTGTTGTGTTTAAATGTTATTTTTACTGGATTTGATTAATGTAGTTGTTTGAGTTGTTTCTGAATGGTCTTGGAAAAGTAAGCAAATTCCTTTCTGTAATCGGTGTTGTGTATGTTTTGTGAGGAGTCGTTGAAATGTACTCTGTTTTCTACCGGTAGATGATGTCTATCGGTAAATGTTGAGTTATGTTGTCTATCGGAAGATGTCTTCAGAAAAGCCATCAGATGATATAGGTTTAAGTTTATCGGAAGATGTCTTTAGATGAGCCATCGGATGATACAGGTTAATTCTATCGGAGGGTGTAGGTTTAAGTCTACCGGATGATGTCTCAGTAAACTCATCGGCAGATGCATGCTGACGTCATCAGAAGGTGTAGGTTAAGTCTATCGGATGTTGTCCCAGTAAACTCATCGGCAGATGTAGGAGGATTATTGTCGTTTAGTCTATCGGTAGATGATGAGTTATTGTTCTGTCACCTACCGGTAGATGAAGACTTTGTATTATCGGAAGGAGAGGGTGTCATACTTTGTCGTGTAGTCATCGGTAGATGTAGTCTACTGAAAGTTGTCTGTGTTGTATATTTTCCGGGTGACGTCATCGGTAGAAGCATCCTATTTCCTGTTTCTACTTCCTCCGTTGACTTTGTCGTCGGCTGATTGGTCTGACCTCTGCAACTTCTCGAGTATTCCTCGTTTAAAAACTTTATTTCTTTTGGCCGATTATTTTGAACATTTCCAAAACATTATTTTAACAATGTTTTTCACAGTTTGTTTAACTTCATAGTTATTCAAATGATTTCCGCTGCAAGTTCTCAAAGGTTTTGAGGTTTTAGTAAAATGATTAATCTTGACTTTCGGGTAAAGTTTTAACTTAATCCAAAATTTCTTAGTCATGTTCGAGCGATGAGTAGCGAACCGGGTTCTGAAAACTCGGGGCGTTACAGTGTGGTATCAGAGACATTCAGTTAAACCGTTCAAAAGATCACTCATCAGCGCCAATCGTTGCATGGGAGTACTCCAACAACTGTAAGTGTTTATGTTAGCCTTAGTAATTAGATGTTTATAGAAATAGTTAATCCTACGCAGGAATATAGCAAAAATGTCCCGACGACCAGGAAGGCCAAGAGTGCAGAGAGAGACACCAACTCCAGGAAGCGCAGAAGATTCTAGTGTAATCGGACAGTTGACAGATCTAGTGCGACAGCAGGCAGAGTTAATGCGCCAGCAATCCGATCAACTAGGAGTACTGCTGAACCGAGAGGTGCAAGGAAGTGCCAACTCGAGTTCTAGCAATGAGCATTCCGGGGATAGATTCCGGAGACTAAGACCACCAACGTTTAATGGTCAGTCATCTGATCCTGTTGTGGCTGAAGGGTGGCTTAGGAAGATAGAGAGCATGTTTAGGTGCGCCAGTATAGAAGAAGGAGATAAGGTTACGTTAGCAACATTTCACTTGGCTGGCGAAGCACAACTCTGGTGGGAGACAATGGAGACCACCACCGACATTTTAGCAATGCCCTGGTCCCGATTCAAAGACATTTTCTATGAGAAGTATTTCAACAGCACAGTCCAGACCGCGAAGAAGTTAGAATTTCTAAACCTGAAGTAGACCGGGTCTGTGGCCGAGTATAGTAGGCAGTTCGAGTCCCTGTCCAGGTTTGCTGGGCATTTTGCTCACAAGGACGAGGATAAGGTGTTTAAGTTTGTGCATGGACTGAAGCCAGAAATTTATCGTGGGGTTAAATTCTGTGGAATCAAGGGCTTGACCTTCATTGAGGTTGTGTTCACTGCCCTGGAAGTGGAAGAAGCTGAAGGAAAGTGTGCTAGACCAAAGGAGGTCCCACAAAGGTTTAACCAGCCACACCAACAAAGAGGGACGAAGAGGCCAAGTGAAGGCCAAAATAGCCAAGGAGTAGGGGGAAAGGTGCAAAATGTCAGGAAATTTCCCCAGTGTCCTAAGTGTTTGAAGAACCACCCGGGGGAGTGCAGACTGGGCTTTGGGAAGTGTTTCAACTGTGAGGAGGTTGGACACACATTCAAAGAATGCTCGAAGTCTAGGGTCACCAGATGCTACAATTGTAACAAGGTCGGCCACATTAGCAGGGATTGTCCGGTTCCCAAGAGTGGCCCTGCGATGATTAAACCAAGGATATTCTCCATGACGGAGTCGGGTGAGGAACAGCCTGCTGTGGTGTCAGGTACTATATTGATCAACTTTGTACCTGCTTTTACTTTGATAGATTCAGGTTCAACTCATTCTTTTATAGCCTCTACATTTGCTGATAAGTTAGATGTACGGTTTACTCCTTCTGAGCATGTGTATAACGTAGCATTACCTTCTGGTGAGCACATGCACTCCAGTCAAATGATGCCTGATAGTGTGGTGTTAGTAGGGAACAAGAATTTGCCTGCTGATCTTATTGTTATGGACATAATGGGATTTGACGTGATCCTAGAAATGGATTGGTTGTTTAAGCATTATGCTACTATAGATTGTAGAACTGGAATAGTTAGTTTTCACCCCCCTAGTGGTTTAAACCATACTTTCCAAGCCCTGAAGAAGAGTAAGGAAATGACTGTAATGACTTCTGTTAGTTGTAGACCCTCCCCTTATAGAGAATATTTGTGCTTTTTGGCCAGTGTTTTAGACACACAAACTGTAGAGAAATCGAACCCCAATGATGTTTTAGTTGTCCAAAATTTTCTAGAAGTATTTCTAGATGACCTTCCTGGTTTACCACCAGATAGAGAAATTGAATTTGTCGTGGATGTTTACCCCGGAGCCGAGCCTGTGTCTAAGAATCCATATAGACTAGCGCCTACAGAACTTAAGGAATTGAAGAAACAGTTGGAGGATTTATTGGAGAAAGGATTCATACGCCCAAGTTTTTCACCATGGGGTGCACCGGTCCTTTTTGTTAAAAAGAAAGATGGATCAATGCGTATGTGCATTGATTATAAAGAATTGAATAAGTTAACTGTCAAAAACAAATACCCTTTGCCGAGAATTGATGACTTATTTGACCAGCTTAGGGGTGCAAGAGTTTTCTCTAAGATTGACCTTAGGTCCGGTTATTACCAGTTGAAGGTTAAATCTGAAGATATCCCAAAGACTGCCTTTCGCACAAGGTATGGGCATTATGAGTTTTTGGTTATGTCTTTTGGTTTGACAAATGCACCAGCAGCCTTCATGGATCTCATGAATAGGGTGTTTCACGGGTATTTGGACAAGTTTGTCATAGTATTCATAGACGACATTCTGATCTATTCTAGAACTAAGGATGAGCATGCAAGGCATTTGAGTTTGGTGTTAGGAGTACTTAGACAGCACCAACTTTATGCTAAGTTTTCCAAGTGTGAGTTTTGGTTGGACAGAGTTCACTTTCTTGGTCATGTGATCACTGGTGATGGGATATCTGTCGATCCAGCCAAGGTTCAAGCAGTTAAGGAGTGGTCCCAACCGAAGAATGCTACAGATATTCGAAGTTTCCTCGGGTTAGCAGGATATTACAGAAAATTTATTGAAGGATTCTCAAAGATTGCAACACCCCTCACTCGGTTAACTAGGAAAAATATCAAGTATGCTTGGACAGAGGAGTGTGAGTCTAGTTTCCAGACCTTGAAAAAGAAACTGACCAATGCCCCTATATTGACCCTACTCGATGAGAGTAGAAAGTTTAGCATTTACTGTGATGCTTCTAAGATTGGTCTTGGTTGTGTGTTAATGCAGAATGGTAAAGTAATAGCTTATGCCTCTAGACAGTTGAAAACACATGAGAAGAACTACCCTATCCATGACTTAGAATTAGCTGCAGTTGTATTTGCACTTAAGATTTGGAGGCATTACTTGTATGGACAATCTTGTGAGATATTTTCAGATCTTAAGAGCCTGAAGTACATTTTCACACAGAGGGAACTAAACATGAGGCAACGACGATGGTTGGAATTTGTTAAGGACTATGATTTCGAAATTAAATATCATCCCGGCAAGGCAAATGTAGTGGCAGATGCCTTAAGTAGAGTAACAACATCAACCCCAACTATGAATTTTAGTATGCCATTAGCTTTGGAGGCTGAATTCCAAAAGTTTAATCTTGAAGCAGTATCCAGTGTAACAGCTATACTTTCAGCCATAACCTTAAAACCTACCATTCTAGAGAAAATAAGGGAAGCTCAGGCGAATGATGATGAGTGTAAAAAGTACAAGTCAAGCATGGATTGTAACACCCGACATTTCGGCCAGGTGATTTTCTGACCATTTTCATTGTCACCCCCTCTTATTTAACCTTTATGATTTAAATTTAATGTTAAGACAAAATTTATTACAAGTTGAGTAAAACTAGGTTGGGTGGCAGTTTTGTAATTAAAATTGATGGATTGAGTATAAATAGGAAATGGAAACCTTAAACCTCATTTATTACCACTGTAGCCGACATTCCCTCTCGGCGATTTCTTCTCTCCCAAGTTCTTGCTCTCGGCTACCAGAACTTTCCTTTACCGACGGCTGGTTTCAGCTTGCCTTTCCTCTACGAATCCGTATTCGAGGTATACATTGACATTGTGGCTATCTATTAGTTTGTTACCCTGTTCTCAGCTCGGCGTTTGAGTTTCGGTCTTTATCAATGGTCGTGTGATATTAAAACATTGTGTAAACTAAGTGTGGTAACGTCCTTCCCGAATCGATTCTGATCATTTAGAGTAATCAACTCAGTTTCAATCGATGGTAGAACCTGCCTGCCTATTTTTGGATTTCTGGCAACACGGTGTATCAAACAGAGTATTTAGGAATGACTTTAGCTATTAGAGTCCTAGGACGATTTATGATTAGAACTATTAGGACCTTTGTTTTAACTACTGAAATGTACATGTTTTAGGTGAAGAAGTTTAAAGGGAAGGAGCTCGGTTTGCTAAGGAATCCAGGTAAGTGAATGTATTAAGATTTCCGACCACTAGGGCCCTACACCGCAAGGGTATTAGGAAATCATTGAGATGTCTGTCTGTTGACTATGAATAGTTATTGCCATGATATGAAGAAATTGTGTAAGAAGATGTTAAGTTACAGGATGTTTTGCTTGTCCTTATTGTATGACTTCTCTCTGTGAACTTCATGCTTATGTATTGAGTCCACGTTTATGACTGAGTTAAGAACATGAAAAGTAAATGTAATCATGATTAAGTGTAGGACAGGGAAAAGAGACCATGACAAGTATAGCTCGCGGATTCTCCCCCTGGTGGAGGCCGAGCTGATGATATGTATGGCTCGCGAATTCTCCCACTGGTGGAGGCCGAGTTGATGATATGTACGACTCGCGAATTCTCCCACTGGGGGAGGCCGAGTGATGTATTTTGATTGCCGCGATAGGCAAATGACTATGTACCCCTGTCTTTCTCCCTCGTTTCCTGCCTTAATACATGCCATGTAAATAATGAAAATGAACATGAATGAAGAAAGGTTTATGAACTTGTGTTCTTTAATTTGTGCACTCATGTATATCTGTCAGCATGCATTCCTTACTAAGCATTAGGCTTATAGTTGAACCTTATGGTGTAGGTGAAGAAGGTTCAGGTGAGGATACTATGTTCAAAGAGGATGCTTAAGGCTGGTTGCTGGGGGATGCTCAAAATGACAGTGCAGGGCTGGAAAGGCGATTTATGACCCCTGGTTAATGCTCTTTTGTTTCAGTATAATAAAGGATATGGTAGTTTAAGTAGGATGAGATTATTTTATAATGTTGAGCCTTGAGACTGTCTAATTGATCACTGAGTCAGGGAATGATTATAGAGATTTATAAATGATCTGTAGCTTAAGTCTTCCGCTATATGCATTCTGAATGAGTTGTGGTTTCTTTCTGTTGGAAGGAGTCATTTGATGATTTAGTGTTTTCTACCGTAAGATGGAAGCTGGATGAGGTAGTCTTCCGGCTGACGTCATCGGCAGATGCCGAATGATAGTAGTTTGACGGTTTAGTCTTCCGGCTGACGTCATCGGCAGATGCCGAATGATAGTAGTTTGATGGTTTAGTCTTCCGGCTGACGTCATCGGCAGATGCCGAATGATAGTAGTTTGATGGTTTAGTCTTCTGGCTGACGTCATCGGCAGATGCCGAATGATAGTAGTTTGATGGTTTAGTCTTCCGGCTAACGTCATCGGCAGATGCCGAATGATAGTAGTTTGATGGTTTAGTCTTCCGGCTGACGTCATCGGCAGATGCCGAATGATAGTAGTTTGATGGTTTAGTCTTCCGGCTGACGTCATCGGAAGTTGTAAATGTTATTTTGTCGTCTAGTGACCGGTGGATGTCATCGATGATGTTTTAAATGAGCACGCGAGGCCCACGTGCCCACCGGAAGATGTCTCCTTTTAGGCGGTGTTAAGCGAGTCACGCGTAATGCACGTGATGACCGGATGATGAAATTTCTGAGGGTTGCCAACACATGCAACCCATGCAAACCCGAGTAGAATCATGTTAAGAGAGTTGAGGGCATTTCTCCTTTGCCCGAATGAATCAAGAAACCGATGACCGAGTCTAGTCGCTCGACTCTGTGAAAGTTTGAGCCGACGGGGCGTAAGAAGTCGAGCACGAGAGGATTCGTCTTCCTTGATGGTTCTACGTCTCTGTTTCCAGTTTAAGTAAGTGAATGTATATTATGCAAATGTGAATGTCTGTCGAGAAATAGAAAAGATGTAATAATAGTAAAAGTCAAGCGAACGATTAATGAAAGATTATGAACACGTGACGGCTCCTGGCCGGGGTCGTTACATGGATTCTACAGACAAGTCGGATTTTAACTATTCTGCTATTGGAATCCTTAAGTTTAGAAGTAGATGGTTTGTTCCTGCCATTAAGGAACTTCGGGATGAGATTCTTTCAGAAGCGCATTCTTCCAGATTTTCTGTCCACCCTGGGAGTACCAAGATGTACAAGGATCTTAAACAGCATTACTGGTGGCCAGGCATGAAACGAAGTGTGGCAGAATACGTTGGATCATGTTTGTGTTGTCAACAGATTAAAGCCGAGCATCAGAGACCCTCAGGAACATTGCAACCTTTACCAGTTCCTGAATGGAAATGGGAACAAATAACAATGGATTTTGTCGTTGGATTACCTAGAACAGCTAAGGGACATGATGCAATTTGGGTTATAGTCGACTGTCTAACCAAATCTGCTCATTTTCTGCCAATTAAGGTAACTTACTCAATGGATCAGCTTGCTGAATTGTACATGCAAGAGATTGTCAGATTGCACGGAGTTCCAAGTTCTATAGTTTCAGACCGAGACTCCAGATTTACATCTAAGTTTTGGAAGAGTTTGCACAAGACTATGGGAACACAACTTAGTTTTAGCACAGCCTTTCATCCTCAAACTGATGGACAATCCGAGAGAACTATCCAAACGTTGGAGGATATGCTTTGTGCATGTGTGCTGGAATTTCAAGGTTCTTGGAGTAAGTTTATACCATTGATTGAATTCTCTTATAATAACAGTTTTCAAGCAACAATAGGCATGGCACCATACGAGGCATTATATGGACGAAAATGCAGATCTCCTTTATATTG
This sequence comes from Begonia masoniana, assembly GCA_022432975.1. Taxonomy (NCBI): domain Eukaryota; kingdom Viridiplantae; phylum Streptophyta; class Magnoliopsida; order Cucurbitales; family Begoniaceae; genus Begonia; species Begonia masoniana. Next base: position 19,501,130 of record CM039512.1, on the reverse strand, counting down.
GGATGAAATTGGTGAAGCACAGTTGCTTGGTCCTGACATGGTGCAACAAACTGTTGAGAAGGTTGCCCTCATCCGACAGAGAATTTTGGCAGCTCAGAGTCGACAGAAGAGTTATGCGGATTGCAGGCGTAGAGAATTGGAATTTATGATTGGTGACGAAGTTTTTCTCAAGGTGTCACCATTCAAAGGAGTTGTGAGATTTGGGAAGAGAGGAAAGTTGAACCCCAGATACATTGGACCATTATTGATCTTGAAAAGGATTAGGAAGACAGCATATCAGTTACAGCTACCAACCTCTATGGAAGGAATCCATGATGTGTTTCATATCTCCATGCTTAAGAAATGTGTACGAGACCCTTCTCAGATTGTGGAACAGCAGAGTATCGAAGTTCTTCCTACTCTTGCATATGAGGAGAAACCTGTAAGGATCCTAGACTATGCAGTGAAGGTATTGCGCAACAAAGAGGTTCCACTAGTGAAAGTTTTATGGCACAACCAGAATGTAGAGGAGATAACTTGGGAGCGCCAGCAAGACATGATGGACCAATATCCGGAATTATTCAGGTACTGAATTTTGAGGACAAAATTTTTTTAAGCAGGGTAGATTGTAGCACCCGGTTCCATTGAGTCAAAATTTGAATTATTGTTAATAACGTACTTTTATAGAAGGGTTGGGGGAGTTATTGATTAGGTTAATAAATGACTAGGCAAGGGCAGAAAGGTAATTAGAGATTAAAAAAAAAAGGATAATGTATTTAAGGTTAGTGATTTGGGGTTTAGTGCTCGGTAGCCGCCACTAATTCCCTTATTTCTCTCCCGGCCTTTAGCTCTTCAGCAGAAAACTTTCGGGCGATTTCTTCCTCCCTCGATTCTCCTTCAACCTAGGTAAGCTCTCTTGGTTTGTCTGTGATTTTAACAACTAGATAGCTGAGGGAGTACAATGTGTGAAGTTTCGAGGAATACTGTGAGAGAGTCGAGCTCGGGTGTAGTGTTGAATCGGAAATGCACAATGAACTAAGCTTCCAAGCTAGTTTCCCTTGATTTCCTGAACAGATTAGAATGAGGTTTAGTAGAAATCTAATTGACATCCTTTCTATGACCTAGGTGAGCAGACTTCTGAAGTAGATTGAAACCGTGCTATTTCCAGGAGAGCCAGGTAAGTAAAGTTTGTTTGTGTGCCTTCGGGCCTACATCACAAAACGTTAGGGTTGTGTTTACTTGGATGTGTCTGTGTGTGTGTTATGCATCATGTTTTAAAAGTATACGAAAATGAATTTGAATGCATGTTGGCATGGTAAGGAATGAACATATTGAAACAGTTATGAGAATCAGTTTTACTGTTAAGGGAAATAATCCAACCCTTAATGAGACAGTGGATTTTTATACTTTGGGAGAGTTGATCCAACTCCCAATTTCACAGGGGGATCTGAACAGTGAATCAGCTTTACTGTTAAGGGAGCTAATTCAACCCTTAATGAGACAGTGGATATTATACTTTGGGAGAGTCTGAACAGTGAATCAGCTTTACTGTTAAGGGAGCTAATTCAACCCTTAATGAGACAGTGGATATTTATACTTTGGGAGAGTTGATCCAACTCCCAATTTCACAGGGGGATCTGAACAGAAACAACGCATGAACAATAGAGAGGAGAAAGTAGAAATTGCACGTCTAGGAATTCATGTTCCAGCATTTCATTCTTTTCTTTTCATCATTGCTTTGCTTACTTAGCATTAGGCTAATAGATGAGTTTTGTGATGTAGGTGAAGAAGTGACAGCAGGTGATTCTTCTGAGTTCATTGAGGGATAGACTGGTTGGGGGAGCACACTCGTGCCACGAACCTGGTGAACTGATGAGGCGATTTAACTGATGTCTGTTTGGTGAGAAGGTTTAGTTGACAGTGATTAAAAATTAGAAATGCTAAGTTTCCATAACAGTAGTGGTTTCCGTACTTTAAACACGTTTTTAGATTTTTCTGATAACGGTGATCTGTTGTGTTTAAATGTTATTTTTACTGGATTTGATTAATGTAGTGGTTTGAGTTGTTTCTGAATGGTCTTGGAAAAGTAAGCAAATTTCTTTCTGTAATCGGTGTTGTGTATGTTTTGTTAGGAGTCGTTGAAATGTACTCTGTTTTCTACCGGTAGATGATGTCTATCGGTAAATATTGAGTTATGTTGTCTATCGGAAGATGTCTTCAGAAAAGTCATCGGATGATGTAGGTTTAAGTTTATCGGAAGATGTCTTTAGATGAGCCATCGGATGATACAGGTTAATTCTATCGGAGGGTGTAGGTTTAAGTCTACCGAATGATGTCTCAGTAAACTCATCGGCAGATGCGTGCTGACGTCATCGGAAGGTGTAGGTTAAGTCTATCGGATGTTGTCCCAATAAACTCATCGGCAGATGCAGGAGGATTATTGTCGTTTAGTCTATCGGTAGATGATGAGTTATTGTTCTTTCACCTACCGGTAGATGAAGACTTTGCATTATCGGAAGGAGAGGGTGTCATACTTTGTCGTGTAGTCATCGGTAGATGCAGTCTACTGAAAGTTGTCTGTGTTGTATATTTTCCGGGTGACGTCATCGGTAGAAGCCTCCTATTTCCTGTTTCTACTTCCTCCGTTGATTTTGTCGTCGGCTGATTGGTTTGACCTCTGCAACTTCTCGAGTATTCCTCGTTTAAAAACTTTATTTCTTTTGGCCGATTATTCTGAACATTTCCAAAACATTATTTTAACAATGTTTTTCACAGTTTGTTTAACTACATAGTTATTCAAATGATTTCCGCTGCAAGTTCTCAAAGGTTTTGAGGTTTTAATAAAATGATTAATCTTGACTTTCGGGTAAAGTTTTAACTTAATCCAAAATTTCTTAGTCATGTTCGAGCGATGAGTAGCGAACCGGGTTCTGAAAACTCGGGGTGTTACAGGTAAGATGTTCAAAAATACTTCATCTCCTATAGCAAACTCCAGATCTTTCCTTCTACGGTCTGCATAACTCTTTTGTCGGCTCTGTGCAATCCCCATTCTTTGTCTAATAAAAGCCACCTTATCAGACATTTGCTGTAAAATTTCGGGACCTACTATCTTTGCTTCACCGACTTCGTCCCAATACAAAGGCGATCTACATTTTCTGTCATACAACGCCTCATAAGAAGCCATACCAATAGTGGATTGGTAGCTATTATTGTAAGAAAATTCGACCAATGGCAGATATTGGCTTCACGATGACTGAAACTCTAGCACACATGCTCTCAATATATCCTTCAATATCTGAATCGTCCGCTCAAATTGTCCATCTGTTTGAGGATGAAATGCAGTGCTGAAAGCCAGCTTCGTTCAAGTCTCGGTACATCTTAGTATTGACTGGATGCACTGAGAAAGAAGACGAGTTCGCTTCAGCCAAAATCAGCTTTCGTAACTCCTCGTCTCTGGGGACTAAGAGTGGGCAGGACTGGACCGCGGACTCGGAACCAGACTGGACTGGCAGTTTCAGTCCAGTTTTGGTCCCTAGGTGATGGACCGTGGTCTGGTCCTCGGTTCGAGGTCTATGGAATTGGGGTCCTTCAGTTCGGTCCTCGGTCCATAGCCCAATTTTCTGAAGAACCGGGACGAACCGAAGGACCGAATTTAACTCAAATTTATTCCGAGTCCCGACCCGACCTCTGCTGCTGAACTGCTGTGTTGTGCTATCTGGCAGATATCCTGAGTCCTTCCTCACTGTCCTCAGCGCTCACCTTGCCTGCTCGCTGCCTCGCCCTCGCCCCTCGGTTCTCACTGCTCAGTGCTCTGCTCTCCCAGTGTTATTCAGACACCAGTTGAAACTATAAACAGAAAGCTAGATCTGATTTCTGCAAACAAGGGAAAAATGACGGAAGAAAGGAATATGGAAATGTCAACGTCTCTTGGCACCGACGATTCGATTCCAACTTGGCGAGATAGTCAATGATCGAGTTGTTCAATGGGTGTGGACTCTCGGGGCTACGAATCGACAAGGAGGAGTTGACGAAGAAGCTTTGGATGCCTCGCCCCTCGGTATCTTCGTTTTGGTATGTGTGATTTAATCATTTACAATTTTTTTGTAATCATAAATAGGGTGGGAGAAACCGGGACTGTACTGGGACTAGATCGAAAATTTTGGTCTGGTCTCGGTTCGGTTCTGGTCCCCCCCAAGGCCAGATCTGGGATTCGAGAAAAAATTCTTGAATCCTCGATCCGATTTTGGTTCGGGCTCAAGACCGGACCGAACCGGACCATGCCCACCCCTACTAGGGACAAACCATCGGTCACTGAATTTCAGAATACCATCCTCAGAATGTCTGAACTCAGAAGAGGAGTCCGCCAACTTGTTTACAGTGTCATTTTTCTCCTTTGAATCTTTATGTTAAGCCTATTTAATTAGATCTAAAATAGTCGGACAAATAGTTAACTCCGAGAGCATAGCTGAAAACTCTAAAACTATCTCCAATTCAAACCTTTGAACTTCCGTCTTTAGAGGCACTGACATGGCTGACATCGTAGATTACATCGTCGTTGCCATTTGGCTCAATGCGTCAGCTACTGCATTAGCCTTACCAGGGTGATATTTGTTCTTGATATCGTAATCCTTGACAGCCATCGCCTTTGCCTCATATTCAATTCCTTCTCGGTAAAGATGTACTTCAGACTTTTGTAGTCTGAAAACACCTCACATTGTTGTCCATACAGGTAATGTCTCCATATTTTCAGCGCAAACACCACTGCTGTAACGACCCTAATACTGTACCCATTTTCCCGTACATATATATTTTTTTTATCCCTATACTTTAAATAAACTCTAGGCGGAAGTTAAACCGAAATCGGAATTTAAATCGATAATGTCTATGTTTTAAAACCATTTAAAACAAAACACAAAACTAATTAAATAAAACTTAAAATCAACTAAAACAATTAAAACATTTAATTCAATTTAAAGCATCGGCCATAGGAGAGAAGGGCAGAAGTGGTATTTGGCCACAAAAGAGAAGGGCGATCGATCTCCTATTTCAGGAGATCGATCGCCGAGTTCAACATCAGGGGGGGCGATTGATCGCCCCCGTACCAGCGATCGGTCGCTGAACACCAAACAGGAGGGGCGATCGATCGCCCCTCACCTTGGCGATCGATCGCCTCTCGCGATCAATTTAGCGCCCAGGCGCTTCTCCCCTTTTCTTTTCCCTGCATGCTCTCTTAAATCAGAGACTTCCAGAGAGCAAAACACCAAGTTTCCCCTGCACACCACACACTTCACAAATTAACATTTTCTTTAATACTTCGATACCTTCAAACTCACTTTAAACATAGCTGATTTTCCTCAAAACGAATCGCGTGGATAGCTCTAAAACTCGAGCATGTCCGTGCGTAACCTAAAACGTTTCTAAACAGTTTCATAAAAATCGAGATAAAAGCTTTAATAAAACATTTTTATAAAACGGTTTACCACAACTCCATAACACCAAAACATCAATCTTTAAACCTATCAACTATCTAGAACCAACCACCCTAAAATGGTTCTACTATACAATTCATATTGTGTCCCCAAAACATATACCTACATCCCCACGGGTCAAAATGCGCACCGACTGCCCAGCACACTCCCACGGGCCATCTTTTTTCAACTGTTCATGCCTCGGCGGGGGGGGGGGGGGGGGGGGGGGAGGGATCTCATTCTCACCTGTGTCAAGTTCATCGAGCAATTACACGCTCGGCACCTCAAATCCCAAATTATGAGTTTTCTCCCAAAATCTCGAATTTTCACAAAATCTAACATTCGTCCTAAATCAATTAAATTCGTCCAATAGCGCTCAATACGTTCTATATATCTATAATTACGGCAAACCTATCGATTTCGAACCCTAAATCGGATTTCTAACATAAACCCTAACGAAAACCCTAACCGTATAACTTCGTTAAAACTAAAAACTAACGTCCGAAAGCTATAGAATCTTACCTAGAACGTCGATTGGGGAAAGAAACGTGAAGGAACGACGTTGATCGGAGGAGAAATTGGAGGTCGGCGAGGAGGAAATCGTCGCGGCAGAGAGGAAGCCGAGAGGAAAAGGGAGAAATGCTCTCTGGAGAATGATTTTCAGAATGAAAATCGTTTAAGGCATTTGCCTTTTTAATAAATTTAATTGCTTAATGACCGTTTTGCCCTTTGCACTAAATTCTTTTTGTTTCGTCCTTCGTTTCGTTAATCGGCTAACTATTCGGTTTCTCCAAATTTTCTTATTTTGCCAATAACTCCAACTTATTATTTGGTGTTTTATCGAAACTGTCCGTTCACAAATCGGACCTTGTTTACTATTTTTACTAAAACGTCTTTTATATTAAGAAAAACGTAATTACTCGAAATATAGTGTTATTACTCCAAAAATTCTCGTAAATTCCTTAAAATTCCTATTAATCGTTAGGATCGTAATAAAGCTCTCCGCTCTCAAAACTGACTTGGTTTGACATAACTACAAAAATGCCATAACATAATATAATATTAATATCCCATAAAGCCGGGTATTACAACTGCAGCCAATTCAAGGTCGTGTGTAGGGTAGTTTTGCACGTAACTTTTCAGTTGTCTGGAAGCATATGAAATTAATTTCCCATCTTGCATCGGTGCGCACCCTAAATCAATATTAGAAGCATCGCAGTAAACACTGAATTTCCCATCTTCCTCAGGGAGTGTCAAAAGAGGAGCTGTTGTCAACTTCTGTTTCAATGTCTGAAAGCTCCTTTCACAATCCTCAGGCCATGAATACTTTATATCTTTTTCGTCAAACTAGATAAAGGCTTGGCTATCAACGAAAACTCTTTAATAAATTCCTATAGTAACCGGCTAATCCCAGGAAACTACGCACTTCATTGGTATTCCTCGGTTGTGGTAACTCCTTTACAGCTTATATTTTCACTGAATTGACGAAAATGCCCTCATCGGAGATGACATGACCCAGAAAGTAAACTTTGTCAAGTCAAAATTCGCACTTCGAGAATTTAACATATAATTGGTGCAGCTTTAAAGTTGTCAAAACAATCCTCAGGTGCTCTACGTGCTCATCTCTAGTCCGAGAATACACCAATATATCATCTATGAAGACAATAACAAACTTGTCTAGATACTCTCTAAAGACCCGATTCATCAAGTCCATAAATGCTGCGGGAGCATTTGTCAATCCAAACGACATCATCAAAAATTCATAATGCCAATATCGGGTTCTAAACACCGTTTTTAAAATGTCATCGGCCTTGATCTTCAGCTGGTAATAACCCGAGCGCAAGTTAATTTTTTAGAACGCCTTTGCCCCTCGAAGTTGGTCAAACAGTTCATCAATCTGAGGAAGGGGATATTTATTTTTGATTGTCAGTTTATTCAGCTCTCGGTAGTCAATGCACATACGCAGATATCCATCCTTCTTCTTAACGAATAGGACCGATGTGCTCCAGGGAGACGAACTAGGGCGTACGAAGCCCTTATCCACCAACTCTGTCAACTGGGTCTTTAATTCTTTCAGTTCCACTGGTGCCATACGGTAAGGATTCTTAGACACTGGTGAGGCACCAGGATAAACGTCGATCGTGAATTCTATTTCTCGGTCTAGAGGTAACCCTGGCAGGTCGTCCAAGAATACCTCTGGAAACTCGTGGACTACTGAAATGTCTTGAAGCTTTGGTTCACTTCTCTTCTGTATGGCAATAACATTGGCCAAAAAACCTATGCACCCACTCCTTAATAATTGCTGGGCTTCCATAGAGGACACAACTGGCACCATACTTGATTTTGGTATTGCTTGAAAGGAATATTGGTCTCCATTCAGAGGTCGAAAATCTACTAATCAAGATTTGCAGTTGATGGTGGCAAAGTGGCTGAATAACCACTTTATCTCCAGAATAACTTTGTATCCCTTCATATTGATTATAATTAGCTCTGCGTATAACTTCTTGTCCTGTACAGATACGATATCACCTTTCACCCCCTGATCTGAGTGTAAAGACTCACCCGACGGTAACATGACACTATAGAATTTATCAACGGCATAGCCCACAAATTCCACTTACATACAAACGCAGTTGCTATAAAAGAATGAGTTGCACCCATGTCTATAAGTGTCTATGCAAGTTCACCGCAAATAAAAATTGTACCTGTTATGACAAAATGTTGAACCGCTTCATCGTTTTCAATCATGGCGAAGACTCTCGGTGCCACCCTTGTTTGATTCCTGGCTAACATTGGACAGTTCTTGATCATGTGGCCTACCTCATTGCATCGAAAACATCATCCTGTATAGAGCTTGCACTCTCCAAAATGGTTCCTCTGGCAGGTAGGGCACTGAGGAGCTTGAGAAGTCCATTGGGGCCGCTTGCCCTTACCTTGGTCTATAGGGGCATTGTTGGACCTTTTTACGCCCCTCTGTTGTTGCGCCCCCCCCCCCCCCCCCCCCCTGTTCTACTGCAGCTGCGGCTGTACCTCTTTAAAGAACTTCCTGGGTAGTTCTCCATGTTGTTGCCTTTGTGACATGCCTCGGTTGGCATGCAAAAAAGAATTCTAATAAATTCCCTTGCATTATCTAGGCTCTCTACTTATTACGTGTTTTCTTTTTTTGTAGGAATAATTTTGAGGAAAGAATGCACTTGGAGCGCATGGAAGAAGTCACCAAGTGGCCTATGTGAATTTGTCTTCCCGGCCCGTTAAATTTGTAATTTTATTTTTTAAACTTATTTGGCATACATTCGCCTTTATTGTATGAATTTTATATTTGTATTTCATGCATTAGATTGAATGGTTAGGACTAGATGTATGATGGTGGATTTGGGTTGAAGAATTTCAACTCAAATATTCAAGGAAAAAGGCCCCCACAAGATCTAGACCAAAGGAAGCCATGAATCAAAGAAGAGCCCACACTAAAAGGTATGATTTTGCAGGTACATGAGTTAGTGGAGGCATGGATCAATGAGTTGGCAAAATCTCAACCAATGGCTCGGATTACATTTTTTGTTGCAAGCTAGCGCGCGCCCGCGTGCGGGCAGGGAGAAGCACACCGGGCAGCAGGCGCGCGGACAGGCATCAGGCGCCGCACAACCGTTGATAGAGGCGCGCCCCGGATTGCCAGCGTGGCCGCTGATCGCGCGCACGGATTGGCGCTCAGTACCGTCGATTGGTGCCCTTCTGCAGCTACCTGGACCACCCGATCAGTGCGCCAGCATTCTCATCCAATCAGCTTTACGCGTGCAGCTCAAGCCTCCTAGCCATTGATCAAATTTCATCCAAAGGCCACCATTTCCTCTTGCATTTTGCCAAACCCTAATCCACCCTAGGATTTTCTATAAATACATGGCATTGGTGATTGTATTCCAACTTTTGACAATTTATAAAATAACTTCTTTTTGCTTCTTTAAGGTGGGTAGCCTTTGAGAGTTCTTTGGTTCCTTGAACCAAGTGGAGAAGCCCTCCATTGCTAACCTAGCTTGGGTTGCTAAGATAGCTCTTATTCATTCCCTCGCCTTCTCCATTGGGAGTTTGAATTGAGGACGAAAATCCCGGTGTACGGTGGTCGTTTTTCCTACGGGAAAATCGTTCACTCGAGAGCTTAAACCGTAAGATCACTCTACGAGTCCGCCAAGGGTATTTCCTTTATTTTATTGTCATCACATCTCGCACACAAATCACTCTTAATTTCGGCCATACACTTTCACACAAATCACCTTCATTTTCTTGCATTTTTATTCCTTCATCTTCATCTCCACTTCTTCACTTTTTCCACACACATTTAACACTTTTATTTTCTCTTGTTACATTGCATTTTCATTCTCATTCTACTACTCATTCTCGGCCACTCACCATTGCACACACCATCACTTCATCATCTTACATTATTACTCATTTTCTTGCTTTATAATCGGCCATAGTACAAACCACACACCGAACACTCATTTTACACATTTTGTGGGTTATACACGGACCCTTTCCTAAGGGATCTTGTGTCAAGTGGTATCAGAGCCACAAGGCTTCTCAAAGTGTTTTAGTTGCCATGACATTAGTCAAAAATCGACACAAAACCGAGATAGGGGCTCGTTTCGATTCTAGCATTATTTTCATATCTTATTTGTGCTAACTTTGTGCTAACCTAACTATTATATTTGCTGCCATTATTATTATCATTTTAATTGCTTGTTCTATTGTGGAAAATATGGTATGCAGTATGGATTAAAATCGGCCAAGGTAAGCACCCCAAATTCCCTCTTTTTTTTTTCGGTTTTAAGCTTGTTTTCTCTTCGATTTTTACATCTTCTTTCTCCTCGGTTTTCCCCTTTTATTTGGCTATCTTTTGAGTTAACATTTGCATCTAAAACATGCCAATACCATGCTCAAAAATCTGATTAAAATGTTGCTTAAAATCGGCCCTAAAAATTAATGTTCAAATTAGATTTCTTGTTGTCTTGTTCTCGGATGTACATGTTATTTGGCTTCGGTTTTCTTTAGTTTATTATGTTATGTTTTGAGCCATGATATTCCTCTAAGATATATGTTAATAACTTGTTCAAAAATCGATTAAAAGGATGCATGAAAATCGGCCTAAAATGAATCTATAAAACCGGTTCACAATGTGTTGATTTTCTTCATGGTTTTTGGTATATTATTGGCTTGAGTTATTTAGTTTCTCTTGTTATCATTTGAACTTGTTTTTAGCCTAGATATTGATCAAATTTCATCCAAGGCACCATTTCCTCATGCTTGCATTTTGCCAAACCCTAATCCACGGCCTAGGATTTTCTATAATACATGGCATTGTTATTTTATTACCACTTTTGATCAATTTTATAAATAACTTCTTTTGCTTCTTTAGGTGGTTAGCCTTTTGAGAGTTCTTGGTTCCTTGGAACCACGTGGAGAAGCCCTCCATTGCATAACCTAGCTTGGGTTGCTAAAGATAGCTCTTATTCATTCCCTCGCCTTCTCCATTGGGAAGTTTGCATTGAGACGAAAATCCCGTTGTACGGTGGTGCGTTTTTCCCTACGGGAAAATCGTTCACTCGAGAGCTTAAACCGTAAGATCACTCTACGAGTCCGCCAAGGGTATTTCCTTTATTTTATTGTCATCACATCTCGCACACAAATCACTCTTAATTTCGGCCATACACTTTCACACAAATCACCTTCATTTTCTTGCATTTTTATTCCTTCATCTTCATCTCCACTTCTTCACTTTTTCCACACACATTTAACACTTTTATTTTCTCTTGTTACATTGCATTTTCATTCTCATTCTACTACTCATTCTCGGCCACTCACCATTGCACACACCATCACTTCATCATCTTACATTATTACTCATTTTCTTGCTTTATAATCGGCCATAGTACAAACCACACACCGAACACTCATTTTACACATTTTGTGGGTTATACACGGACCCTTTCCTAAGGGATCTTGTGTCAAGTGGTATCAGAGCCACAAGGCTTCTCAAAGTGTTTAGTTGCCATGACATTAGTCAAAATCGACACAAAACCGAGATAGGGGCTCGTTTCGATTCTAGCATTATTTTCATATCTTATTTGTGCTAACTTTGTGCTAACCTAACTATTATATTTGCTGCCATTATTATTATCATTTTAATTGCTTGTTCTATTGTGGAAAATATGGTATGCAGTATGGATTAAAATCGGCCAAGGTAAGCACCCCAAATTCCCTCTTTTTTTTTTTCGGTTTTAAGCTTGTTTTCTCTTCGATTTTTACATCTTCTTTCTCCTCGGTTTTCCCCTTTTATTTGGCTATCTTTTGAGTTAACATTTGCATCTAAAACATGCCAATACCATGCTCAAAAATCTGATTAAAATGTTGCTTAAAATCGGCCCTAAAAATTAATGTTCAAATTAGATTTCTTGTTGTCTTGTTCTCGGATGTACATGTTATTTGGCTTCGGTTTTCTTTAGTTTATTATGTTATGTTTTGAGCCATGATATTCCTCTAAGATATATGTTAATAACTTGTTCAAAAATCGGATTAAAAGGATGCATGAAATCGGCCTAAAATGAATCTATAAAACCGGTTCACAATGTGTTGATTTTCTTCATGGTTTTTGGTATATTATTGGCTTGAGTTATTTAGTTTCTCTTGTTATCATTTGAACCTTGTTTTAGCACTTAGATATTGTCCATTCACTATATTAATTTTCTGGAAATTTTGGTACTTAAAATCGGCTTAGATCTATTACTATCAAAATCGGATTATTATTGACTTATCTTCTCGGTTTTGTATCTTTTTGTTATGCTCGAAATTTGCATATTAATTTGCTGAATGTTACTCTTGTTTTAGCTTATAAACTCACCTATTATATGCGGTTAATTGAATGAACGAAATTGGTTTATAAGAATTTAGCAAAAGTATGATTTAAATTAGCAAAAAAAACTGAGCTAGACACTACATGAAAATTCTGCTTATTATTCTGAAAATTTCAGCACGTTTCTCTTGATTAAAGTTGTGAATTAATGTTTTTATTTGCTACTTTTGGGAATAATTAAGTTTATATTAAAATTGTCTTGAGTAGATTTAGTATAAAATTGATAACTTGATTAATAGTTGATTGGAAATTGTTGATTGTTCTCATTGAAAATTTAATTTTTTAAATTACTTGTTGCTAAGTATTGTTGAATCACCTAAGTTGTTTATTGAATTCCAAATTTTAAAATTTTGATTGTGAGCATGATCCTTATCTTATTGTTGTCTTAGCTAGGAAACATTCTTTAGTATTTAAAATTTTTCCTAAGACAATTAAACAAGATAATCACCTCACTAACATTTGGGTGAAACAACTTAAACAAGAACTTAAAATTTAAAAATTAAAATACTTAGACATGACTAATAGGAGCGGTTTTGCACGTGACACACCAAACAAAGAACCAAATCATGCCAGGGGCACTTCCCCTCCCGAACCTACACGTCACGAGGGTGAAACTAGTGCTCAAGGAGGCATGCAAGGACAAATCAATGCCTTAACGAGCGTAGTTCATAACCTTGCTCAACAAGTCCAATCACTTTTAAACAATCCTCCCAAAAAAGAACCCCATGGACAAGTCCCTTCTCAAGAAACCTCCTCTAGGATCATACCCGAACGTCCTAGACGACGTAATCATACCCCTCAACCACCTCTAGAGGAAGATTGGAGTGAACCCCAAAGAAGGAGACAACAATATTATTCGGAGGATAAGGATTGGGTTGATGATGAAGAGTATCGCTCAAATTGTCGTAGGGACAACGACGACCTTCGAAATATCAAGATAACCATTTCTCCTTTTAATGGAACGTGTGACGAGCACACATACCTAGAGTGGGTTGACAAAGTTGAAAGAGTTTTCGAATGCCATGATTACTCCGAGTGAGTAAAAATCCAACTAGCCTCTCTTGAACTTACGGGCCACGCCGCATTATGGTGGTCCAACCTTAAGGCCCAAAGAATGAGAACGTTAGGGTATCCCGTTACTACTTGGACTTCCATGAAGGAAATGATGCACCATAGGTTCGTTCCTCGTCATTATAAACATGAACTCTTCCATCAACTCCATAACTTAAAACAAAATAGCCTCTTGGTAGATGAATACCTTACCAAATTTAAAACCCTTAATATGCGATGCACAATTGATGAACCTGAAGAACAACTCATCGCTAGATTTATTAGAGGCTTAAATCAAGACATAGGAGATCTTGTTGAAATCCAACAATTGGAGACCATGGAATCGGTCATACAATTGTCCCTTACGGTGGAACGACAACTTAAGAGAAAGCGCATGACCGACTTGCCTAACAAATTTCCACCTCGTAACTTCAATTCCGAGAGATCTGCCCAAAAGCATGACGAAAAGAGACCCTTTAATCGAAATTGGCCACCAAAAGTATCCAATACCCCTCACAATTCTCCACCAAACAAAAGCCAAGAAACTCAACCTAAAGGACCAAGAGCACGTGATGTCCAATGCTTCAAATGCTTGGGAAAAGGACATTACGCTAATGAATGCACAAACCACCGTGTCATGGTCATCAAGGAATCCACGGGTGAATGGGAAAGTGATGAGGACGAAGGCCAATATAATAAGATTGGAAAAGAAGAAGTCTTAGAAAAGAGCGAAGAAGAAGCTGATGAATGCGAGCCTCAAGATGGACCTCTATTGTTGTTCATAAGGTGAGCATTAATATCTAAGCACGTAGACAATGACTGTCAACGTGAAAATCTATTTCACAGTCGATGTGCCGTGAGAGATAAAGTTTGTTCTCTGATAATTGATGGAGGAAGTTGCATAAATGCAGCCTCCCAAGACATGGTCGATAAATTGGGATTAGAAACCATTACCCATCCTACACCCTACAAGCTTAGCTGGTTGGACGATAGAAATGAACATGAGATTACCAAACAAGTAACCGTTGATTTCGTTTTAGGAAAATACAAGGACTCGGTTATTTGTGACGTTGTCCCAATGAGTGCCAGCCACATTTTACTTGGACGACCATGGCATTTTGACCGTAGAGTCAACCATGACAGATTCCTCAACCATTATACATTTAACTTTGGAGGAAGAAAATTAACATTACTACCTATGACGTCTGAGCAAGTGGCTCACGATGAGGCCATCCGCAAAAAAAAAAATTAAAGGAAAATCCTTTATTGTCCAAATGTGGGTGGAATGACGAACAAGAGCCCTCGCATATCAATTGGCATGATAATCCTTTGTACGAAGAAGAGGTGTAACACCCGAGTTTTTCGGGTTTCCGCTCCAAGGCTGTAACACCCGACATTTCGGCCAGGTGATTTTCTGACCATTTTCATTGTCACCCCCTCTTATTTAACCTTTATGATTTAAATTTAATCTTAAGACAAATTTATTACAAGTTGAGTAAAACTAGGTTGGGTGGCAGTTTTGTAATTAAAATTGATGGATTGAGTATAAATAGGAAATGGCAACCTTAAACCTCATTTATTACCACTGTAGCCGACATTCCCTCTCGGCGATTTCTTCTCTTCCAGGTTCTTGCTCTCGGCTACCAGAACTTTCCTTTACCGACGGCTGGTTTCAGCTTGCCTTTCCTCTACGAATCCATATCCGAGGTACATTGACATTGTGGCTATCTATTAGTTTGTTACCCTGTTCTCAGCTCGGCATTTGAGTTTCGGTCTTTATCAATGGTCGTGTGATATTAGAACATTGTGTTAACTGAGTGTGGTAACGTCATTTCCGAATCGATTTTGATCATTTAGAGTAATCAACTCAGCTTCAATCGATGGAAGAACCTGTCCACCTATTTTTGGATTTCTGGCAACACGGGTATCAAACAGAGTATTTAGGAATGACTTTAGCTATTAGAGTCCTAGGACGATTTATGATTAGAGCTATTAGGACCTTTGTTTTAACTACTGTAATGTACATGTTTTAGGTGAAGAAGTTTAAAGGGAAGAAGCTCGGATTGCTAAGGAATCCAGGCAAGTGAATGTATTAAGATTTCGGCCACTAGGGCCCTACACCGCAAGGGTATTAGGAAATCATTGAGATGTCGGTCTGTTGACTATGACTAGTTATTGTCATGATATGAAGAAATTGTGTAAGAAGATATTAAGTTACAGGATGTTTTGCTTGTCCTTATAGTATGATATCTCTATGTGAACTTCATGTTTATGTATTGAGTCCACGTTTATGACTGAGTTAAGAACATGAAAGTAAATGTAATCATGAGGGGACGGGAAAAGAGACCATGACAAGTATAGCTCGCGGATTCTCCCCCTGGTGGAGGCCGAGCTGATGACATGTATGGCTCGCGAATTCTCCCCCTGGTGGAGGCCGAGTTGATGACGTGTATGGCTCGCGAATTCTCCCACTGGTGGAGGCCGAGTTAGTCGTTACTATGATTGCCGCAATAGGCAAATGACTATGAACCCCTGTCTTTCTCCCTCGTCTCCTGCCTTAATACATGCCATGAAAATGATGAAAATGAACATGAATGAAGAAAGGTTTATGAACTTGTGTTCCTTAATTTGTGCACTCATGTATATCTGTCAGTATGCATTCCTTACTAAGCATTAGGCTTATAGTTGAACCTTATGGTGTAGGTGAAGAAGGTTCAGGTGAGGATACTATGTTCAAAGAGGATGCTTAAGGCTGGTTGCTGGAGGAAGCTCAAAATGACAGTGCAGGACTGGAAAGGCGATTCATGACCCCTGGTTAACGTTTTATGATTTCTATTAAGATAATGGATATGACCGTCTAAGTAGGTTAAGGCTAATTTGGAACGTTGAATCTTGAGATTTGTCTGGTTTAATTATTGAATCTGAGGATAATTTCGAGGATTATTAAAAGATTGTCGTCTAAGTCTTCCGCTTTGTGTATTTTGGATGAGATCATGTTTCTTACTCTTGAGGTTTATGGTTACTAGGTTATGATTCGGGTGAGTTATGGTAAGTTCTATTGGGTGAAGATGATAAAGGTTGTAGTATTTTCTGCCTTGTGATAGGAGCTGGTTAAGATAACCTTCCGGCTGACGTCATCGGCAGATGCCGAAGGGCTGACGTCATCGGCAGATGCCGAAGGGCTGACGTCATCGGCAGATGCCGAAGGATAGTAGTTGGATGGTTTAGTCTTCCGGCTGACGTCATCGGCAGATGCCGAAGGAATGTAGTTGGATGGTTTACTCTTCCGGCTGACGTCATCGGCAGATGCCGAATGATAGTAGATTGATGGTTTAGTCTTCCGGATGACGTCACCGGTAGAAGTTGTAAATGTTATTTTGTTGTCTAGTGACCGGTGGATGTCACCGGATGATGCTTTTAATTGAGCACGCGAGGCCCACGTGCCCACCGGAAGATGTCTCCTTTTAGGCGGTGTTAAGCGAGACACGCGTAATGCACGTGATGACCGGACGATGAAATTTCTGAGGGTTGCCAACACATGCAACCCATGCAAACCCGAGTAGAATTATGTTAAGAGAGTTGAGGGCATTTCTCCTTTGCCCGAATTTGTCAAGAAACCGATGACCGAGTCTAGTCACTCGACTCTGTGAAAGTTTGAGCCGACGAGGCGTAGAAAGTCGAACACGAGAGGGTTCGTCTTCCTTGATGGTTCTACGTCTCTGTTTCCAGTTTAGGAAGGAAAATAAATAAAACATATAATATAATATGTAGTAAGTGAATGCAAAAGTAAAAGTCAAGCAAACGATTAATGAAGGATTATGAACACGTGACGGCTCCTGGCTGGGGTCGTTACAATTATGGTATCAGAGCAAAACCAGGTTCTAAAACCGATTCTGTAGACTGCCTTCCAGCACTGACTGTCACTTGAGCACACCCCAGCAACTGTAAGTATTTATGATTTCATGTATGTCATTAAGTTAAGTTATGCCTGTAATGATTTGTCTAGGAATCCCGAGATGGTTAGAGGTGAACAGAGGGAGACCAATGAGGATAGCAATGCTATTGCTCAATTGACTGAGTTATTCATGCGCCAATCTCACCAGATAGAACGACTGATGACAGCTAGAGAAAAACAAGACAACTCCAGTACTAACGCAACTCATGATCATAGGGGTGAACGCTTTCACCGGCTTCGACCCCCGGTGTTTAATGGGTATGTTTCCGATCCTATTCATGCTGAGGAGTGGATTCGAAAGATAGAAGACATGTTTAAGTATGCAAAGGTTGACGAAGGGGATAAGGTCACCTATGCTGTCTTTCATTTGGAGTTAAGTGCAAGGCATTGGTGGGACTCGATCCAGAACACCGCTAATGCCGAAGCTATGACCTGGGGAATGTTCAAGACTGCCTTCTTTGACAAGTACTTCAATAGGACTGTTCGGGCCAACAAGAAGAAGGAGTTCATGAATCTTCGACAAACTGGCTCTGTGACGGATTACATATGCGAATTTGATGCCTTATCACGGTTTGCTCCCCGTATGATAGAGGATGAGGAAGACAAGATTTATCAGTTTGTTCAAGGACTGAAGCCAAGTCTGTACATGAAAGTGAAGACTGCTGGGATACATAATGTACCTTATGGTGAAGTGACGGCCAAGGCCTTGGAGCTGGAGGAGGCTGAAATGACAGCATATGCACTGCGGGAACAGCCAAAGAAACTCATGAAGGACACTCAGCCGCCACCACGTCAGAACAAAGGTTGGCAGCCGCGTCAGAACAGGGGACCACAGCAACAACAGCATGGAATAAAGAGGCCCCTCAACCAGAACGATGACCAGGGAAAAGGAAAGAGACCTCTGGCACCTCTATGCCCTACATGTCAGAAGAACCACCCTGGTGAGTGCAAGTTGCTTTCTGGTCGTTGTTTCAGGTGTGATAAGACCGTACACTTAGTCAGAAACTGCCCCATGCCGCCAGACCCGAACCGTGCAAGAGTAATACCCAGAGTTTACGCTATGTTGGAAGATGAGGACACAGTGCCGCATACAGTCATATCAGGTACCATCATGATCTGTGGTTTTGCTGCTTATACACTTATAGATACAGGGGCCACACACTCGTTTATATCAACCTTGTTTGTATGCAATCATAACATAGGATCATTACCAACGGAATGGTCATATAGTGTCATGTTACCATCAGGAAAGTCCCTACATTCAGAACAGATTGTTAAGGGTGACGTTGTGTCCTTAGGGGATAAGAATCTCTATGCGGAACTAATTGTTATTGACATGAAAGGGTATGAAGTGATATTAGGGATGGATTGGTTATTTAAGCATCATGCCACAATAAGTTGTAGATCTGGAATAGTTGATTTTAGACCCCCAAATGGCAATCATTATTCTTTCCAAGCTATTCCTAAAATAAGTAAGATACCAATTATATCCTCACTAGAAGTATATCGAATGCTGAGATGTGGTTGCGAGAGCTACCTGGCTAGTGTGAAGGATGACCGGGTGAAGAATAAAATTGAGCTACAGGACATTCCTATAGTCCGGGAGTTTCCCGAGGCATTCTTAGATGATTTACTGGGTATACCACCTGATAGAGAAATAGAGTTTGTAATTGATACATACCCCGAGGCATCACCTGTATCTAAGAATCCTTACCGTATGGCACCTGTTGAGTTGAAAGAATTGAAGGTCCAACTGCAGGAATTGGTTGACAAGGGATTTATTCGCCCCAGCAGTTCTCCTTGGGGTGCACCAGTCTTATTTGTAAGGAAGAAAGATGGTTCTTTTAGAATGTGCATAGACTACAGGGAACTAAATAAGTTGACCATCAAGAATAGGTACCCCTTACCGAGGATTGATGATTTGTTTGACCAATTGCAAGGAGCTAAGGTATTTTCAAAGATAGATTTACGTTCGGGTTATTACCAACTGAAGGTTAGAGAAGGAGATATACCAAAGACAGCCTTCAGAACCCGCTATGGACATTATGAATTCTTAGTCATGTCGTTTGGATTGACAAACGCCCCTGCAGCCTTCATGGATTTAATGAACCGTGTGTTTCGTGAGTATTTGGATAAGTTTGTGATTGTATTCATAGATGATATCTTGATATACTCCCGAACTGTGGCTGACCATGAAGAACATTTGAAAGTAGTTTTGACGACATTGAAGCAGCATCAACTTTATGCCAAGCTGTCTAAGTGTGAGTTTTGGTTAGATAAAGTTAATTTCCTTGGCCATATAGTTTCTGCTAATGGCATATCTGTGGACCCGACCAAAATTCAGGCAGTAAAGGATTGGCCTCAACCTAAGAATGCCAGCGAAGTCCGCAGCTTCCTTGGATTGGCAGGCTATTACAGGAAGTTCATCAAGGGATTTTCTATGATAGCTAAACCCCTGACGAGTTTGACAAAGAAGGACATTAAGTATTCTTGGACTGAAGCCTGTGAAGACAGCTTCCAGACGTTAAAACAGAAGTTAACAACAGCCCCTGTATTGACCCTCCCAACCGAAGGAGGAAAATTTAGTGTTTACTGCGATGCGTCTAAAGTTGGTTTAGGTTGCGTTCTGATGCAAGAGGGTAAAGTTATAGCGTATGCTTCTAGGCAGCTAAAGAATTACGAGCAAAATTACCCCACTCATGATCTAGAATTAGCTGCTGTTGTTTTTGCCTTGAAGATTTGGAGACACTATTTATATGGACAGCAATGTGATGTGTTTTCTGACCATAAAAGTCTAAAGTACCTCTTCACACAGAAGGAGTTGAACATGAGACAGAGACGTTGGTTGGAATTTGTCAAGGACTACGATTTTGAGATCAAGTATCACCCCGGGAAGGCTAACTCTGTAGTTGATGCATTGAGTAGGATGTCAACAACAATGCAGCCCGTGGTTTCAACCATGTCTATACCCTTCAGAACAGAAGTTCAGAAGTTTGACTTGGAGATAGTTCCAGAGTTATCAGTCTTGCTCGCTGAGTTATCTATTCAACCATCAATTTTGGAAAAGATCAAGGATGCACAACAGAGGGATTCAGAGGAAAATATCAGCATGATGAACAAGTTGAAAGACACCACCTCCGAGTTCAGTCTCTCCAAGGATGGAATCCTGAAGTTTAGGAATCAGTGGTGCATTCCTAATGATGTGGAATTGCGTAAGTTGATCTTGGCAGAGGCGCACTCCTCTTCCTTTTCTGTACATCCTGGCTGCACCAAGATGTACCGAGACCTGAAGTTACTGTACTGGTGGCCTAACCTAAAAAGGGATGTTGCTAAGTATGTAGAGTCCTGTTTAGTATGCCAACAAGTCAAAGCCGAGCACCAACGTCCAGGAGGTACTCTTCAGCCGTTGCCTATTCCCGAATGGAAGTGGGAACACATAGCTATGGATTTCGTTGTAGGACTACCTAAGACGACAAAAGGACATGATTGTATTTGGGTTGTGGTGGATAGACTGACGAAATCAGCCCATTTCTTACCTGTAAGGACCACCTATACGATGGACCAATTTGCTGATCTTTATGTTCAGGAAATTATCAGGTTGCATGGAATCCCTGTATCCATTGTCTCTGACCGTGACCCCAGGTTTACCTCTCGATTCTGGAAAAGTTTGCAAGGCACATTAGGTACAAAGTTATCTTTCAGCACAGCTTTCCACCCACAGACCGATGGCCAATCAGAAAGGACGATTCAAATACTCGGAGATATGTTGAGAGCATGTGTACTTGACTTTCAAACAACTTGGAGCAGGCAATTACCTCTGGTTGAGTTCTCATACAATAACAGTCATCAGTCCACCATTGGTATGGCACCATATGAGGCACTGTATGGTAGGAAGTGTAGGTCACCTCTTTACTGGGACGAGGTTAGTGAAACAAAACTTCTTGGACCCGATATTCTGCAGCAAATGTCAGATAAGATTGCCACTATTCGAAAAAGAATGATGACTGCTCAGAGCCGGCAGAAGTGTTATGCAGATCAAAGGAGAAGGGAACTCGAGTTTTCAGCAGGAGATGAAGTATTCTTAAAGGTGTCACCATTTAAAGGAGTCTTAAGATTTGGCAAGAAGGGAAAACTTAATCCTAGATTTATTGGACCCTTCCCTGTCTTGGCAAAAGTCGGGAGTACAGACTACAGACTGCAACTGCCTCCATCATTGGATAAAGTTCATAATGTCTTCCATGTGTCAATGTTAAGGAAGTGCATGCGTGATCCGATGCAGGTCATCCAGCCACCGGATATTGGTTTAGAGCCAACACTGGAGTATGAGGAGAAACCAATACAGATTTTGGAATATACAATCAAGACTCTGAGAAATAAGGAGATTCCATTGGTGAAAGTTTTATGGACGAATCACGGCATTGAAGAAGCCACATGGGAAAGACAGCAAGAGATGTTGGACAATTATCCTGAGTTATTTGCTTGAGCAATTTTCGAGGACGAAAATTTTGTTTAAGGAGGGGTGGATGTAACACCCGACATTTCGGCCAGGTGATTTTCTGACCATTTTCATTGTCACCCCCTCTTATTTAACCTTTATGATTTAAATTTAATGTTAAGACAAATTTATTACAAGTTGAGTAAAACTAGGTTGGGTGGCAGTTTTGTAATTAAAATTGATGGATTGAGTATAAATAGGAAATGACAACCTTAAACCTCATTTATTACCACTGTAGCCGACATTCCCTCTCGGCGATTTCTTCTCTCCCAGGTTCTTGCTCTCGGCTACTAGAACTTTCCTTTACCGACGGTTGGTTTCAGCTTGCCTTTCCTCTACGAATCCATATCCGAGGTACATTGACATTGTGGCTATCTATTAGTTTGTTACCCTATTCTCAGCTCGGCATTTGAGTTTCGGTCTTTATCAATGGTCGTGTGATATTAGAACATTGTGTTAACTGAGTGTGGTAACGTCATTTCCGAATCGATTCTGATCATTTAGAGTAATCAACTCAGCTTCAATCGATGGTAGAACCTGTCCACCTATTTTTGGATTTCTGGCAACACGGGTATCAAACAGAGTATTTAGGAATGACTTTAGCTATTAGAGTCCTAGGACGATTTATGATTAGAGCTATTAGGACCTTTGTTTTAACTACTGTAATGTACATGTTTTAGGTGAAGAAGTTTAAAGGGAAGAAGCTCGGATTGCTAAGGAATCCAGGTAAGTGAATGTATTAAGATTTCCGGCCACTAGGGCCCTACACCGCAAGGGTATTAGGAAATCATTGAGATGTCGGTCTGTTGACTATGACTAGTTATTGTCATGATATGAAGAAATTGTGTAAGAAGATATTAAGTTACAGGATGTTTTGCTTGTCCTTATGGTATGATTTCTCTCTGTGAACTTCATGTTTATGTATTGAGTCCACGTTTATGACTGAGTTAAGAACATGAAAAGTAAATGTAATCATGATTAAGTGCGGGACGGGAAAAGAGACCATGACAAGTATAGCTCGCGGATTCTCCCCCTGGTGGAGGCCGAGCTGATGACATGTATGGCTCGCGAATTCTCCCCCTGGTGGAGGCCGAGTTGATGACGTGTATGGCTCGCGAAATCTCCCACTGGTGGAGGCCGAGTTAGTCGTTACTATGATTGCCGCGATAGGCAAATGACTATGAACCCCTGTCTTTCTCCCTCGTCTCCTGCCTTAATACATGCCATGAAAATGATGAAAATGAACATGAATGAAGAAAGGTTTATGAACTTGTGTTCCTTAATTTGTGCACTCATGTATATCTGTCAGTATGCATTCCTTACTAAGCATTAGGCTTATAGTTGAACCTTATGGTGTAGGTGAAGAAGGTTCAGGTGAGGATACTATGTTCAAAGAGGATGCTTAAGGCTGGTTGCTGGAGGAAGCTCAAATGACAGTGCAGGACTGGAAAGGCGATTCATGACCCCTGGTTAACGTTTTATGATTTCTATTAAGATAATGGATATGACCGTCTAAGTAGGTTAAGGCTAATTTGGAACGTTGAATCTTGAGATTTGTCTGGTTTAATTATTGAATCTGAGGATAATTTCGAGGATTATTAAAAGATTGTCATCTAAGTCTTCCGCTTTGTGTATTTTGGATGAGATCATGTTTCTTACTCTTGAGGTTTATGGTTACTAGGTTATGATTCGGGTGAGTTATGGTAAGTTCTATTGGGTGAAGATGATAAAGGTTGTAGTATTTTCTGCCTTGTGATAGGAGCTGGTTAAGATAACCTTCCGGCTGACGTCATCGGCAGATGCCGAATGATGATGGTTTAGTCTTCCGGTTGACGTCATCGGCAGATGCCGAAGGATAGTAGTTGGATGGTTTAGTCTTCCGGCTGACGTCATCGGCAGATGCCGAAGGATAGTAGTTGGATGGTTTAGTCTTCCGGCTGACGTCATCGGCAGATGCCGAAGGAATGTAGTTGGATGGTTTACTCTTCCGGCTGACGTCATCGGCAGATGCCGAATGATAGTAGATTGATGGTTTAGTCTTCCGGATGACGTCACCGGTAGAAGTTGTAAATGTTATTTTGTTGTCTAGTGACCGGTGGATGTCACCGGATGATGCTTTTAATTGAGCACGCGAGGCCCACGTGCCCACCGGAAGATGTCTCCTTTTAGGCGGTGTTAAGCGAGACACGCGTAATGCACGTGATGACCGGACGATGAAATTTCTGAGGGTTGCCAACACATGCAACCCATGCAAACCCGAGTAGAATTATGTTAAGAGAGTTGAGGGCATTTCTCCTTTGCCCGAATTTGTCAAGAAACCGATGACCGAGTCTAGTCGCTCGACTCTGTGAAAGTTTGAGCCGACGAGGCGTAGAAAGTCGAACACGAGAGGGTTCGTCTTCCTTGATTGTTCTACGTCTCTGTTTCCAGTTCAGGAAGGAAAATAAATAAAACATATAATATAATATGTAGTAAGTGAATGCAAAAGTAAAAGTCAAGCAAACGATTAATGAAGGATTATGAACACGTGACGGCTCCTGGCTGGGGTCGTTACAAAGGCTATTTTCGTAAATAAGTAAATCAAGTCCGTTTTACGAAAAGAAAGTGTTATTAGGGTCCTAACGATTAATGTGAATTTGTGGAGATATACGGGATTTAACGGGATTTACGGAAGGCAAAACGGTATATTAATGTTTAATAAGAATTAATATTAGGATTATTATTATTATTATTATTATTATAATTATAATAAAGCAAAACGACAGAATGGCTTTGCCATTCTGTCGTTCGTGAGTCGGGCGCCGAGTGCCGAGGGCCGATCGGAGGAGGGAGCAAGAGGCGACGAACGAGGGCGGTTTCTCGCCGTTCTCCGGCCAGACGTTGGCGACGTGCGATCTCCGGCCATCTCCGCGCGGAACCCGATCGGTATGGCTCGTTTTTCTCCTCCTTTCGGTTCGGTTTAGGGCTGTGCGTGACGAGCTCGATTGAGCTCCGATCGCCGGCCGTTTTAGGTTGCTTTCAATGTTGCATTGCCGAGCTTAATGCCGGCGTAGGTCGCCGAGCTTAATGCCGGCGTAGGTCGCCGAGCAGCATGGTGCTCGGATTGTGCTGGAAACAGGGGACCCGAATTAGGGCTTAGGGTTTTCTTAATTGGAAACTTTGATTTTTGGGTTAGATTATTCTAATTGAGGGTAGATGTGGTCGATTGGTGATGAAATAGGTGGAATTTGATGAAAAATTGGAAAAGAGAAATTTTGGGTAAAAGGGGCAGTTCGGGTTTTGCCCTTTTTGACCTAGTTCCGCTTATTTGTTTTAAAATTCCTTTTGGCAGATTAAAATAGGTTATTAGAGGAGTACGTGGCCGCTGGAATCGTTCGATTCCGATAACCGACACAAAAGTTACGCGCGTTTGAGTTTCGGGTCGTTTTTTTACCGAACCCAAATTAGTGGCCCATTTAATTAGGTTTTAGTTGGATTAGGCTAGAAATAGTAATTTGAGATGTTTTCACGAAAATAAGAGTTTAGTTATGCCCGAACGAAATGAGTTAGAGTTTTTGAAGAAATTGTCTTAGCTCGGGATTTCGTTTAGCTTTGAAATGGATGATCTAGATTAATACTAATGACGTGCTATGAAATGCCTTAGGTAATCCAAGCTCTTCAAGGACGGTGCTCGGCATAGCCAGGACACCAGGTAAGTGGATGTTAGGTTTCCGGCCCTTAAGGCCCTACATCTTGTCAACGTTAGGTCTTTTCTCTTTTGATGATGATTTTCTGATTGTGGAATCTTGAAGTGTCGGGTAGCCTAGGTTATTAGTTAATATTTGTTTGATAGGTTCGTAGTGATTAAAGCATGTCTATGTATGTTTATGAATTGTTCGAGGATATGTCATATGTGAACTCCTCATGCATCATGTTTTATAAAAGGTGCATACGAACTATTTACGAGCATGTTTTATGAAAACGTCGAATTAAAGAACGATCATGAATTCTGAATGATGAATGTTATCACGGGGCAAGTTATGAATGTTATCACAGGGCAAGTTATGAATGTTATCACGGGGCAAGTTATGAATGTTTCCACGGGGCAAGTTATGAATGTTACCACGGGGCAAGTTATGAATGTTACCACGGGGCAAGTTACGACTTTCACGGGGCAAGAAAATGGTTTAACAAAACGAAACGAAATAAACATGTTTTATGAAAAGTCACGCATTCATGCATATGTCATCCATAGAGCATTCTCTTACTAAGCATTAGGCTTACTGTTTATGTTGTATGATGTAGGTGACAGGTGTGAAGGTGAGAGTTCCTCATGATGACAAGGAATAGGTGGTCGATGGGTGGTGCTCGTGGCGACGGGGTGTGTTTTGGCTTGATGATCCGATGGCTTGAATGATGTATGTCGAATGATGTGAGTTAGTTTTGTTGGTTAGTAGGTCTACGTGTAGGTTTAATTTGTGAAAGTATAAAAGTGTTTAAGTATGTAGATTAGAGGTTTTGATAGAAAAATGTATGAACAGTCGAGTTTTGATGTATATGTAGTAGTAGTAGATTGTTTAGAATGTGGAGTTCAAATTTTAGAATTTTACTGGAACTGTTTGGTTATTTTAAAACAGGTAAGGATACGCTCGATTTTTAGAGCGATCCACGCAGTTTGTTTTCTTGAGTATAGGTTATGTTAGTGTCGTGTTTTAATTGATCTTACTTTAATTGTCTTAAATGTTTTATTTGTTTTAAGTTATTAATGGTTTTAGTCTAGTTTTAAATGTTTTAAAAGTCGAAATGTTTTACGCTCAAATGTTTAATGTTTAAATCAAAGTTAGTCCCTAAAGGTTGTTAGAGGTGGGTCAATTGTCTAGATCCGTTTTCTTTAAAGTGTTAAGTAAAAATGAAAAAGTTTATGAGAAATACGAGGGCTTAGGTAATAGTTATGTCACGGCAAGTCCGTGGCGGCCCTACGGGATTGGGGTCGTCACAGTTATGGTATCAGAGAGACGGAGTTTTAAAAGCGAGTTCTGTGAAATGCCTGCCAAAAACACACCGCCGCACGAGGACTCTCCATCAACTGTAAGTGTTTAAGTTTATGTATGATTCTAAATTGTTTATTTTGCATGTGTTTCTTAATGTGTCTAGGAACAAGAAAATGCCGAAAGCACCTAGAAAACTCGAGGAGAAATCCATTAGTCAGCTTATGGACATAATGCACCAATGGTCAGAATAAGTAGAGATCTTACTCAACCGAGATGGAAATGGTAATAGACAAGATAGTACTTCATGGAACCAGGGTAGTGAACGAACTAGGCAGTTCGACCTCCGATATTTGATGAATGTGCTATAGATCCGATACAGGTTGAGGTGTAGGTTCGAGCAATGGAAAGATTGTTTGACATTATTAAAGTGAAGGAGGTAGATAAGGTTTCTTATGCGATGTGTCATCTGGTGGGAGTGCAAGTTGCATTCCGGTCGATGTTTTCGGTGCGGCAAGGTGGGGCACAAGGCCAGAGATTGTCTAGGACCGAATAAGATACCACCGTGTTGTCCTTCGAGGATGTCTGCCATGATCGAAGAAGAGGGAGTTGTTCAACCATCGGTTATTCCAGGTGTATTCATATAGTAGTAATTAATAAGATGAGGAGTGTTAGAGCAGAAGTGTGTTTTGAGTAGGGGTTTAAAATGTGACTTTTGTATATTGGGTAAAAGGAGGATAATGAATAGAGTAAGTTACGCATTGAGATGAATAACCTGGGATAATTGTGCAAGTGTGCACGTACTTAGAATTTATTACCATTGGAGGGATACGACTTAAGAGATCTAACGGTTTGACGAATCCCCTAAGTATTTAAATGAAAGTAGTAACCAAAAGTCTAGCTTAGGTGAATTGTCGAATATGAGCATTTAACTTAGTAAATATCAGTAAAGAGAACAAAGATATTGAGGCGGAGTTGGTAAGTTAATAAATTTAGAGACAATAAAGGATCAAGGTTATACGATAGATGATACTCAAGTTATATAATTTGGACGTTCTCTAGGAGATAGGTACCATCTTAGAGGACTAAGCAACGAAGGACAAATATTGATGCGTGAAAAGATTATGACCACCACTAAATAGAAGAGAAGACTTAGTAAAGTTAAGAGTGACCAATAAATAGAAGATGCGTTAGACAATTAGATGCTGCTTAACCTAGGGATATAAGGCAAAGTATGAGAGTTAGAAATTATTGGAAACGCCTAAGAAGTGTAACAAAATTTTGAAGAAGGGTTTAGCACTTTAGATTGAAAGTCAAGTTTAGAGGTCCAGTACACCTCGTTCAGGTTAGAGGAGCTGGTGAATTGGCAAGGGTAAGTATCAATTATAGGAGATATAACAAAGATAAAAGATTTCAGATTCCTTGAGTCATGAGCGTCGGAGTTAAGAGTTGAGTCTATAGTAATATAGTTTAAGTTAAGAACCCTGAATATGAGGCTTATTTCTGGGATGGATGTAGAAATCGTCATTACTCAATAGGTGGTTAAAACCATGGATCAGTCAAAATTTAGCGCCTAAGTAGTAATTGAGGAAATATGAAGAATGAGATCAGATTAGGTGAGTTAGAAAGCTTGGCCTATAAGGGATTAAGTGAAGGCCGATTCATATGAGAATTTAAGGAAGTGAACTCGATCACTTTATTATTTGCTTGGAGATTGGAGGATTGATGGGGCTTGTGGTATGATGCAGCTTAGTTCCATTAAAGGTAATGGATGCTTTTGAAATGTGGGGAAAATAGAAGGATAAGATTTAAGAATTTTAGAAGATTAGGGTTAAGGTTGTAAATCTACCTACAACAAGTTTGCTAACAAGAAAATTGTTAGACAAATTATTGTGAAGAAGACGAGTAGAATATTTAGAACCTGATTAGCAGGAATGAAAGATAGTGGACTAGATCGTAACTTCGAGGAAGTCCTTGTGGGATATTAAGAATAAGTACAGGACATTATCTAAATTAAATAAAGGGTTTAGATTTGGAGTTAAGCCCGAAAGTGAAGTCTTGCGAATCAAGGGATTGGTGAGTTATCAAGTACATTAGGAATAAGATTAAATTAGGAATTTTAAAGGGCCAACCTGTATGTAACGAAGTTGGAGCCAATGATTTTGGGAATAGCTAACGTGAATGAGATCGCAACTTAAGGAAAATAAGGGCTATGTGGTGTAAGATAAAATGGACGGTTAGGTAGATCTTTGGGCTTCGAATAGTGTCATAGAGATAAGTGAGAAAATTATTTAGATTAAAGGGGAGGTTGACTTATGAGTCAAGTAATGGAGGTTATGAAATTAGGAGCTCATTGGATGAAAGGAAGATGGTTGCACGAGGACAGTGCAAGTGAGCTTAGAAGTGAAGTTAGAGCATGAGGTATTAGGGATGTTTCGACTCGTAAGTTACGTCGATTCGTTAGTATACCCTTTAAGGTGTTGGGTGAATAAATTAAAGAATTAGTTTAGACTTAAGATTTGTTTGTGATCAATAAAGACCGATGTAAGAATTTGATGAAACGATCATAGTGGAAATAATTATAGAAACCTAGTGGATACTGTGAAAGCGTAAAGAAATAGATTTAATAATTACAGCCCTGTATACATGAATGGCATTAGAGTAGCTAAGGAAATGCTATGATTGCCCAAGCTAAGTAGGTTTAGAAAATGAGATTGATAATTTGGAAAGGAGATAGTAGTGTAAAGAAGAGTTCGAAACAGAGGATTAGGATGAGAGATCTAAGTATCAGGTCCTTAGTGTTATAGAATTGAAGAAGCTTTAAGGGTTTGAAGTGATTAGGTACGAGTTGTTGTCACGAAATTTGAAGAGTTAGAAATTGATTGAACTTAGCTTGAGGGACAAACTAGAGTTGAAGTTAAGTTAAATGAAATTTGAAGGTCTAGGCGACGAAGGGTTAAGTTGAAGTCGATGGATGTATGAGCAATTGACTTACGAAGTGCGAAGTTAGATGGATTGAAAGCTTCGGAGATATAGAAAACTATGAAGACCCGAAGGGTGAGTAAGACCATAGGGGTGTCAGGGTTAGTATTACGAGCATCGTACGTAAATAATGTGAGGGTGAGTAATTAGAAGTTTAACCAAGCAATAATTTTGGGGACAAAATTCCAATTAAGGAGGGAAGAATGTAACACCCGAGTTTTTCGGGTTTCCGCTCCAAGGCTATTTTCGTAAATAAGTAAATCAAGTCCGTTTTACGAAAAGAAAGTGTTATTAGGGTCCTAACGATTAATGTGAATTTGTGGAAATATACGGGATTTACGGAAGGCAAAACGGTATATTAATGTTTAATAGGAATTAATATTAGGATTATTATTATTATTATTATTATTATTATTATTATTATAATTATAATAAAACAAAATGACAGAATGGCTTTGCCATTCTGTCGTTCGTGAGTCGGGCGCCGAGCGCCGAGAGCCGATCGGAGGAGGGAGCAAGAGGCGACGAACTCCGGCGGTTTCTCGCCGTTCTCCGGCCAGACGACGGCGACGTGCGATCTCCGGCCATCTCCGCGCGGAACCCGACCGGTATGGCTCGTTTTTCTCCTCCTTTCGGTTCGGTTTAGGGCTGTGCGTGACGAGCTCGATTGAGCTCCGATCGCCGGCCGTTTTAGGTTGCTTTCAACGTTGCATTGCCGAGCTTAATGCCAGCGTAGGTCGCCGAGCAGCATGGTGCTCGGATTGTGCTGGAAACAGGGGACCCGAATTAGGGCTTAGGGTTTTCTTAATTGGAAAAGAGAAATTTTGGGTAAAAGGGGCAGTTCGGGTTTTGCCCTCTTTGACCTAGTTCCGGGTATTTGTTTTAAAATTCCTTTTGGCAGATTAAAATAGGTTATTAGAGGAGTACGTGGCCGCTGGAATCGTTTGATTCCGATAACCGACGCAAAAGTTACGCGCGTTGGAGTTTCGGGTCGTTTTTTTACCGAACCCAAATTAGTGGCCCATTTAATTAGGTAACGCCTGAAAATGGCGTTTCCAAAATGCTAGGTACCTGCAAACGAATAAATTCTCAACCAGTCTAGAATATTCCTAACTATCTAACCAACCTACGAAATCTCCAACAACAAATATATCGTCGAGAAATGCTATCAACCAAAATGAAGAAAATCCCCCAATATAGGGTAACATATCACCCTGACCTATGACTATATACAACAATTACAATTAGATATACAAAACATCAACTAAAAGACAAACTCTACAAACCACCAAAATAAATGTAAATTATACACGACCCAAAATACTGTTCCACCCACATCTTTCCGAAGACCATGGTCGAGACGCCCCGACAACTGCCCGCACCGGCATACATCGTACATCAACGACTGCGTCCCAATCCTAGCTTTCCTCGTAGCTCTAACCTGTACTCCTGTCGTCACCTACACCACAGAACACACACACACACGTAAGCTTAGCTTAGCAAGTAATGAAGAACGAATATAAACATTCACAACGCACACCACACTCACACAATACTCAAGCAATAACAAACAAACAAACAACACTGACAACCAATATTTGCCGTGCACCGAAGTGCCATATTTGCCGTGCACTGAAGTGCCAATTTGCCGTGCACCGAAGTGCCAATTTGCCGTGCACCGAAGTGCCAATTTTCCATGCACCGAAGGGCACCGAAGTGCCAATTTGCCGTGCACCGAAGTGCCAATTCGCCGTGCACCGAAGTGCCATATTTGCCGTGCACCGAAGTGCCAATTTGCCGTGCACCGAAGTGCCAATTTACCGTGCACCAAAGTGCCAATTTGCCGTGCACCGAAGTGCCAATTTGCCATGCACCGAAGTGCCATATTTTCCGTGCACCGAAGTGCCAATTTGCCGTGCATCGAAGTGCCAATTTGCCGTGCACCGAAGTGCCAATTTACCGTGCACCGAAGTGCCAATTTACCGTGCACCGAAGTGCCAATTTTCCGTGCACCGAAGTGCCAATTTGCCGTGCACCAAAGTGCCATATTTGCCGTGCACCGAAGTGCCAATTTGCCGTGCACCGCCATTGCACCGAAGTGCCAATTTACCGTGCACCAAAGTGCCAGTTTGCCGTGCACCGAAGTGCCAATTTTCCGTGCACCGAAGTGCCATATTTTTCACACACGACAAACACAACGACAACACAACAGCAAGGCCAAACCACACCACACAATACAACACAACACGACGACTCAACGCAACAACACGACACAACACAACACGACCACATAACACCACACGGCCAAACAATGCAACACAAGACCAATCAACCAACCAGACAAGCAACTCCACGCAATCCCGAAGCAACATAATTAATTCAACGTAACACGAAGCAAAGCAATAACAAAGAAACCCTACCGTTCTCTGGTGTAGGCCCGAAGGCAAAAGAATAACATCCACTACTTACCTGGATGCTCGATTTCCACTTGCTTACTTTTACTAGCTAATTCACACGCTCAACGACCTAAAATCACGGAAACTCAAATTGATAAGCTATCAATAAATTCTAAAAGATTTTCTAACTAAAACTAAACAATACCTAAACAACTTCACACTCCAAAACAATCAAACTCGATTTTCTACCCCACATCGACCGTCAAACTTCAAACGGTCACAACTCCCTCATTTTTCAATGGATTTCGACGTGCCACCCCAACTCAGAAAGCTCTCCACGCCTACTATCCATTGAAATGCTTAAATTAACCAAATACACAACTTAGCCAACTCATATTCCCTAAAAACAGAATCGGCCCTTTGATGCAAAATTCTGGTTTTTGTGTAACACTCAACTAATCTTCAATCTAATCACCCTAACCACCTAATCTAACATATCTAAGGCTTAATTAAGCAAATGAGAAAGAAAACCCCCAATTAAAAACCAAAATTCGGAATCCTCCTTTTAGGGTTTTCAAACCCTCCCTAAAACCACCTAAAACACCCTAAAAACTCTTCCAAAATTCATCCCATAGCACATAAACTAAAACCCATATGAATTTACCTTGAAATAGCCTTTAAAGATTGAAGAAAGAGGGAGGCAAGAATCGGCTATGGAGGAATGGGAGAGAAGTCGATGAAGAAGAAGAAAGAGGGAGGCAAGAATCGGCTATGGAGGAATGGGAGAGAAGTCGATGAAGAAGAAGAAAAGTGAATGAAAAACCACCTTTTTATCTTTTTAAATCAATTATTTAATAACCATGCAAATTTACAACAAAGCCCTCCCCATTACTCCCTTAATCCAACGCCAAACACACCCCTAAAGCACCACTTTTCATCCACTTTAACATTCATTTTAATTTTTCTAACTAAAATCTTATTGGTTGAAAGAATTTTGACTTTTCAAACCTCCATTGTTTGAATTGTCAACACCCTTCCCTTTGCATGACTCACTTCTCCTTCTATCACCTTTTAACACTACCCTCTCATACAACCTAGGACTACGCACGTAATAGGAAATTCTCGGGTGTTACAATCCATCCTCCTTACAAAAATTTTGTCCTCAAAATTTGTGGCCCAGTTATTTCTCAATTTACGCACTTAAACTCAACCTTCTAATCTTTGGGTTGCCACTCAGAATCTCAACTACGCTACGGCCCAAATCATCTGTCGGGTAATGTCAATTCCTACATCTCTAAAGTGTTGACCTCGCCCTACTCTACACTCTGTAACTCGAACATGTATGTCCATTGACTTTAGTTAAATCAATTATTACATAGACCCTCAAACTTTTCTATCTTAGTTTCAACTCTAACTTTTCCTTTAGCTAAATTCATCTAATTCCTCAATTTCTCTTTCCATGACTATCAAACACTTACCTAACTTATTTCAACCCTTAAGGTATGCTCAATCACGTAACACTAAAATCTACTGAGTACATTTCTTACCTCAATTTTTACTAACCTCTATAAATTCTTAGATCAGGACTAACTCGTTCCTAACGTCACACAATACTCTCATTGGTGTACGACATATCCTTAATGCCCACTGTCTTCACCCCCTTAAAGACTCTCAACTTAAATCCTATTAGTTGCCATTGTTTGGCTGAAATACCTATCGTGTAATCTACAGCCTTAAACTTTTCTGACTAAGTTCACCAAATCACTTACTCTTCTAATTCAGACACGTATCCATCAAACAATCTCAAACCTCCAAAACCATCTCAATAGCATAACACTAGAACCTACAGAGTCAACTTCTTGGCCTTGGTTTTAGATTTCAAATTCTTTTCGATCTTACTATCGCATCTACATCTTCCGAATTCTCACTACCTAATTTCACTTGGGTCATTCTAAACTATACACTCCAAACTATGCACCACAATGCTCATATTTTCCTAACTTCGCTCCCCATATCGTAAGTCTTTATACGTCCATTAACTTTCACTTCTCTAATCCAATATTCATCAACACTTACATAACTAAAACCGTCACGCTAAGAACTCAGTACATAATCCAATATTCATCAACACTTACATAACTAAAACCGTCACACTAAGAACTCAGTACATAAACCTCTTACCCTAAATCCTCAAGTTCAATTTTTCTTCTACTCTACCATTTCCTTTCTAATTTAACACTCTTATTTCTTATACTAACTTATCTCGAGAAAGCACACTACCTACTTACCTCGAGTAAACTCAATTTATCCAACTATACCTCAGTCAGTCATCACCAAACATTCTCAAAGCCTTAAGTCTAAACTAACTC
This sequence comes from Begonia masoniana, assembly GCA_022432975.1. Classification (NCBI taxonomy): domain Eukaryota; kingdom Viridiplantae; phylum Streptophyta; class Magnoliopsida; order Cucurbitales; family Begoniaceae; genus Begonia; species Begonia masoniana. The sequence goes on along the minus strand of CM039512.1, from coordinate 19,466,568 downwards.
TTTCCCAACTTATTACAATCCTCAAAGTATACGCACTCACATAACACCAAGAATCTGCCGAGTAAACTTCCTATCGAAGTTCTCAATTTTACCTTGAAGGATCACTACATTCCATTAATCATACTAACATCATCCCCATTTTCCTTTCTAATTTATCACTCTTACTCAAAATTCTATAATTCCTCAAGTCATACACTACTAGTTACTTAAGGTCCTCCAAACCTCAAATTCTAACATTTCCCCTTTCAATATAATACTTACCTCTAATCTCTTCCCCACATTTTTCAATACTCACCTAATTTCTATACAATCTTTTAATACCTCCAAATTACTGGCCTTTTTAATTTTAAATCGATCTCTAGATTCCCATCCTCGATATTGATTAATACCAACATTCCTACGTAGTCAAACAATTCTTGCACTCCCGACCACACATTGATTAATTACATCCTTCTAGCTTAAGTCTCTCCACTTCTATGATCTAATCCTCCAATCTCTTACCTGTTACTTTACCTTTCAACTTAATCATGGCATCTAAGTATCTAAATTATTTCAACCCTTAGGTTTTTGGCTCTTTCTAGATCAAATAACCCCAAAAGCTCGGTATGCCTACTCTTATTGACAAACTCTAATTCTCCTATAACTGGCCGATCGAAATGTTTCAAAACAATACCCTAATCCTTAAGAATCAACTATGTTTCTAACCTAAGTATCACATTACAATTAATCCCAAATATACTTACTTAAATCCCAAGTTTCACCCAAGATTCTCTCCAAAATATGCTAACTAATCTTCTTCTAACTCGGGTTCTAAATCTTTCCCCAACTAAGCAAATCTGTAAACTCTCAACCTCGACTCTACATAATCACTCTGACCATAATCTCTCAATCATTTATTTAAACAAACGCTGGAATACGGTTAACATCTAGATACTCCCACTGTACGTGACTCTAATGTTACCTAAGCAGTCTAGGGTATCTCCCGATAACTTCAAACTCCTCTCAGGTTCGTCGTATCCCCGTACTTCCAAGAATTTGCTCACTAGGGTCAAATTTTTTTATCTATTTTAATCTTATCCTTAAAGGTAACAATCCTAGGCGTACCATTCTTACAAACACCTAAGTTAACACTAAGATATAGCGCCTTACATTTAACCCAACACTCCAATAAAATTCCTAGCTATTCGAACTATCGATTACTACGTCTATGAATTGACTTAAGGGATCCACCAAGGTTGTCTCGATACACTCAGGATTTTCTAGTCCACTACAATCACAAAACAAACAAGGTTAAACCAAACAAACAGGGGTTAAACCAATCTAATCTTAGATAGAAACTAACTAAAAGTAAAGAAATACTTACAGTCGGTGAAGCACGTTGCATGGCGGTCGGCATTGTCAGGTAATCATTTGAACGACTTGACCATTTATGCTCTGATACCATCTTGTAACGCCCCCGAACCCACCCTGGCTCGGAGCGCTACTTTGCTAACCAATCCCACGTTAAAGCTTAATTTAAAATAACATTGACACATAAGAATTTAAAGCTAAATCTCCCGACTCCCACTCATATAATACCTAGCTGTCTAGACTTCGTAATTTCCCTTAATCCTAACCTTTAAGCACCACGGCGTCCTTCCGAAATTTCGGCAAAGTAACGCCTGAAAATGGCGCCTCCAAAATGCTAGATACCTGCAAACGAATAAATTCTCGACCAGTCCAGAATATTCCTAACTATCTAACCAACCTACGAAATCTCCAACAACCAATATATCGTCGAGAAATGCTATCAACCAAAATAAAGAAAATCCCCCAATATAGGGTAACATATCACCCTGACCTATGACTATATATAACAATTACAATTAGCTATACAAAACATCAACCAAAAGACAAACTCTACAAACCTTATCAATAAATTCTAAAAGATTTTCTAACTAAAACTAAACAATACCTAAACAACTTCACACTCCAAAACACTCAAACTCGATTTTCTACCCCACATCGACCGTCAAACTTCAAACGGTCACAACTCCCTCTTTTTTCAATGGATTTCGACGTGCCACCCCAACTCGGAAAGCTCTCCACGCCTACTATCCATTGAAATGCTTAAATTAACCAAATACACAACTTAGCCAACTCGAATTCCCTAAAAACAGAATCTGCCCTTTGATGCAAAATTCTGGTTTTTGTGTAACACTCAACTAATCTTCAATCTAATCACCCTAGCCACCTAATCTAACATATCTAAGGCTTAATTAAGCAAAAGAGGAAGAAAACCCCCAATTAAAAACCAAAATTCGGAATCCTCCTTTTAGGGTTTTCAAACCCTCCCTAAAACCACCTAAAACACCCTAAAAACTCTTCCAAAATTCATCCCATAGCACATAAACTAAAACCCATATGAATTTACTTTGAAATAGCCTTGAAAGATTGAAGAAAGAGGGAGGCAAGAATCGGCTATGGAGGAGTGGGAGAGAAGTCGATGAAGAAGAAGAAAAGTGAATAAAAAACCACATTTTTATCTTTTTAAATCAATTATTTAATAACCATGCAAATTTACCACAAAGCCCTCCCCATTACTCCCTTAATCCAATGCCAAACACACCCCTAAAGCACCACTTTTCATCCACTTTAATATTCATTTTAATTTTTCTAACTAAAATCTTATTGGTTGAAAGAATTTTGACTTTTCAAACCTCCATTGTTTGAATTGTCAACACCCTTCCCTTTGCATGACTCACTTCTCCTTCTATCACCTTTTAACACTACCCTCTCATACAACCTAGGACTACGCACGTAATAGGAAATTCTCGGGTGTTACAAAAAATGTCCATGCACTGAGGAGTAATATTAAACAAAATTTTTTGAGGTATGTCGTGGTGTTATATCGCTGAGACTTCTTGATTTGTATGTCGCAAAGTTCCTTTCTTTTGAGCCTAGTTGGATTTTACCCCATTTAGATATGTGAGTTGTTTCTAATCAAGCTTTTGGGCTTCAAACATTATATTTAAAGTCTTAAAATGGTATTGATGATGGTATATTGATATGTAGCAAGGTCAACTTATTTTTTAGACATCTTGGAGATTGGGCTTCTAGTAGTAGTATACTTGGTTGAGGTAGAAATTTATTTCTTATATTCAACAGTGCATAATAGTTTTATAAAAATTATTTTGAGACGAATTCTCATATTTTTATAGCATGTTTTGTCTTTACGGCATGTTGATATATATCATAGTTTTCACTACTACATTTATTGCATTTATATTTTGAAATGTTGATCAACTTGGTTGAATTGATTTTCATCAACCCTAGTAAGGATCCTTATTTAATACGCATCTTTGAGTGTTCGAAAAAATGTCTATTGTTCTATGAATAGAATGATTGGACAAATAATTGTATCGTGTTCTTAGTTGAAAAATCTTAAACCTAATTCGAGGTATTATGTTATTGTGATCATCGAATATCGCATTTTCCCTTATGTCTTATCGTAACGTCCCAATTTTTAAATTTCTCAATTTAAAATCCTAATTTGCAAATCTTAAAATTTTTTTCAAATTTATTTATAAAAAATTTAAGCTTTAAAAATTTAATTTAAGAATAAAAATCTCTTTAAATAATAATTGAAATATTACATGCGCGGAATCCTCAAAATTCAAACATAAAATCACTTAGTCAAAATTGAACTAAATGCAGAATTTAAATATTTCATAAAACTTTATTAACGATAAAGCCAATATAAGAGTTTAAACTAAAATACAAATATTAATTGTCATCGAAAACTAAAACATACTAAATCAAATTTCATCATTTGAATCAAAAATATTTTCTTCTTTTGTATGCTCATTTGCCTCTAGGAGATTCTCGAGCAACGTCATTTCTTCCTCAGACAAAAACTTACTTACATCATAAAATTATAAACTATGAGACTAACTCAGTAAGCGAAAACATGTGCAAGTGCAAAATTTAATATTACTTTTACCAAATTCTGATTTAACAGTTACATACTGATTGGTACTCATTTTCCAACCTTCGATTAGACTTAGTCATCTCATTGTTGTTCAGGCTTTGTCATCTTGCTTTCGTTCAGGTATAGTCATCTCATTTTCGTTCAGGCGTAATTATCTCATGTTCAAGCTCACCATCTCATTGTCGTTCAGGCTTTTGCTATCACATATTTTCCGTTCAAGCTCACCATCTCATTGTCGTTCAAACTTTTTCTATCACAAATTTTCTGTCAATTCCATCATATTCATACGCATATAAAATGTGATGAGAACCAGGGGTATTAAACCCGAGACCCTTCAACAACGCGAAATATTAACTCAGGAACACCTTTGAAATCAAGTATAAGGAACTTCACTCTAATCGAACCTTGCCGACGGAACCAAAGTTATCAAGCAAGGAACTTGACCCGTAACCGAACTTGTGGTTAGAACCAAAGCTATCAAGTTGATCTTTCAAGTTTTGACTTGAAGAAGATCTAGTTCTTCACAAAGAACCAAAGAGAAAATTCTCACAAAGAGTAACTTAAAATCATGTATATTTCTTTATAATGTTGCAAGGTTTATACCTTTAAATAGGCTACAAACTATCCTAATTTAATTAGAAAATATTACTAAAATGATAATTAGGAAACCTTCTAAAACAATACTTAGGAAAACTTTCTAAAACTATAATTAAGAAACTTTCTAAGACTATAATTGGGAAATAATTGCTTGTCAAATTTGATAGAGAAAATAAAACTCTGCATAGATTTTACATGTGTATGTTTTGTTGTTGTGCTTCCATCTCTCTTGCCTCTAAATCTTTAGGTAGTTTTCAAGTATATTCGGCCTTCTTTTCTTCCCAAGCATCCTCTTCAATACTTAATAAATTTATTAATTTCAGCTCGTGTTGGAAAGAATCTTTCTCTTGGATTTCTATAATCAATCCATTTAAGACTTCATGCATTTTTTTTGTTCTTAATCTTGTCATTGAACCTCCAATATCATGACATGGATCTTTAACTTTGGGCATGAAGTTGGTTGCACTCTGATTCACATCATTCCCTCTCTCCTTTAAAAGATTCGTCCTTGAATCCCCTGCATCATATAAAGATAAGTCAGTAACATTAAAAGTAGCACTTACATTACCATATTCACTAGGTAAATCAATCTTGTAAGCGTTGTCATTGATGCGCTCCAACACTTGGAAGGGACCATCTCCTCGAGGTTGCAACTTGTTCTTTCTTTTGTTGGCAAATCTTTCTTTCCTTAAGTGAATCCAAACCCAATCTCTGGGTTCAAAAATAACTTTCACTCGGTGCTTGTTTGCTTGTCTTGCATAATGTTCATTCCTTTTCTCAATGTTTTCTCTTACCCTTGCATGTAGTTCCTTAACAAATTTGGCTCTTTTCTTTCCATCAAAATTAACAAACTCGTTAGTTGGCAAATATAACATATCTATTGTAGTTATAGGATTAAAACCATAAACAATTTCAAATGGTGAATAAGATGTAGTAGAATGAACAACCCTATTATATGCAAATTCAACATGTGGTAAACACATCGCCCATTGTTTTAAGTTCTTGGAAATAATGGTTCTCAATAAAGTAGAAAGTGTTCTATTTACTACCTCGGTTTGTCCATCCGTTTAAGGGTGTGCTACAGTTGAGAATAAAAGTTTAGTACCTACATTATTCCACAGAGTTCTCCAAAGTGACTCAAAAACTTAACATCTCGATCACTAACAATAGTTTTAGGTAAGCCATGTAACCACACAATCTCTTTAAAGAATAAATCCACAACATGTGTAGCATCATTAGTTTTCGAACATGCAATAAAATGTGCCATCTTACTAAACCTATCAATAACAACAAAAATACTATCCTTTCCACTTTGAGTTCTTGGCAAACCTATAACAAAATCCATAGAAATATCAATCCAAGGTTAAGTAAGTATTGGGAGAGGAGTATACATTTCATGTGGTTTGATTTTTTATTTAGTTTTTCTACACTCAATACATTTATCACAAATTAATTGCACATCATGTCTCATCTTAGGCCACTAAAAATGCTCACATAAAACATCCAAAGTTTTGCTTACTCCAAAAATGTCCCATTAATCCACCTCCATGAGTTTCTCTAACAAACAATTCTCTCAAATAACACTTAGAAATACAAAGCCTATCTTTCTTAAATAGATAACTGTCATGCCTATAATAATCACCATATGCAACTTTTTTACATAATTTTCAAATTTCACTAAAATCTGAATCTACTACATATAATTTTTTAACAAGTTCTAATCCAAGCAATTTAGATTGTAAGGAGATTACGAGTACATATTTTTGAGACAATGCATCGGCCACTACATTTTCCTTACCTTGTTTATACTTGATCACGTATGGAAATGTTTCAATAAATTCCATCCATTTTGCGTGCCTTTTATGTAGTTTTCCTTGCGACTTCAAGTGCTTCAAACTCTCATGATCGGAATGAATAATAAATTCTTTTGGCCACAAATAATGTTACCACGTTTGAAGTGCTCGAACTAAGGCATACAATTCCTTGTCATATGTGGGGTAGTTCAAAGCTGCTCCATTAAGCTGCTCGCTAAAGTAAGCAATAGACTTGGAATCTTGCATTAAAACACCATAAATACCTTTTTTCTGACGCATCACATTCAATCTCAAAAGCTTTATCAAAATTAGGTAAAACAAGTAATGGTGCTTAATAAGTTTACCTTTTAGGAGATTAAAAGCTTGTTCATATATTTCAGTCCACTTAAATTCAACATTCTTCTTTACAAGATCATTTAAGAGAGCCACAATGGTACTAAAATCTTTAACAAACCTCCTGTAAAAGCTTGCTAATCCATGAAAACTTCTTATCTCATTGGCATTTTTTGGTCTTGGCCATTCCTTAATTGCCTTAACTTTTTATTCATCCACCGATACTCCACTTGAACTAACTACAAAACTAAGAAACACTACTGAATCCATGCAAAAGGTGCACTTCTTTAAGTTAGCGTATAGTTGATTTTCTCTTAAAGCATTAAAAACTGAATTCAAATGTTTAACATGTGCATCTTGAGTTTTACTATAAACCAAGATATCATCAAAGTACACAACAACAAACTTTCCAATAAAAGATCTCAAAACATGATTTATCAATCTCATAAAAGTACTTGGTGTATTAGACAAACCAAATGGCATTACTAACCACTCATAAAGACCATATTTAGTTTTAAAGGCGGTTTTCCATTCATCTCCCTATTTCATGCGAATTTGATAAAATCCATTCTTTAGATCAATTTTTGAAAATAAGCATACACCATGTAACTCATCAAGCATATCATTCAATCTAGGAATAAGGTTTCGATACTTTACTGTGATCTTGTTGATAGCTTGACAATCAATACACATTCGCCAAGTTCCATCTTTCTTCAGAACTAAGATGACGGGAACTGAGCATGGACTAAGACTTTCCTTTACAAATCCTTTCTCCACTACTTCATCCACTTGCTTTTAAATTTCCTTAGTTTCTTCGGGATTAGCTCGATATGCCGGTCGATTAGGAATTGATGCTCCCGGCATGAAATCTATTTGATGTTCAATCCCTCTCAACGGAGGTAACCCTCTCGATAATTCTTCAGGAAACAAATCCTCAAATTCCTGTAAAAGAGAAGAAACCACAGTCTGAATAGATTGAGTTAGTCGCAAGATAAACATCTTTGTACAACAATACAAGTACTTCTTACCTTGCTATCATCACACTTTTAACCTCACTTTTTCTTGTCATTCCACTTATTCTCCCACTCTCCTCTTGTTTTCTTTCACTCTCGTTTTTTCTCTCTTTGCACTCTTTTTTCTCTCTTTCACTCTTCTTTTCACTCACCCTATTCTCTTCTTTTTCATGTTTTTGCTCACTCAATAACTTTTCTCTTTTTTTGAATTCTTTGGCAATCCTATCTTGATCCTCACTAGCCTCCCACGGTTTTAGTGGTTTGAGAATTATCTTACGACCATTTTGATCAAAGAAGTACTCATTCTTCAAACCATTGTGTTTGACGTCTCTATCAAATTGCCATGGTCTCCCCAAAAGGATATGTGTAGCTTGCATGGGTACTACATTGCAAAGAACCTTATCTTTGTACTTACTAATTGCGATTCCAACCTTCACTTGCTTAGTGTAACGACCCCAGTAGGGTCGAGACATATTTCATGACTTTCTTAATCATTTAATTCTTACTTTCTGCATCATGTTCATTATTAGTATTATTTTTATCATTATTTTTTTTTAAAAAAAGAAACTTAGAACCTAAAACTTGACTCGCGGATAACATATCATCTGACAGAACTAAACCATCCAAAACTCGACTCTTTCATTAATCTAATAACTCTTTAGTCCACAGAATCGAGCGACTATGCTCGGTTATCATTTCCATGACATAATCGGGCAGAAAAGAAATGCCCTCAGATCACATGACGGCATTCTGCTCAGGCTGCATGGGTTTGCATGCATCGGCTGATAGGGTACACATCTTCCGATTTGTCACGTGTACTCTGCATGACTCAATTATCGTTGCCCAATAGAAGACATCTTCCGGTGGGCACGTGCATCTCTCGTGACTCATTAAACATCACTTGACATAATCGATACACTACATCGCCCGATCGCTAGACGACAAAAAATACATACATCATCCGGTATTTGAAATTCAATACATCGCCCGATCACTAGACGACAAAACAATACTTACATCATCCGGTATTTGAAATACACTACATCGCCCGATCGCTAGACGACAAACAATACTTACATCATCCGGTATTTGAAATACACTACATCGCCCGATCGCTAGACGACAAACAATACTTACATCATCCGGTAAGAGACATCATCCGGTAAGAGACATCATCCGGTATTTGAAATACACTACATCGCCCGATCGCTAGACGACAAACAATACTTACATCATCCGGTATTTGAAATACACTACATCGCCCGATCGCTAGACGACAAACAATACTTACATCATCCGGTATTTGAAATACACTACATCGCCCGATCGCTAGACGACAAACAATACTTACATCATCCGGTATTTGAAATACACTACATCGCCCGATCGCTAGACGACAAACAATACTTACATCATCCGGTATTTGAAATTCAATACATCGCCCGATCGCTAGACGACAAACAATACTTACATCATCCGGTATTTGAAATTCAATACATCGCCCGATCGCTAGACGACAAACAATACTTACATCATCCGGTATTTGAAATACATTCTCAGACTTAGTAATTAAACTAGACAAATTTCAAAAGCTCGATGTCTTAAAATAATCTCATCCTACTTAGACTTCCATACTCATAATCATCACTAAAATTATAAGAGCATTAACCAGGGGGTTTTGTTTGCCATCCAGCCACAGAATTGCTCCCTAAACACCTTCCAGCAACCAAACTTAGACATCTTCATTAACTTGGGAATCCTCACCTGATACTTCGTCACCTACATCATAAGGTTCAAACTATAAGCCTAATGCTTAGTAAGCAATGTAATGCTAACATGTATACATGAATGCATAGCTGCAAGAAAATCATGATCACGTTCGTTTCATGCACTTTTCCTATTCTTATTCGTATTTTGTTCATCACTTTCATCGTAGACGACAAACAATACTTACATCATCCGGTATTTGAAATACACTACATCGCCCGATCGCTAGACGACAAACAATACTTACATCATCCGGTATTTGAAATTCAATACATCGCCCGATCGCTAGACGACAAACAATACTTACATCATCCGGTATTTGAAATACACTACATCGCCCGATCGCTAGACGACAAACAATACTTACATCATCCGGTATTTGAAATACACTACATCGCCCGATCGCTAGACGACAAACAATACTTACATCATCCGGTATTTGAAATACACTACATCGCCCGATCGCTAGACGACAAACAATACTTACATCATCCGGTATTTGAAATACACTACATCGCCCGATCGCTAGACGACAAACAATACTTACATCATCCGGTATTTGAAATACACTACATCGCCCGATCGCTAGACGACAAACAATACTTACATCATCCGGTATTTGAAATACACTACATCGCCCGATCGCTAGACGACAAACAATACTTACGTCAGCCGGATGATGCATTCATCCGACTTCTATCACACGGCAGTAAATCCTGAAAACCTTCAAGCAACTCATACTGACAGAAAGATAACCTAACCTTCACAGATCTCATACTTCGTGGACATAAACGTAGGCAGACATAAATCATGGACTCATCTTGAATACATGTAGCGGAAGACTTAGTTAAAACAACTCATTCTAAATCCTTATAAACATTCTCAGACTTAGTAATTAAACTAGACAAATTTCAAAAGCTCGATGTCTTAAAATAATCTCATCCTACTTAGACTTCCATACTCATAATCATCACTAAAATTATAAGAGCATTAACCAGGGGGTTTTGTTTGCCATCCAGCCACAGAATTGCTCCCTAAACACCTTCCAGCAACCAAACTTAGACATCTTCATTAACTTGGGAATCCTCACCTGATACTTCGTCACCTACATCATAAGGTTCAAACTATAAGCCTAATGCTTAGTAAGCAATGTAATGCTAACATGTATACATGAATGCATAGCTGCAAGAAAATCATGATCACGTTCGTTTCATGCACTTTTCCTATTCTTATTCGTATTTTTGTTCATCACTTTCATCGTATGGATTAAGAGAGGATTTGTGCCGTAAAGAGGGGATGACAGTGCAAGTGTACATAGTCCCTTTCGGGCCGTATTCATGGTCCTTCTCTTTGGACAGTGACATACGCCAAACCGCCCCCAATCCTTACTTGATCCGGTTGCATAAGTTTCATATTCATTGTCATATCTTGTTCATGGGAAAAATATGCTCATAAAACATTGTCATATGCTTGAGAAGTAAATCATGATGCATGACATGGATGCTCTTAAATCTTCAGACTATAGAAAGTATCATACCAGAACAGTCGACTTCATAGACTCTATTAGAACGTCACATAACAAAACTCTCAACATCCATAAATCATCCAAGTACGAGAAATCTTACTAACACTGAACAAACATCAGATAACTGAAACTAAATTAATATCCTTATGATGTAGGGCTCTATTGGCCGGAAGTCTTAATACATTCACTTACCTGGTTTCTTTAGCAATACTCGAGCACTTCACTTCAGACTTCTTTACCTAAAACATTTTACATTACAGTATTAAATAAAAATCCTAAAAGTTCTAACCAAAAGTCGTCCTAGAAATAATCAGTTTCAACCTAATAACTAGTCACAGATTACGAATGCCACTAATATTTCACTGCCAAAGAAGAATCCGAAGCTACGGGTCTTAGCAGGGAAAACAGAGTTCTAAATAGCCAATCAGTGACTACATTACAGAGTCTTACCTAGGGTGTGGATTGTCGGGGCGGAGACTAAAAATCGGTCACCGAAAGGAGCTGTAGTTGGCCGAAGGGGAGAGCTCTGTGGAAGAGAGAAGTCACCGAGAGTGAATGCGTCAGCTATAGTGAGGTTTAAATGGGGTTTAAGGTTTCCATTTCCTATTTATACTTGATCCATCCATCCTTAATTACAACCCTGCCACCCAACTTAGTTTCACTCAACTTGTAATAAATATGTCTTGACATTAAATTTAAAATCATAAAGGTTAATAAAAAGGGTGATAATCAAAATGGTTAAGAAAATCACCTGGCCGAAATTGTCGGGTGTTACACTTAGTTACTTTCACTTTTCCACAATCACTCAACCATTGTAGCTTGGATGGCTTAGGATGCTTAACGATTTCCAAGCTTAATTTTTCTACTAATAAAGTGCTAGCAATGTTAGTACAACTCTCACTATCAATTATATTTGTAACACCCGGTCCTTCGGGTTTACGGGATTTTGGAATGTAATGGCATTTTTGTAAATCTGTCAAATTTATCCTGTTTTGCAAACGAGAAGTTTTATTAGAACCCTATGAATTTATAGTAATATTTGGTAGAATAAGAAATTTCGGAGGATCCAAATCGATAGGCGAAATGATGAAAAAGGTGAAACAGGAGTTGATTGGCAAACTTGTAAATAGGAAGAACAATTTTTATAAAACATAAAATCCTCTCTTCTTCTTCTTTTCACGTAAAACACATCCAGAGAGGGTTTTCTCTCCAAAATTGGCGATTCTTCCTTCTCCTTCACAGTTCCTCACGTTCGGCCAACGATTCGTCCTCTGGCGATCAATTTTCTTCCAAGTTTTCTTCCTAAATCACGACCCTAAGTAAGATTCTATGCTTTTGGGATGTTAGTTTCTGAGTTTTATGGATTTAAACGGTTAGGGTTCGTTTAGGGTTTTCGCCGAAATAGTCGGGTTATGCTAAAAATCATTAAGGTTACCACATTTGAGGCTTTCGATCGAAGAATTAGAGCTTTTATTGAAGGTGGTGTGAGTTTGATGGATTTAGGTTAATATTTGGAATTTGGAAACTTCAAAAAAACTCCATTAATGGAGCTTTATGATTCGTGAGCGTAAATTGCTCGACGAAATGTCCGAGAGAAGAAAATTAGAATTTTAGGAAATTTCCTTTAGTTAGGAGTTTCGTTAGTTTACGAAATTTCATGGTTTAGGTTTGATTTTAATAAAGGACGTTGTGAAATGTTCTAGGTGAACAAAGCCCGCAGACGGAGCTCGGTGCGCTAAGGACGACAGGTAACTTCTCGTGACTTACTGTGGCCGATTGGCCTACACCATATGTCGAGTTTTGTTTCTTGTGGATTGTTGGTGCCTTGAATGTTTATATGTTTTGGTTGGGTAGTTTAGGGTTAGTTTGTTTTATAGGAAATGCTTGTTTGGTTTTGATGGTATACACGTGCTTTGTTTTATGTTGCGTATTAAATTGCCATGCATCATCATTTTGCAAATGTCATGAAAAACGGATTTGTTCACGAGTTCATGAAAGAAAATGAAATGAGATGACTGAGACAATTGAAATTGGATGACTGAGACGACTGAAATAAGACGACTGAGACGACTAAGACGATTGATACGGAATGATAAATAAAATGAATGAATGGAATTAATGAAAATTGCATATACATGTTCATGCACTGTCATTTACGTAGAATTTACTGAGATTTATCTCATAGGCATCTTTATGGTGTAGGTGAACTTGATACAGGTGAGGAGGGTGTTCCTCCGCTAGATGAACATGCAGGTTGAAGAAGGGTGCTCGTGGGAATGCGCTGAACAGTCGAAGTGATTTTGACCCGTGGAGAGCCACATGTAGGTATTTTGAGTAAGTTAGGTGAAGAATGTATAGATAGTGTTTTAGGTTGATCAAAAAACTAGTTGACGATATTCTGTTGATAATATATTCTGGACAGCTTTATGGAAATACGTATGCAAGAATAAGTCGTTTAATGTGAATGTCAGGATATTAGAATGTATAGGAAATGAAGTTTGTAATTTGGTGATTGTTAGAATGAGAAATATAAGAAGGTAATAGTGTTTTATTATGAAAGTGTTAAGGTGTAATTTGATGAAGAAAAGAAGGGAGGGAGAGTGAAGTTATGAAGTATGAAGGGTAAGGGATGCAGGGAGAAAGAAAAGCAGCTCTCTGGAATTCGGATTCCAGAGAGGTTGCCGATCGATCGCTCGTAATTGCAATTGATCGGCTAGGTGAAGTTCTGCTAAGTGTTCTAGTAAGGAAAACATCGACCGAAAACATCGACCCATCAATAAGTAGTTTGGTTGATGTCGGGCAGTAATTTGTGGCTATGCGGTTAAGTTTTCTTTGAGAAGTTTGGTCGATAATGTCGACCGATTAGAGAAGTGGTTTCTGTTAAGTTGATAAGTTTTAAAGTGTTAGGTCGAGGTCGTCGACCATTTAGTAAAAGTGTTCGATCGAGGGCATAAGTCTGTTAAGTGTCCTAGCAAAGGAAATGTTGACCGAAAATGTCGACCGATTTTAACCAAGAGGCAATGTCGACCGATCTCGTTACATGGGCCATGTCGACCGATTTTACCCGAGAGGCCATGTCGACCAATTTTACCCGAGAGACCATGTCAACCGATCTCGTTATAAAGGCCATGTCGATCGATTTCAATAGAAATAACCTGCCGACCCCTGTTTAAAGGTGTCGATCCCCACTGTTTAAATTGAAGAAACCTGAGAGAAAAACTTAATTCTCTGCCTATCTTTATTGTTTTAGCATTGACGCCTAAGTTTAAATTTTTACTAAGTTTTCCACAATAAGATAGACTTCCGCTGAATGAGTTAATTGATTTTAAATGAGAAGATTAAATGAATGAAATGGATTTGATGAAAATTCAAATATTTATGACATTTATACGCTTAATATTTAGGGTAAATTAAAGGCTATTACAATATTAAACTACATACCTTATTATTCACGTGACATCTAGTGTGAAATATATTTTTCCTTTGCACTTTATCTCCATCCTCATTGGCTTGAACGTTGAGTATACGTCTAGTGATCAATAACTCTCCTCTCACGAGTTCCTCTATATCCACGTCGCTACAATCTTAGAATGGTGGCATTTCATCATCACTTGAAATTAAACTTGCTATATCACCATTATCCAATATTGTAACGTCCCCGAACCCACCTAGGCTCGGTGTGCTACTTTGCTAACCAATCCCGCGTTTAAAACGACGTTTTAAATAATTTTTGAAGAATTCTCGACTCGATTTTTGAGTTTTTTGAACCCTCGATTTTTTGTGGGAAAACGTGCCCAAAATACGTTTAAAATATGTTGGAAAATATCGGGTTAAAATATTTTAGAAATAGCAAAAAAATAAAAAAAACGGGAACCCGACGTTATTTGTTTTAAAACTAAAACGAGCGGCATAACGCCTAAAACTTCCAAAACCCAAAACCTGAAAATACACGTTTATAAAACCATCTTTTATACAGACAAATCCCACAAAACAACCACATTATTTTTACAAACTCCAGATAGGTAAAAACTATACAATGCAAAATACCGTTCTACCTACATCTCTCCGAAGATCATGGTCGAGACGCCTCGACAACTGCCCGCTCCGGCATACAGGGTACATCAACGACTGCGTCCCAACCCTAGCTTTTCTCATAGCTCTAACTTGTACTCCTGTCAATACCTACAAAATGGAACACAAAACGTAAGCTTAATGCTTAGCAAGTAGGGAATAATGAATGCAATAACACACAATGCAATCAATCCTATCACATGCAGTTTCTAATGCTCAGTTGTGCTAATAAAGTTTGCCTGCATCGATCACGATGCCTTAAAAGGTGCCTGCATCTTCATGATGCCTTAAAGTTTGCCCGCATCCATAGGATGCCTTAAGAATTGTCTGCATCGTTAGATGCCTTATTTTCCTGCATCGAAAGATGCCTTAGTTGCCTGCATCGAAAGATGATTTAGTTGCCTGCATCGAAAGATACCTTAGTTGCCCGCATCGAAAGATACCTTAGTTGCCCGACTATCGTTCACACTCACAATGCCACACAATGCACTATTCGTATCTAGCGTGCTATAAATCATGATGCATGTCACACACAATACTCAACACGAAACAAAATAAGACAACCAAGCAAACAATTCCCTACCGTTCCATGGTATAGGCTCGAAGGCAAAACACAATCGATCCGCTACTTACCTGGCTTCCTGCTCGTGCTCACTCACTCGGCTAATCCACTCGTCCACCTAACAAATAGAAAAAATAGCTTAGCCATTATTCTAGAAAATTCCAATGAAATCTTAAACCCTAAACTAACTAAAATTCAACCAACTAAACAATTCAAAACCTAAAACCCGATTTTCTCACTATTTTTAGCGTCCAACTTCAAACGGCCATAACTTATTCGTTTTTCATCGGATTTCGACATGCCACCCCAATCCGTAAACCTCTACACGTCTACTATTCATTGAAACACTCAAAACCAACAACTAAACATATTGGCATAATCAGAAATGCAGAAACAGAATCGGCCCTTATAGGTTTAAAAATCGATTTTTCACCAAAACTCATAATTTCTCTAATCTATCCACTTTAGCACTCTAAACCAACCTATCTAAGAATTAAACCATCAAAAATATGAAGAACATACCAAGGAGAAACCAAAATTCGGAGTTGGCATTTAGGGTTTCCCAAACCCTTTCAAAAACTCTTCAAAACTCATCAAAACTACCAAAAATCACTCCCCATATGCATATAACTTAAAACCCAACTAAGACTTACCTTAAAACTTGATGAAAATGAAGAAAAATGGAGAGCTTCAATGCCTGCCCTTCGTGGAGAACAATGGAGAAGAAGAAGGAATTTTCTTTTCAATTTTACTTAACTTTACCAAATTTATAAACATCACTTTTTTCCACTTTTGATTTTTAACCACAAACTTCATAATTTTATAAAAGCACCCACACCTCTTTCTCCTCCTCCATTTCAACGTGAAAGCCTCTCCTATTTGACTTGTCTTCCACTTATGTTTTACTTCTAATTTTATAAACTTCTTCTCCTTAAATGCTATTGACTTTTCAACCTCCTTTTTCTCACTCACATTTCCACTTATTTCCCAACGTGGTTCTCACCTTTTGAATTTACAATTTGACTTTTCATATAGGTTCCTTTCTTTCCTTTCATTTTATTTATTCTCTCATTTATCAAGTTTGACTTTTCAACTCAATACTCATCAAACCTCTAAACCATTCCAACGTGTAAACATCATTCATCATCCACTTTTCCTTCTTTTTGACTTTTCAATCCTACACCTCATTATCACTCATTCAACTACTTTACCTCAATTCTATTGGTTCACCACTTCTCTTTTGACTTCTCTTTTAACTAATTAACTTTTCTAATCCTTAAGCTTTCCTTTTGTTTTACTTTCAATGTGGGCTTAATCTTAACTCCCTTTTTTGTTCCCTTAATTTATCTCTCTCATTTATGTTAACCAATAATACACCAAAATTCTAGAAGATGTGTTATGTCTCATAACCTAACCTATCCAAGGCTACGCACGTTTTAGGAATTTCTTGGGTGTTACAAAAATAATCATAGCTCTTTTATTCGGACAAATAGAAGCAATATGGCCAAAACTTTGACATCTAAAACATTTAATCTCTCGAGACTTAATAGGAGTGGAAGTCTCGATTTTACCTTTTATGGGGGTGGTAATCGATGTCGTGTTTTTCCCTTTGAACTCCTCCTTCGGTTTTGAATTAGGCTTATCACTCCTCCAATTAAATTTTCATGAAGAGTTTGGGGTTGATCCGATCTTAGAGTTCCTCGATTTCAATTGCCTCTCAACTTTGATGGACTTGTGCAACAATTCTTCTAAATCCACATAATGATTCAAATCCACAATGTCAGCGATTTTTCTATTTAAACCTCCAATGAATCGCGCCATTGTCGCTTCATCATCCTCGTCCACTCTAGCCCTTACCATGGCTATCTCCTGTAATACCCCAGATTTTTTGGGTTAATTTAAGTTAGGTTACCTATTGGGTTAATTAATTATTCTCGGGAGTTTCGGTGGAAGAGTTAGACCGAGGGTGAGGTGAGAGTCAGTTATAAAAATTTATCGGTCGAAGAACGAAATTTAACGAGATTTTGAAGAGGTCGAGTGTATGGAAGGGCAAAATGGTAAATGTCATTTTTATTATTTTGTTTTGTTTTAAAAGAAAACATTTAAGTTTTCTTTTAAAACAATCGAATGGCTTCACGAAGAAGCCATTCATTCGTTTCCTCGCGGGTAGAGAACAGAGCAGAGCAGGGAGGGAGACGAGCGACGATCGGCCGAGAGATAAACCACCGGCAATTTGACGCTCTCCAGCCAGACAACTCTGGCGAGTAGGTTTCAGTTATCAGCACACAAACCGACTGGTAAGCATGACTTTTTCCCTGTTTTGGCTCTGTTCGAGGCCGAGGGTGACGAGCCAGAGTGGGCTCCGATCACCGGTAGATTTTGGGAGTTCTCGACGTGGGTTTGCCGACCCTTGGACCAGCAATGGTCGTCGAGCTGTGAGGTGCTCAATTTGAGCAAAAAACAGAGAACTCTCAATATGTGTTCTTCAGTTTTTCCTATGTGAAGCCTTAGGGTTTTATTAGATTATTCTAATTAGGTTTGAGGGTGGTTGATTGGTGAGCAATTGGGTGAAAATTGATGGAAAACCGAGAGGGGGAGAATTTCTAGTTTAGGGCAGATACGGGTTTGCTGTTTTTGACCTACCTACGGCCATTCATTTTGAATTTCCTTTTTAGCAGTTTAAACTAGATTGTTATGGGAGTACGTTGCCAATGGAATCGTTCAATTCTGATAACCGATGCAAAAGTTACGCGCGTCAGAAGTTTTAGGTCGATTTTTACCGAACCCAAATTGGTGGCCCGTTTAGTTAGACTTTAGTTGGGTTAGGCTAGAAATAGTAGTTTGAGAGTAAATTGGTGAATGTAAGCTTGATTTTAATGAAGTTTGAATATTGTTGTAGGTCGAGCCGTAGGTAGATAGAGAATCGAGAATCCTCAGCGAGCTAGGACGCCAGGTAAGTAGTAGTGTGGGTGTAAATGATTGAGAGTCGCCCAGAAGGACCTACACCACAATTGTTTGCTTGTTGTGAGTCATGTGTATGTTGTGAGTGGTCTGTATGGGATGTGTGTGTGTGGTGGCCATAGGTACGTGTGTGATGTGATGTGGAGGTGAAGTCACGTTAGTTGGTCATGGTATGCAGGTTGTGAGTCGTAGGTACGTGTGTGATGTGATGTAGAGGTGAAGTCGCGTTAGTTGGTCATGGTATGCAGGTTGTGAGTTGTAGGTACGTGTGTGATGTGATGTGGAGGTGAAGTCGCGTTAGTTGGTCATGGAATGCAGGTTGGGAGTCGTAGGTACGTGCGTGAAGTGATGTGGATGTGAAGTCGTTGTTAGTGGTATGTTGTGAGTCTTGTGCAGGCCGTGGGTGAGTTGTACGTAGGTTGTGACTATCGTGTAGGTTGTGGGCTAGTTGTGTCTAGGTTGTGAGTTTTGTGCAGGTCGTGAGTGAGTTGTACGTAGGTTGTGAGTATCGTGCAGGTTGTGGGTTAGTTGTGTGTAGGCTGTGAGGATTGTGCAGACTGTGGGTGAGTTGTACGTAGGTGGTGAGTCTGGTGAGGTTGTGGGTCAGTTGTGCTTAGGTGGTGAGTCAGTCGTGCGTAGGTGGTGAGTATGGTGAGGTTGTGAGTCATTTGTGCGTAGGTGGTGAGTCAGTCGTGCGTAGGTGGTGAGTCTGGTGAGGTTGTGGGTTAGTCGTGCGTAAGTGGTGAGTCTGGTGAGGTTGTGGGTCAGTTGTGCATAGGTGGTGAGTCAGTCGTGCGTAGGTGGTGAGTCTGGTGAGGTTGTGAGTCAGTTGTGCGTAGGTGGTGAGTCAGTCGTGCGTAGGTGGTGAATCTAGTGAGGTTGTGGGTCAGTCGTGCGTAGGTGGTGAGTCTGGTGAGATTGTGGGTCAGTCGTGTGTAGGTGGTGAGTCTGGTGGGGTTATGGGTCAGTTGTGCGTAGGTGGTGAGTCAGTTGTGCGTAGGTTGTGAGTCTAGTGTGGTTGTGGGTCATGGTATGTAAGTTGTGAGTCTTGCGTACGTGGTGGGTCATAAGTTCGGATGTGGACGAGAAGTCGTCGATAGTTGGTCATAGTGTGTAGGATGTGAGTCCTGTGTGTGTTGTGGCCATAGGTACGTATGTGTATGTGTAGTCATTGTTAGTTGTATGTTATGAGTCTTGCATACGTGGTGGGTTGTAGGTACGGACGTGGACGAGAAGTTGTCGTTAGGTTGGCATGTTATGTAGGTTGTGAGTCTTGTGCAAATTGTGATGTGACATGTATGTGAAGTCGTCGTTGGTTGGCTGTGGTCAGCATGCAGCATGTTTTAAAAGAGGTTTTGAGCATGTTTTTAAGCACGGAGGGAGAGTAGAGGAGGTGAGGTATGGTGTGGACAGGGGACAGTGGGCTGGAGTGTGACTGTGGGCCCCGCTTCCGGGACGAGCTGGAGCGGTGGCGATGTGCCGATGACAGCGCGGTGCATCGATCGACTGTCTTGGGCGGTTGCACTTCGAGTCGGGACAGTGGCTGAAATGTAACTTGTAGGCCCTCTTTCCAGGACGAGCTGGAGTGGTGGCGACGTGCCGATGACAGTGTGGTGCATCGACCGATTGTCTTGGGCGGTTGCACTTCGAGTCGGGACAGTGGCTGAAATGTAACTTGTGGGCCCCACATCTGGGACGAGCTGGAGCGGTGGCAATGTGCCGATGGCAGCGCGGTGTAACACCCGGTTTTTTCAAACCGCATCTCTAATTTTTTTTTTAATTAATGGCACACTTTATATGGTAATAATAAAAGTAGGATTAATGGATGACTAGACAAGAGCATAAGGGTAATTGAAAATTTAAAAGTGGATAACGTATTTAAGGAAAGAGGTTTTGGGTTTAATGCACTGTAGCCGCCACTGTTTCCCAAATCATTTTCGACTCTCAGCTCCTCAGCTCAGTAGAGTGCGCTAGGAGATCCTTCTCCGATTTTCCCTTCGACTTAGGTGAGTTTTACTAAGGTATCTTACTGCATTATGATTATAGACGATAGAGGAGTATCGTAGATGCATGCTCCTGGGAAATGCAGGGCGTAGGAGTTGAGTCGGGTCTCGTATGAATCGGGAATGCACATAGGATAGAGTCCCAAACTAGCTCCTAGGATTTCTGAATGGTATAGGATGAGGTTAATGAAGATCTAATTGGTATTATGTTTATGACTCTAGGTGAGAAAGACTTCCAAAGTAGTTGAAACCGTGCTTTTCCAGGGAGCCAGGTAAGTAAAGTATGTTTGTGCCTTCGGGCCTACATCACAAAACAATAGGATTGTGTATGCTTGATTGTGTTTGTATGTCATGCATCATATCTTGAAAATATACGAAAATGAATTTACATGAAATGACATGGTAAGGAATGAACAGACTATAACAACTGTTAAGGGAACTAATCCGCCCCTTAATCGAGAGAGAGGATGTATGACTTTGAGGGAAGTGATCCAAACCCCAATTTCACAGGGGGATCAGAATAGTTTGTTAAGGGAACTAGTCCGCCCCTTAATCGAGAGAGAAGATGTATGACTTTGGGAGAAGTGATCAAACTCCTAATTTCACAGGGGGATCAGATCAGAAACGAATGCATATGCAACTGAGATGAGAAAGTAGAAATTTGCATGTTTAGGAATTTATGTTCAGCATTTCATTTCATTACTGCTTTACATACTTAGCATTAGGCTAATAGATGAGTTTTGTGGATGTAAGTGCTAAGCTTTCAACAGGTGAATTCCCTGAGTCTACTGAGGAATAGGTGAAGTTGGAGGAGCACTTCTATGCTACGGTTAGGTGCTCTGATGAGGCGGTCTAACTTTTGTCTGAATGAGAGTTTTCAGTGGTTAGGTATTCTGATGAAATGTTCTGAGAATTTTAATGACAGTAGAAGTTTGATACTTCTTTTAATGCTTCTGTGATCTTCTTTTCTGGATTTGGAAATATGATTCGATTTCGATTGTAGCTTGCTATTCTGAATTTTTTAAGAATTGTGGATTTGTGTTGATTAGAATGATTTTAGCAAAATGTACAAAATCGTTTTGTAGTCGGACTTACTCCTTGTTAGAGTCTCTTTTTGGTCTATCGGTAGAAGTTGGGTGTTTTGTCCGCCTGCAGATGTTGGAGAATTGAATCATCCGACTGACGTCATCGGAAGACGTCTTCAGTAGAAGCCATCGGTAGGTGTCTTCGGTATGAGTCTCTAGTAGCCTTGTCGTTTTGTGAACGGTATGTGTGTGTGTGTGTGTGAATAAAAGATTTTTGTCGTTTAGTGATCGGAAGATGCGAGAAGAAGTCTTTTTTCGTTTAGTGATTGGAAGATGCGAGAAGAAGTCTTTTGTCGTTTAGTGATCGGAAGATGCGAGAAGAAGTCTTTGTCGTTTAAGATGCGAGAAGAAGTCTTTTGTCGTTTAGTGATCGGAAGATGCGAGAAGAAGTCTTTTGTCGTTTAGTGATCGGAAGATGCGAGAAGAAGTCTTTTGTCGTTTAGTGATCGGAAGATGCGAGAAGAAGTCTTTTGTCGTTTAGTGATCGGAAGATGCGAGAAGAAGTCTTTTGTCGTTTAGTGATCGGAAGATGCGAGAAGAAGTCTTTTGTCGTTTAGTGATCGGAAGATGCGAGAAGAAGTCTTTTGTCGTTTAGTGATCGGAAGATGCGAGAAGAAGTCTTTTGTCGTTTAGTGATCGGAAGATGCGAGAAGAAGTCTTTTGTCGTTTAGTGATCGGAAGATGCGAGAAGAAGTCTTTTGTCGTTTAGTGATCGGAAGATGCGAGAAGAAGTCTTTTGTCGTTTAGTGATCGGAAGATGCGAGAAGAAGTCTTTTGTCGTTTAGTGATCGGAAGATGCGAGAAGAAGTCTTTTGTCGTTTAGTGATCGGAAGATGCGAGAAGAAGTCTTTTGTCGTTTAGTGATCGGAAGATGCGAGAAGAAGTCTTTTGTCGTTTAGTGATCGGAAGATGCGAGAAGAAGTCTTTTGTCGTTTAGTGATCGGAAGATGCGAGAAGAAGTCTTTTGTCGTTTAGTGATCGGAAGATGCGAGAAGAAGTCTTTTGTCGTTTAGTGATCGGAAGATGCGAGAAGAAGTCTTTTGTCGTTTAGTGATCGGAAGATGCGAGAAGAAGTCTTTTGTCGTTTAGTGATCGGAAGATGCGAGAAGAAGTCTTTTGTCGTTTAGTGATCGGAAGATGCGAGAAGAAGTCTTTTGTCGTTTAGTGATCGGAAGATGCGAGAAGAAGTCTTTTGTCGTTTAGTGATCGGAAGATGCGAGAAGAAGTCTTTTGTCGTTTAGTGATCGGAAGATGCGAGAAGAAGTCTTTTGTCGTTTAGTGATCGGAAGATGCGAGAAGAAGTCTTTTGTCGTTTAGTGATCGGAAGATGCGAGAAGAAGTCTTTTGTCGTTTAGTGATCGGAAGATGCGAGAAGAAGTCTTTTGTCGTTTAGTGATCGGAAGATGCGAGAAGAAGTCTTTTGTCGTTTAGTGATCGGAAGATGCGAGAAGAAGTCTTTTGTCGTTTAGTGATCGGAAGATGCGAGAAGAAGTCTTTTGTCGTTTAGTGATCGGAAGATGCGAGAAGAAGTCTTTTGTCGTTTAGTGATCGGAAGATGCGAGAAGAAGTCTTTTGTCGTTTAGTGATCGGAAGATGCGAGAAGAAGTCTTTTGTCGTTTAGTGATCGGAAGATGCGAGAAGAAGTCTTTTGTCGTTTAGTGATCGGAAGATGCGAGAAGAAGTCTTTTGTCGTTTAGTGATCGGAAGATGCGAGAAGAAGTCTTTTGTCGTTTAGTGATCGGAAGATGCGAGAAGAAGTCTTTTGTCGTTTAGTGATCGGAAGATGCGAGAAGAAGTCTTTTGTCGTTTAGTGATCGGAAGATGCGAGAAGAAGTCTTTTGTCGTTTAGTGATCGGAAGATGCGAGAAGAAGTCTTTTGTCGTTTAGTGATCGGAAGATGCGAGAAGAAGTCTTTTGTCGTTTAGTGATCGGAAGATGCGAGAAGAAGTCTTTTGTCGTTTAGTGATCGGAAGATGCGAGAAGAAGTCTTTTGTCGTTTAGTGATCGGAAGATGCGAGAAGAAGTCTTTTGTCGTTTAGTGATCGGAAGATGCGAGAAGAAGTCTTTTGTCGTTTAGTGATCGGAAGATGCGAGAAGAAGTCTTTTGTCGTTTAGTGATCGGAAGATGCGAGAAGAAGTCTTTTGTCGTTTAGTGATCGGAAGATGCGAGAAGAAGTCTTTTGTCGTTTAGTGATCGGAAGATGCGAGAAGAAGTCTTTTGTCGTTTAGTGATCGGAAGATGCGAGAAGAAGTCTTTTTTCGTTTAGTGATTGGAAGATGCGAGAAGAAGTCTTTTGTCGTTTAGTGATCGGAAGATGCGAGAAGAAGTCTTTTGTCGTTTAGCGATCGAAAGACGCAGAACGTTCTATCGGTAGATGTAGGCCGAGAACATTTTTCGTTTGTGGTCGGCAGAGGTTGGATGAATGAATCATCCGGCTGACGTCATCGGTAGATGTGTATAATAAATTTGTCGTTTTGTGATCGGTGGAAGTCTTCAGTTTATGTCTCTGCCGTTTTTTTGTTGACTTTATTTATCGGCAGATGCGTTTGACTCTTACGATTTTCAAGTCTTCACGCTTAAGTCTTGATCTCTTCTGGCCAAATTATTTCTTAATATTTTAACCGATTATTCAAACATTGTTTTATAGTTTTGCTTAATTTCTGTTCTGCTCAAAAGAATTTCCGCTGCAAGTTTTTAAATGTTTTGAGATTATGTTTTGAGATTTTTGAAAATGTCAAATTTTGACTTTCGAGCGAAGTTTTAAATTTGGTCCAAAGTTTCTTAGTTATGTTCAGATTATGAGTAACGAACTGGGTTCAAAGAACTCGGGGCGTTATAGTATGGTATGAGGTTCAAAAGATTACTCATCAGTGCCGATCGTCGCATGGGAGCACTCCAACAACTGTAAGTGTTTATGTTAGCCTTAGTTATTAGATGTTTATGAGAGTAGTTAATCCTGTGCAGGAAATCTAGTAAGATGTCTAGACGATCGGGAAGACCAAGAGTACCAAGAAAGATACCCAACTTGAGAGCTGAGGAAGATCCTAGCGTGATTAGGCAGCTGACAGATCTGGTGCGTCAGCAAATAGACTTAGTACGTCAGCAGTCCGATCAGTTAGGTGTGCTGTTGAACCGAGAGGTACAAGGAAGTGCCAACTCGAGTTCTAGCAATAAACATTCTGGAGATAGATTCAGGAGGCTACGACCACCCACGATTGATGGACAGTCGTCTGATCCGGTTATTGCTGAAGGGTGGCTTAGAAAGATTGAGAGTATGTTTGGGTGTGCCAACATTGGAGAAGGAGACAAGGTCACGTTGGCAACGTTTCATTTGGGTCGTGATGCTCAACTCTGTTGGGAAACAATAGAGACCACCACTGATGTTTTGGCGATGACTTGTTCACAATTCAAGGACATTTTCTATGAGAAGTATTTTAGCAGCACTGTCCAAACTGCAAAGAAGTTAGAATTTCTGAACTTGAAGCAGACAGGGTCTGTGGCCGAGTACAGTAGGCAATTCGAGTCCCTGTCCAGGTTTGCTGGACATTTTGCTCACAGGGACGAGGATAAGGTGTTCAAATTTGTGCATGGGCTGAAGCCGGAAATTTATCGAGGAGTTAAATTTTGTGGTATTAAAGGCTTAACATTCAGTGAAGTTGTGTCTACTGCTCTGGAAGTGGAAGAAGCTGAAAGGAAGTGTGCTGGACCAAAAGAGGTCCCACAAAAGTTTGTCCAGCCACACCAACAAAGAGGAATGAAGAGGCTCAGTGAGAGCCAGAATAGCCAAGGAACAGGAGGGAAAATACAGAATGCTAGGAAATTTCCCCAGTGTCCTAAGTGCTTGAAGAATCACCCGGGTGAGTGCAGATTCGGCTTTGGGAAGTGTTTCAACTGTGAGGAGGTTGGACACACGATCAAAGAATGCCCGAAGCCTAGAATCACCAGATGCTACAATTGTAACAAGGTCGGCCATATTAGCAGAGACTGCCCAGCTTCTAAGAGTGGCCCTGCCATGATTAAACCGAGGATATTCTCCATGATGGAGTCGGGTGAGGAACAGCCCGCTGTTGTATCAGGTACTATATTGATCAACTCTATACCTGCTTTTACTTTAATAGATTCTGGTGCAACACATTCATTTATAGCATATGCATTTGCTGTTAAGCTAGATGTACAACCTACGCCATCTGAACATATGTTTAATGTCACGTTACCCTCTAGTGAATGCATGCACTCTAGTAGAGTGATACTTAATAGTGTGGTGATAGTGGGAAACAAGAATTTACCTGCTGATCTCATTATTATGGATATAATAGGATTTGATGTAATCCTAGGAATGAACTGGTTGTTTAAGTACCATGCCACAATTGATTGTAGGACTAGAATAGTTAGCTTCCAACCCCCTGATAGTTTGAAACATACATTTCAAGCTTCGAAGAAGAATAAGGAAATGTCTGTGATGACGTCTATTAACACTAGACCTTCCCCATGTGGAGAGTATTCGTGCTTCTTAGCTAGCGTTTTAGACACACAACTTGTAGGGGAGGCAAATCCACAAAATGTCTTAGTTTTCCAAGACTTTCCTGAAATATTCTTAGATGACCTTCCTGGTTTGCCGCCAGATAGGGAAATTGAATTTGTTGTAGATGTTTACCCTGGCGCCGAGCCCGTGTCTAAAAATCCATATAGGCTAGCACCAACAGAACTAAAAGAATTAAAGAAGCAATTGGAGGATCTGTTGGAGAAAGGGTTCATACGTCCTAGCTTTTTATCGTGGGGTGCACCTGTCCTTTTTTTCAAAAAAAAGAATGGATCGATGCGGATGTGCATTGATTATCGAGAACTAAATAAGCTAACTGTCAAGAACAAGTATCCATTGCCAAGGATTGACGATTTATTCGACCAACTTAATAGTGCAAGAGTCTTCTCTAAAATTGATCTAAGGTCGGGTTACTATCAATTGAAAGTTAAATCTGAAGATATCCTAAAAACTGCCTTTCGCACAAGGTACGGACATTATGAGTTTTTGGTTATGTCCTTTGGATTGACAAATGCACCAGCAGCCTCCATGGATCTTATGAATAGGGTATTTCATGAGTATTTGGACAAGTTTGTCATTGTGTTTATAGATGACATTTTAATCTATTCATGTACTAAGGACGAGCATGTAAGGCATTTGAGTTTGGTGTTAGGAGTACTTAGACAGCACCAACTTTATGCTAAGTTTTTCAAGTGTGAGTTTTGGTTGGACAGAGTTCACTTTCTTGGTCATGTGATCTCTGGAGATGGGATATCTGTCGATCCAGCCAAGGTTCAAGCAGTTAAGGAGTGGCCCCAACCGAAGAATGCTACAGATATTCAGAGTTTCCTTGGGTTAGCAGGATACTACAGGAAATTTATTGAAGGATTCTCGAAGATTGTTACACCCCTCATTCGGTTAACTAGGAAAAACATTAAGTATGCATGGACTGAGGAATGTGAATCTAGTTTCCAGACTTTGAAACAGAAACTAACCAATGCCCCAATATTAACCCTTCCTGTTGAAAATGGTAAATTCAGCATTTATTGTGATGCTTCCAAAATTGGTCTTGGATGTGTGTTGATGCAAGATGGTAAGGTAATAGCCTATGCTTCTAGACAATTGAAAACATATGAGAAGAATTACCCTACACATGACCTAGAATTAGCTGCATTGGTATTTGCACTTAAGATTTGGACGCATTACTTGCATGGACAAACTTGTGAAATATTCTCGGACCATAAAAGTCTGAAATATATCTTCACACAGAAGGAATTAAATATGAGGCAACGTCGATGGTTGGAATTCGTAAAGGATTATGATTTTGAGATTAAGTATTATCCCGGCAAAGCAAATGTTGTCGCAGATGCTTTGAGTAGAGTAACGACATCAACCCCAACTATGATTTTTGATATGCCATTAGCCTTAGAGTCTGAATTCCAAAGGTTTAATCTAGAGGTAGTATCCAGTGTATCAGCTATACTTTCAGCCATAACCTTAAAGCCTACTATTCTGGAGAAAATAAAGGAAGCTCAGACGAAAAATGACAAGTGTAACAAGTACAAGTTAAGCATGGATTCTACGGACAAATCAGATTTTAACTATTCTGCTGATGGAATCCTTAAGTTTAGAAATATATGGTTTGTTCCTGCCTTTAAAGAACTTCGAGATGAGATTCTTTCCGAAGCACATTCTTCCAGATTCTCTGTTCACCCTGGGAGTACAAAGATGTACAAGGATCTTAAACAGCATTATTGGTGGCCAAGTATGAAAAGGAGTGTGGCAGAGTATGTAGGATCATGTTTGTGTTGTCAGCAGATTAAAGCTGAGCATCAGAGACCCTCGGGAACATTGTAACCCTTACCAGTCCCTGAATGGAAATGGGAGCAAATAACGATGGATTTTGTGGTAGGATTGCCTAGGACAACGAGAGGACATGATGCAATTTGGGTGATTGTGGATCGTCTAACCAAATCTGCTCATTTCCTGCCCATAAAGATGACATACTCGATGGATCAGCTTGCGAATTGTATGTGCAAGAGATTGTTAGGTTACATGGAGTTCCAGGTACCATAGTTTCAGACCGAGATTCTCGATTCACATCTAAGTTTTGGAAGAGTTTGCACAAGGCTATAGGAACACAGCTTAGTTTTAGCACATCTTTTCACCCTCAAACAGACGGATAATCCGAGAGAACTATTCAGACCTTAGAAGATATGTTATGTGCATGCATACTAGATTTTCAAGGATCTTGGAGTAAATATTTATCACTAGTGGAATTTTTCTATAATAATAGTTTTCAGGCAACAATAGAGATGGCACCTTATGAGGCATTGTATGGACGTAAATGCAGATCTCCTTTGTACTGGGATGAAGTTGGTGAAGCACAGTTGCTTGGTCCTGATATTGTGCAACAAACTGTTGAGAAGGTTGCCCTCATCCGCCAGAGGATCTTAGCAGCTCAAAGCCGACAGAAAAGCTATGCCGACAGAAGACGCAGAGAATTAGAGTTTGAAGTAGGTGATGAAGTTTTTCTTAAGATATCACCATTCAAAGGAGTTGTGAGATTTGCATAAGGTTTAGACTATAAGTCTAATGCTTAGTAAGGAATGCAGTACTAATAAGTATGCATGAATGCTCATTTTGAGAAAGCAAATGCTCATGAATCTTTTCTTATTCACATTCATACTCAAGTCTTTATTCTTGTTCATCATTCATATTCATTGTTCATAATCATCATTCATATACATCATTCATGTTCATCGTTCATATTCTTCGTTCACGTTGTGTGGATTAAGGGAGGATTTGTGCCGATAAAGGGGGTTTGACAGTGAGAGTGCACATAGTTCCCTTGCGGGTCGTATCATGGTCCTTCTTTTGGACGGTGACATACGCCAAACCGGCCCCAACCCTCTCTTAATTCACGTTGCATAAGTTTTATATTCTTATCTTGTTCATGCGAAGACATGCTCTTAAAACGTTTTCATATGCATAAAACATTCATGATGCATGAACATGAAAATTCTTAAATCATCAAGCTACAGAACAGAGTACCATTCGACATGAAACTTTACCACTGAGCTAATCATCAGCATAAACAATAGACAGTAACATAAGGGAAACTTCTAATCATCATATGAGTTTCTACCTAGCATCCTTTGATGTAGGGTCCTAATGACCGAAAAACCTACACATTCACTTACCTGGTCTCCTTAGCAATTTGAGCTCCTTTCTCTTCAAACTTCTTCACCTAAAACATTTACATTGCAGTAGTTAAAACAAAATTCCTATTAGTTCTAATCACAAGTCATCCTAGGATCTAATAGCTATAGTCACTCCCGAATCCATAGTATAGTTCTCAGTGCAGTTTGAAATCCAAAACCCAGAACAGACAGATTCGATAAGAGATAACTCAAGGTTGGTTGTTTAATGTCCAAAATCGATTCGGAGTGACATTACCACTTTCAGATTTTAAGATACCCTTACTAATACTCGGTCATTGAAGAACCCAGAACTTCAACACATAGCAGAAAACAGAGCTTAACGACTAAAAGATAGCGACATTGCCAAACTCGTACCTCGAGCACAAAGTAGCCGAGGAGCAGCAAGGAAGCTGATCGTCGAAGGAGGGATTTCTAACTGACATGGAGCAAGAGTTCGGGAGGGGAAATCGCTGAGAGTAAGAGGTGACGGCTACAGTGGTTTAAATGAGGTTTGAATCCTTTCCTTTTTCTTTAAATACTGGTCTCATTCCTCCATTATTACAACTTTGCCACACAACCTAGTTAAAATCCACATGTAATTAATTAAGCTTGGCATAAAATTCTAAACCGTGAAGATTGAATAATCATGGCCATTAATTCAGTTAGGAAGTCACCTGGTTGAAGTTGTCGGGTGTTACATAAATGTTGTGAGATTTTAGAACATGTCAAATTTTGACTTTTGAGCGAAGTTTTAAATTTGGTCCAAAGTTTCTTAGTTATGTTCCGATTATGAGTAACAAACTGCGTTCAGAGAACTCAGGGCGTTACACGCGGTGTATCGATCGACTGTCTCGGGCGGTTACATTTCGAGTCGGGATAGGGAGGTTTTGGGTGTGACTTATGGACCCCGTTCCTGGAGGAACCGGGACAGCGGTGACGTGCCGGTAAATAGTGCGGTGTACGGACTGACTACCCGGTGTTGTTACATTCCAAACCTCGATGAGATGCGATGCGGTGAGATGATGACAACGTGTGTAGAGACCTGCATGTGTTAGGATTGCATAATTAGTTTTCATGCTTCACGTTTATTTTTCAGCACTCTACTTGCTAAGCTTTGAGCTTATAGTGTGTTATGTGGTGTATGTAACGACCCTCAAACTATTCCTAATCTCCCGTATAAAATTTTTCTTTTTAAACCTCTAAATCAATTAAAAACATCCTCGAAAACCTTTAAAGAAAATTCATTTATCATACAAAAACAGTTTACATAAAACCACTCAACCTTCTATCATTCCTCAATTTATCAATTCATCACATCTTCACAATATCATTTCTATCTACATTTCAATTATACATTTTACATAAACTTTCCAAACATTCATACGTTCTCGTAACTCTGCCCAAATCCGACTCTAAACACGATTAAAATGAAGTACATTTTCACGAAAACAAACTGCATGGTTCCGTTTAAAAGTGTGACATATCCTCCTGTTTACAAAATCACCAAGCAGTTCATAAAATCCAAATAAAAACATTAACAAACGTTTTATAAAACAAATCTATCAACTAAACAGAATCAAACACCCTAAAACGTACCAACTACCAATTAAACTAAAAGCATTCCCATAACGTTAAATTAATGATTTAAACAAAACATTTGAAAGATCAACGTAAAAATCTAACACCTAATCAGAACCAAACATCCTAATATGTTCGACTATACAAATTTATCTAACTAATCCATCATTCACCCAGAATATCTCAATACCCTCAAAATACATACGTAAATCCCCACGGGTCGGTTAAGCATCGACTGCGCCAGCGCACTCCCACGGGTATCCTTCTTCAACCAGCGTGATCATCTAACAGAGGAATGTCTTCCTCACCTGTTTCGGGTTCACCTACACCATAAGGACGCCTATGAGAATAAATCTCAGTAAATTCTACGTAAATGATAATGCATGAACATGTATATGCAATTTTCATAAATTTCTGTGCATTCGATTCATTTATCATATCGTACATTCATTTCATTTATTAGATAGTCGTCACATTTTTCAGTTCATACATTCATTCATTCATCATATAGTCGTCTCATTTTTCAGTTTATACATTCATTCATTCATCATATAGTCGTCTCATTTTTCAGTTCATACATTCCTTCATTTATCATATCATGCGTTCATTTCATTTATCATATCATGCGTTCATTTCATTTATCATGTCATACTTTCATTTTTCATATCATGCATTCATTTCATTTATCATGTCATACATTCATTTATCATATCATGCATTCATTTATCATATAGTCATCTCATGTAAGTCGTCTCATGTAAGTCATCATAGTCATCTCATATTAGTCGTCTCATTTAAGTCGTCATAGTCATCTCGTATTAGTCGTCATAGTCATCTCATATTAGTCGTCTCAATTCATGTCATCACATTTCCTTTACTTTCGTTCATTTCTTTCACTTTACTTTCATTCGTTTCTTTTCGTGAACTCATGCTTAAATTCATTTTTCATGACTTTTATAAAACAGTGATGCATGACAGTAAAAGCATAACATAAACATACAAAGTGCATACCATCAAACAATACAAGCATAACCTATAAAAGGCCTAATCCTAAACTACCCAACCAAAGCGAATAAACATACATAACTCCAAATATCCTCGACAACGAAACACGACATATGGTGTAGGCCTATCGGCCACAGCAAGTCACGAGAACTTACCTCGTGTCCGTCGCAACTCTAGTTCTGTCCACGAGCGTTGTTCACCTATGCAATTTTCATCAATTTGTCGTTAATACGAGCTTAAACAATTTAATGTTCAAAACTAACAAAATTCTTAACTAAGGAATTTCCTAAAGCTTTAACTCAACTAAAACCTAACCAAACGGACCACCAATTTGGGTTCGGTAAAACCGACCCGAAACTTCGAACGCGCGTAACTTTTGCGTCGGTTATCGGAATCGAACGATTCCAGCGGCCACGTACTCCTCTAATAACCTATTTTAATCTGACAAAAGGAATTTTAAAACAAACAACTCTAACTAGGTCAAAAATCCAAAAACCCGAATCTGCCCTAAACCGGGAATTTCACCATTTTCGATTTTCCATCAATTCTCATCAATTTCTTCACCAATCAACCACTCACACCCTCAATTAGCATAAACAATCAAAAATTCAGAGGCTACACACACCAAAACCCGAAATCCCCAAATCGGGTTCTCTGATTTTTCACTCAATTCGAGCACAACACGGCCAGGCGACCTTCGCCGGCCTAAGCCCGGTCATTTGACGCCAAGAACGGCCAAAAGCCGCCGGAAATCAGAGCTCAATCGAGCTCGTTCTTTGCGGCCCTAAATCGAACCGAAAACAGGGAGAAAACCGGCCATACCTTCGGTTCGTGCGCGGAAACAGGCCGGAGCCCCACGCCGCCGTTGTCTGGTCGGAGAACGTCGGAGAACGCCGATGAACCGGCCGTCGGTCACCGTTGTCTCCCTCTCCTCTCCTCTCCCTTCGCGCTCGGGCTCGGGCTCGACAGAATAGCCTCGGCTATTCTGTCGATTTCTATTGTTTATTTATTTTTTTTTTTAAATAATAATAATAATAATAATAATAATAATAATAATAATACTCTATTTTATTGAACGTCACTACCTCTCGTGTTTCCAACTGTTTCGAATTTCTTATTTCGCCGATAAATCCAACTTATTATCTGGGTTCTATTAAAACTGTCCGTTCGTGAATCGGACCTCGTTTACTATTTTTACTAAAATTATATTACGAGAAACGTAATTAATCGAAATATATCGTTGTTACTCCGAAAATTCTCGTAATTTCCTTAAAATTCCAATAAATTGATAGGATCCTAATAACGCTTTCTTTTCGTAAAACGGACCTGATTTAGCATATTTACAAAAATGCCACTTATATTAAAATAATAATATTCCGTAAAGCGGGGTATTACAGTGTAGGTACTGCTAGTTGGGAGGGTGAGTACCGAGAGCCTGACCAGGAGTAGGTGGCAGTTGGTGGCGTGAGACCAGGGCCCCGGTTGATGGCAGTGTTAGGGCGACCCGACCCAGGAAGCCGTTGTATGGTGTTGATGTGGTGTAGAACTTTTTGTCATTTGTGGGAGTATTTTATATTCGTTGTATATATGCATAGTAAAGAGCAAGGTGTCGCCTTATACTGTGAATTTTCTTCACTTATGGATGTTAATATTTTAGTTTCCCTCTTTACTGCTATTTGGAGATTTCGTATGCTGGATAGTTGAGTAGGAATGTTCTGGATTGGTTGGGATTTATTCGTTTGTAGGTACTTAGCATTTTGGGGCGCCATTTTCAGGTGTTACTCTGCCGAAGTTTTCGAGTAGGATGCCGTGGTGCTTAATGGTTAGGATTAAGGGATATTAGTGAGTCGTTTAGCTCAGAGTCGTCCCTATAGCAAACTGGGAATTCGGGTTGATTTTCAGGGCGTTACATCTCCAACTCTTTATAATATTCCTCTACACTTTTGATTCCTACACGCATCTCGATAATAGTTGTTAGGAATAAATCTATTGTGCATTTATACCTTCATATCATCCCATGTGCGTATGGGTTGTTCTCCATACCTTTTTCAGTGTTTTCACTAATTGATCCCACCATATGCTCGCATAATCATGAATTCTATCAATACTAATTTGATCTTTTTCTCCTCAATGTAGTTATGACATTCAAACATCTGTTCAACTTTTCTTTCGCATTCTATATAAAGTTCGGGATCACTTTTACCTTGAAAAGAAGAGATGATCGTTTTGATGTTGCTTAGATTTCCATCATCACGGTTTGTTCTTGCATATCTCTTTATTCTATAATTGCCATTCTCGTAATTGGATTCCCCATAATAATGCTCCACTAGTGATTTGTCCCTTTGTGCACGGCTATTAGAAGGTGACTTTATTCTTTCTTACCTTATGTCTAAATTCTTAATTTGATCTTGTATAGCCTTCATGTACATCTCCAGATTAAAGTTAGCACGTCTTTCCTCACTACTCATAATTTCAAGAAAGAAAAATAAAAATTATTAGTGAACAAAAAAAAGTAAGTAAACGGAACTCACTCACTCCCTCACGTGTTTACACTCGATTATATGTCTCTGCACTCGTGTTTCCTTCAAATAATGGCTTTTATATGATAGTCTCTTCCTCTTGTCTTTTACCTCTTAATTTTCTCTTTAAGATCTTTATGTAAAAATCTAATTAATAGTAAAATTCAACAAGCAAAAACAAGTAAGATCAAACTTTTTAACTCAAAATTTTAATTTCCAAAATCGGTTAGAATCAAACAATTTAGAATAGGGTATAAGACTTCAAGAAATGAAACTTTTCAAGAAATGAAACTTTTTACGAAAGGAAACTTTTTAAGAAAGGAAACTTTTCACGAAAGGAAACTTTTTACGAAATGAAACTTTTCACGAATGTAAACTTTTCAAGAAAGGAAAGAAAAAAAAACTTTGATATCTCACAAAATAATGAATTAATGCTCGAATATTGTGAAAGCAAATATGATTAATCAAGACCTTTGAAGTCTTCAAGAAAGTAGGATCAATAACTTAGAATAATTGAGACAATCAAAGAAAAAGATTTGAATAATCACATCCAAAAGGCAAATATTGATGCTTATAATGAAGAAGAAGAAATTGATACTCGAGATATTGATACTCGAAATATTGAGATTTTTTTTAAGAAAAAAACTTGACAAGTAAAGAGAATCGTTGATTCAATGACTTTTTTTTTTTGAATTTCTGAATTTTTTTTTTTTTGAAATTTTTGGATTTTTTTTTTCAAATTTCAATTTTTTTTTTTAATTTTCAAAGGAAGAAACTCTAGAAGAAGAAGAAAAAAAAACAATAAAGATAGACACTTGAATCTAGGAGCCAAAGCTCTGATACCAAATGATGAGAACCATGGGTATATTAAACCCGAGACCCTTCAACAATGCGGAATAGAAACTTAGGAACGCCTTTGAAATCAAGTATAAGGAACTTCACCCCAATCGAACCTTGCCGACAGAACCAAAGTTATCAAACAAGGAGCTTAATCCGTAACCAAACTTGTGGTTAAAACCAAAGCTATCAAGTTGATCTTTCAAGTTTTGATTTGAAGAAGATCTAGTTCTTCACAAAGAACCAAAGAGAAAATTCTCACAAAAAGTAACTCAAAATCATGTATATTTCTTTCTAATGTTGCAAGGTTTATGCCTTTAAATAGGCTACAAACTATCCTAATTTAATTATGAAATATTACTAAAACGATAATTAGGAAACCTTCTAAAACAATACTTAGGAAAACTTTCTAAATCTATGATTAGGAAAGCTTTCTAAAACTATAATTAAGAAACTTTCTAAAACTATAATTAGGAAATAATTGCTTGCCAAATTCGATAGAGAAAATGAAACTCTGCATAGATTTTGCATGTGCATGTTTTGTTGTTGTGCTTCCAGCTCTCTTGCCACTAAATCTTTAGGTAGTTTTCAAGTATCTTCGGCCTTCTTTTCTTCCCAAACATCCTCTTCAATACTTAACAAATTTATTAATTTCAACTCATGTTGGAAAGAATCTTTCTCTTTGATTTTTATAATTAATCCATTTAAGGCTTCATGCATTTTTTTTGTTCTTAATCTTGTCATTGAACCTCCAATATGTTGACATGGATCTTTAACTTTGGGTTTGAAGTTGGTTGCACTCTGATTCACATCAAAATGTCCTACCAATTTTATCTAATATCGAAAACATATAATAAAATAATAATAATAATAATAATAATAATAATAATAATAATAATAATAATAATAATAATAATAATAATAATAATAATAATAATAATAATAATAATAATAATAATAATAATAATAATAATAATAATAATAATAATAATAATAATAATAATAATAATAATAATAATAATAATAATAATAATAATAATAATAATAATAATAATAATAATAATAATAATAATAATAATAATAATAATAATAATAATAATAATAATAATAATAATAATAATAATAATAATAATAATAATAATAATAATAATAATAATAATAATAATAATAATAATAATAATAATAATAATAATAATAATAATAATAATAATAATAATAATAATAATAATAATAATAATAATAATAATAATAATAATAATAATAATAATAATAATAATAATAATAATAATAATAATAATAATAATAATAATAATAATAATAATAATAATAATAATAATAATCCATTTAAGGCTTCATGCATTTTTTTGTTCTTAATCTGTGCATTGAACCTCCAATATGTTGACATGGATCGTTAACTTTGGGTTTGAAGTTGGTTGCACTCTATAAAATTCTATGTCAATGACTAAACATGCATGCTCAAATATCGAAAACATATAATAAAATAATAATAAGAAAATAACATAGCTTTTGTGATATAGGGCTGTAGTCAAAACGTTGAAAACGTGGTATTTTCACTTACTTAGATTCTAAAAAGGTAGGGTTATCATGATTTTTTCAAGATTTCAAATACTATCTATCTTGAATAAATATTGGTATTAAAATTCCACTTGAATAAATCCAATTTCAAAAGAATTTGGGCAAAATTCTTACTTGTGCACTTAGGCCGGATAGGGTCGAATTGGATCGATTTGGACAACTTTCAGAATTTTTCCTACCTGAATAAAATATTGGTATTAAATTTCTACTTTGATAAATTCATTTCAAAAATATTTAGACAGAAATTCCTTACTGGTAAAATATTAGATTGGTTCGGTATGATTCAGGATGAAATTTGGGTCGAGTCCGGTTCAGTTTGGTTTCCTAGGCTGTTAGGGTTGCTGGGCCGGTTCGATTGGACTTGTTTAAGTGAATTGATTCTGGGTTATTAAGAAACCTGAACCCTTCTTCCTCCTTTCCTTCGCGTTCTGCCCTCTTCGCACATAGAACATAGACGAGCTTCTTTTCATCGGAGAAACGTCTGAGGCTTTCGGTTTGGAAGGAGCTAACTCCAACTTTTTCGACTAGAAAGGAACGAGCTCTATGGGTAACTCGACTGCTCGGGAGGAGGTGTTATCTCCTCGAAAATCATCGTCGGTGACTAAAGTGGAGAGGTAAGTGAAAATCTTCCCTGGTTTAGAGAGCTTGAGAGATTTTTGTGTGAGTATCCTTTCTCCCGAGCACCTCCATTTATAAGAGGGATTCATAACTGCTTTCTCGAAAAATCCGAGTTCAGCTTGGATTTTTTGAACTGTCATATGCTCCTATTCGGATTTTCAGAGGAAAAACCGACTGCTGTTTTGCCCAAAATTTCGAGTTCAACTCGGATTTTTCGAGCTACTATGCACTTCCAGATGTGCAAAACCTCTCCCGAAAATCAGAGCTGTTGCATATCCGATTGAATTTACAGAATGAAATTTGGTTGTTTTGCCCAAAATCCGAATTTAGGTGTTGATTAATTCTATTTTGAAATTGATTTTGAATTTTGAACATTAATCTGTTACATTTATACATAGTGTGATCAGAGTCTGTGAGTGACTACTTTTTTACTAAGGTTTTTTTGTAACGCCCCGAGTCTCCACGACTCGGTTCGCTACAGGGACTATTCTGCTCTAAACAACTCTCTTTCTTTACCACTATCTCATACACTTAAACTCTTTTCCTTAATCTACTACATACTCCTAATTTCGTTTGTTAGGCACTATAGCATCCTCACTGAAAATTTCGGCAGAGTGACGCCTGAAAATGGCGTCCCCAACATGCTAAGTACCTGGATAAAAAAAAAAACAAAATTTCCAACTAGCCCAGAATATTCCTACACACCCCAACAACATGCCAAAACTCCTGGACACACCTCATAACAACCAGAACAACTGTACTACCAAATCCAAATGACAAAAAAAGTCCACAGTATAGAGTAACCCATCACCCTTTACTATGGCTATATACAACAAAATATATAATGCTCTCACAAAAATAACCTACACCCGATCAACACAATGATGTGACTCCTACTGGGTCGGGTCGCCCTAACACTGCCGTCAACCGCGGCCCTGGTCGCACATCACCAACTGGCATCTACCCCTGGTTAGGCTCTCGGTACTCACCTTTCAGCTTGGCAGTACCTACAACACAGAACACACCGTAAGTTCAAGACTTAGAAAGTAGAGTGCAAAATACAAATATGAAGCATAAAAACTGGTTATGAAATCCTAACACATGCACGTCTCTACACAAGTTGTCATCCCCTCGCCGCATCGCATCTCCCGGGGCGTAACGTATCGCCGTCCCCCGGTCTACAACGATCCTCGGGGCGTAACGAATCGTCGTCCCCCGGTCTACAACGATCCCCGGGGCGTAACGAATCGCCGTCCCCCAGTCTACAACGATCCCCGAGGCGTAACGTATCGCCGTCCCCCGGTCTACAACGATCCCCAAGGCGTAACGTATCGCCGTCCCCCGGTCTACAACGATCCCCGGGGCGTAACGAATCGCCGTCCCCCGGTCTACAACGATCCCCGGGGCGTAACGAATCGCCGTCCCCCGGTCTACAACGATCCTCGGGGCGTAACGTATCGCCGTCCCCCGATTTAACCTTGACCACGTGGCGTTACGAATCGCCGTCCCATGTGGCTAGGTGGCCCGTTCCTCATCTCCTCTACTCTCTCATGCTTAAAAACATGGTGCATGCTAACCATAACCAACCACGATTCCACATACACATCACATCACGACACACACATGCGTACTTACAACCCACAACCGGCACAAGTTTCACAACCTACATACCATGACCAGCTAACGACTACCACACATCCCACCACAACACACACATGCTACCTACAATCCACACCCGCCAATTTTTCACACATACATACCATTGACCATGAACGACTACCACCCTCACACACACGTCCACATGCGTACCTATACCCATAACCGGAACAAGTCTCACAACCTACACACCATGACCAGCTAACACTACCACACACTCACCACAACCACACATGCGTACCTACATCCACAAACGCACAAGTTTCACAACCTACATACCATGACCACGAACGACTTACCGCACCTCACACCACAACATCCACATGCTTACCTACAACCCATACCCAAACCGCACAAGTTCACAACCTACATACCATGACCAGCGAACGACTACCGCACCTCACACCACAACATCCACATGCGTACCTACACCCATAACCGGCACAAGTCTCACAACCTACACACCATGACCAGCTAACGACTACCACACACGCACCACAACACACACATGTGTAACTACAATCCACAACCCGCACACACGCACCACAACACACACATGCGTACCTACAATCCACAACCCGCACAAGTTTCACAACCTACATACCATGACCAGCTAACGACTACCACACACGCACCACAACACACACATGCGTACCTACAATCCACAACCCGCACAAGTTTCACAACCTACATACCATGACCAGCTAACGACTACCACACACGCACCACAACACACACATGCGTACCTACAATCCACAACCCGCACAAGTTTCACAACCTACATACCATGACCAGCTAACGACTACCACACACGCACCACAACACACACATGCGTACCTACAATCCACAACCCGCACAAGTTTCACAACCTACATACCATGACCAGCTAACGACTACCACACACGCACCACAACACACACATGCGTACCTACAATCCACAACCCGCACAAGTTTCACAACCTACATACCATGACCAGCTAACGACTACCACACACGCACCACAACACACACATGCGTACCTACAATCCACAACCTGCACAAGACTCACAACCTACGTACCACTGTGGTGTAGGCCCTTCTGGGCGACTCTCAAGCATTTACGACAACACTACTACTTACCTGGCGTCCTAGCTTGCTGGAGATGTTCGGTTTCCTGCCCACCTACGGCTCGACCAACGATAAAAATTCAAACTTCATCAAAATCAAGCTTACATTCACCACTTCCCTCTCAAACTATTATTTCTAGCCTAACCCAACTAAAACTCAACTAAACGAGCCACTAATTGGGTTTCATAAAAACCGACCTAAAACTTCAAACGCGCATAACTCACACGTCGATTATCGGAATCGAACGATTCCAGCGGCCACGTACTCCTCTAATAACCTAGCTTAACCTGCCAAAAACCGAATTCAAAACGAACGGCCGTAGATAGGTCAAAAACAGAAAACTCGAATCTGCCCTAACCAAAATTCTCCCCCTCTCGATTTTCTTCATCAATTTTTTTTACCCGTTTCATTACCAATCGTCCATATTCAACTCAATTTAACGTAAATAAAAAAAACGCCCAATGTATCACACGAGAAAACCCGAGGCCCAAACTCGGGTCCTCT
The DNA here is from genome assembly GCA_022432975.1 of Begonia masoniana. Taxonomy (NCBI): domain Eukaryota; kingdom Viridiplantae; phylum Streptophyta; class Magnoliopsida; order Cucurbitales; family Begoniaceae; genus Begonia; species Begonia masoniana. The sequence continues at coordinate 19,425,724 of CM039512.1, read as the reverse complement.
GTTTTTAGCTCGGTCTGAGCTTCCTGTTTCCCGGTGACTTTAGCCGGCATCAAGCCCGGCCAATTGACGCCAAAAATTGCCAAAAATGGCCGGTGATCGAAGCTGAAACAAACTCGTCACCCTCGGCCACGAACAGCGAGAAAACAGGGAAGAAAAAAAACGAGCCTACCTGTCGGTTTATGCGCGGAGACAAGCTGGAACTCGCTCGCCGCCGACGACTGGCCGGAGAACGTCGAAAATCATGGTGGTTCGCTCGGCCCATCGTCGTCGCGTCGTTCTTCCCTTTCCCGCCTCCCTGTTCTGCTCTGTGCCCGTGGAAGCCAGACAAACCGAATGGCTTCTTCAGGAAGCCATTCGATTTGTTTTAAAAGAAACATTAGAAACATTTAATGTTTCTTTTAAAACCATTTAAATTAATTAAATTGGAACTTACCTTTTTGCCCCTTTTTGGTCTCGTCCAAAAATTCTATCATTCGTCTGTCGATTTTTATTTTATTTTATTATTTTTTTTTTTTTATCGACTTTCACTCCTCGCTTGGTTTAAACCTCTTCATCGGAACCCCCGAGAGATCTGACAACAAACTGACAAATAAATCACAAGATAAATTAATTAACTCATCTAAAAAATCCGGGTGTTACATTTTTGATCTTATATTAGTGGCCTATTGTTTTACGTACCACATTATAATAAGTTATTTTGACATTTGCCCTACTATTCTTTCATCCTCGTCTTTATCATATGATTTAAATATAGCATGCTCATTCACATATTATGAAAAGTTATATACATCACTTGAATTTAGTCAATTCACCCCGATGACATCTCGTTTTAGGTCATAGCCAAGGTGATTCTCAACAGCCAATGCAGAACTGAGCTTGGCGTATCTATTAGTTATTTGCTTTTTATCTTGATATTCTTATGTTGGTGAGATATGACTAGTACATTTGAAATTATTTCATTTAGTTCGATTTTTTGTTTGTTTACTATGATGTTATCCTTTATTTCTTGTAGTTTATATTTTGGACTTGCACTACTATGCTATCTAAATGTCACTATTGGACATTTTTGTTTAATCCAACATATTGAGCTGTGCTTATTATTTCCTTTCATATCATCTTCTGCTGTAGTAATAATTAATTCTCACTGAGGGTTGGATGGTTTGATCCTCATTTAGGTCAAATCAATCTCCATTTTTTTCTTGGGTCCCATTTGAAGTTTTGGGATTAGAGTCGAGTTTAATATCTTGAAAGCTACGTCACTAAGATAGATAGTATAGTGTAATATTATTTAAGAAACTTGAGATTAGTGTGCTTATCGAAGTATTCTAACACCAACTATAAACTTTTCAGATTTTTTAATATGCCTCCAAGAAAAACCCCAAAAGACTAAACGACTAAATCATATTTGACTAATACTTTAGTACCTTTAAGAGATGCGCTACAAAGTTTGCTGATGGATGGCAAGGTTCAGGACTCAAGGAATTTCGATAGACGAATTCATTAATGTTTAAGGAAGAAGATGACTCCCATGCTGCTGAGAACTGGTTGAAGGTCATGCAAAAGAGTACGAACAAAGTACAAAGTGGGATTTTCCACCCTCAACATTGAGAATATGGTTGATGTCTGGTAGACATTCCTGAGGTTAAACTATCCAGTGGAAATCATGAGTTAGATATAGTTTGAAATCTTTAGAGACAACTAGTGCAACGTCAGTTAAAGGAAGAACATGGTCTGTGCTTACAAGGACATGGAGCAAAACGAGTTGTTAGTGTTGGAGTGTAATGTAAAGTTTGTGGAGCTGTCGCAATACATCAAAGGCATGATCTAGTGGATTGCATGGAAAAATTTAGGAAGATTCTGAGGCCCAAGATTCATTCTCATTTGTCTGTTATGTAGTTCAACTTTATTTATGAGGTTGTTGTTGCTACCCAACATGTTGAGGTGGACCTGGATGAGTTCTTCGATGAGTGTAAAGGAAAAGCCAAAACAAAATAGCTAGTTGGAGGAAAGATGAGAAAAAAAAAAAAACTAGAAGAATGGTTAGAATAGAGGTGGGCATGCTCAGGGTAGTAGTAACGAACAATTAGTGGTGGAACCTATGATGGTGGACATACATACCGTTATATTTGTCATATCAGTGGACAGTCAAGGCACTTGAAGTGGAATTGCTTTGGAATGAGAGACTTATTCTAACCAACTATGCACTGACATTTAAAGTTAAAGTTGGATTTAATTTTGAAGCTGGAAGCAGTTATGCTGGTCAGGGTCAGTGTGACTATTCTAGATCTTAAATATTTTCGCCACCTTAGCCAGCAAGTTATAGACAAGCATATCACCATCAATATCAACCTTCTAAAGTTGATTTTCATAGATCTCTTGGTCACCAAAGGATCCAGGCCCACTCATATATGATCTACTAGTCAAATTGTTGGGTCTGGGCCAAACACCTCCGAGGTTGGTCATGGTAATAGTGGAAAGGGAAAGTAGAAAATGACTAGTTAGATGATAAGTGTGTATTTTACACACTTTATTGTACTCTTTAATATTTGAATTGATGAGTTTTACTCAAGTATATGAAAAATTTTAATAACTTTGATGCAAGTGTGTAGAGAAATTGAAGAATTACAGGTTTTGCAAATTCGATTTGGGATAGAAAATAAGGACAGAAAATTTGTAAATGAACCGAAGCTGAAGTAGGATTTTAAGGAAAGCAGAAAGAATCCCAACCGTTCGGCTATTTTAATTGTTTTAATCTCAACCGTTGAGATTGATTGTGGGCTTCAGATTTGTGGACTTCAAACTAATTAAGAATTAGGTTAACATAAAAGAAGAGAGAGCAGTCTCATTTAGACATTCAAACGAGAGAAGCGAGAGGGAGATTCATTCAGAGCAACCCTAGCAAGAGACCAAGAATGAGGCAAGCGAGACGGAGACCAGAACTGAGCGAGAGCTTCTGGAACTGGATTTCAGCATAGTTTTTATTTCCCTTTCTTCTTTGCAACTATGAACTCCTTTATTATTATTGTTTCTCTTCACTCTAGTATGAACTAATTTTCTTTTCTAGGGCTATGATGTAGCCGGATTATGAATATTTAGTATATTCTTCAATTCAAGTTGTTGATTTTCTGTTTCAATATTGTGTTGAGTATTTTATTCTACTCTTAATGCTTGTGATTGCCTGATCAACAATAGCACGTTCGTAGGATTTTTTTGAGACCGAGAGGTGATAAATAATCGAGCACTGAATAATTTACCAGGAAAAAGATCTTAGGCTAGAGATAGCTAAGGCGTTCATGTGGTAGTATAATTTCTCATTCTTAATATATTCAATTAATTTTTAGGATTTGAGACCGAGAGGTGATAACCCGTTAGTTGGATAAGTTTGTCATTGCTCGAGAGAGATTGATAAATATTTTTGTGAAATTGTCATCAATACATAGAAATAGAAATTAATGATTTGGATTAGGAAAACTAAATATGATTAATTTAGGTGAAACCCTAGAGCTTTCTTATTATATTTTTTAACTCGTTTAATTTCTGCTATTTAATTAAATTACTTTATTTTGTTATTTTAAATTCAAACTTATCAAAATCTCGTATTCATTATAAACTAGAATTAATTTAGTTCGATTATTAATTAACAAGTCCTCGTGGGTTCGACACTCTACTTATCATTTTATTACTTGTTGCGACTCGTACACTTGCAAACTATTTTTCACAACAAGTTTTTGACACGGTTGCCGGGGACTTTATTATTAATATAAAATTAATTATTTTTAGTTTTATTTTGAATTTTTTTTATTTTATTTCTTTATTTTCGTGTTATTTTCAGGTGAATGCGTTAAGAAGGAAACACTAATCTTCTCCCGCTTAATCTTGAGATCGAGCGTACGTGTCGACAGCATCGTAAAGAGAGAAGATAATTTATTCAACCAAGGCGTGCCATTATGGGAGATAACGGGGAAGATAAGACTGCAAACCGGACCTTGCTGGATTATATTATACCTACTGTATCCGGAGTGCGTTCAGCTATTCGGAAACCAGCCATCGCTGCTAATTTTGAAATTAAGTCGGGCATCTTGCATATGATTCAACAATCTCAGTTTAGTGGATTACCTTTTGAGGACCCCAAAGAACATATTGCAAATTTTTTAGAAGTATACAACACTTTCTGATACCACAACGTGGGGGATGATGCTGTTAGGCTGCGTTTATTTCCGTTCTCATTACGGGACCGTGCGAAGAGTTGGCTTAATTCTCTGCCAGCCAATTCTATTACTACATGGGAAGAATTATGCCAGAAGTTCCTTTCTAACTTCTTTCTGTAACGCCCCCGAACCCACCCTGGCTCGGTGCGCTACTTTGCTAACCAAACCCACGTTGAAACATAATTTAAACTAGGCCTAGACTCGCTAATTACCCTTACTCCTAACCGCTAAGCACCACGGCGTTTTCCCCGAAAATTTCGGCAGAGTAACGCCTGAAAATGGCGCCTCCAAAAATGCTAAGTACCTGCACACAAACCAATTCCCAACCAGATCCAGAATATTCTTACTCAGCTAATCACTCACTATCCAGCATACAAAATCTCTAATAATAGAAAAATGGGAAACTAAAATACTAACATCCGCAAATGTAGAAAATCCACAGGATAGGGCGACCTATCACCCTTAACTTAACTATATACAACAATAAACATTTACAATAACCACCAAAATATTAAACCCCACATCTCCGATGACCATGGTCGAGACGCCCCGACAACTGCCCGCACCGGCATACCGCATACATCAACGACTGCGTCCCAATCCTAGCTTTCCTCGAAGCTTTAACCTGTACTCCTGTCGTCACCTACACCACAGAACACACACACACACACGTAAGCTTACGCTTAGCAAGTAGGGAGTAACAAATAATAACAATAACAATGCACACACCATCCTACCCTAACACAACAACACAACACCACCCAATGCAACTCAACAAACTGACTCAACATAACACGACAACACACAATGCAATCAACCTAATACATGCAGTTTCTATCACTCAGTTGTGCTTCTTTGCTGTTCGTTGCTTTACTCTTGCTTTAATCTTTCATAAGCCGTGTGAAACGAGTTGGCACAAATCCCATAACCGTCTAGGATGGCCACACTCGAACCACCATCCTTCATAGTGGACCCCTCGGGGTACTACATACCAACACCTCAGCCCGACAAGGCACACTATTCAGGATTATATGTTTTAGCCAACCATCTCTCATAGAGTACCCCTCGGGGTGCTACTACCAGCAACCTCAGCCCGACAAGGCACCTATTCGAGATGCATTTTTTACAATTCACTTAATCTGATTACGTTCATAATCACAATGCCAATCAATGCCACTAATCGTACCTAACGTGCTATACCATGATGCATGCTAAAAAAATGCAATACCGAACACAACCAAACAATTACCAAACAACACTGAACTAACAACAACAAACAACCACAACCAGGAAATTCATTTTCACATTACTTAATACAAAACAAAGCAGCCAACTCACAAATACTTAACCAGACCAGAACAAAGTAAAGCAATCAACCATTAACAATGCTTGACCGACAAAGAAGACAACCAAACATCAAAAACAAATAACCAACAAGGAAGACGGCCAAACAACAAACAAATAAATCCTACCGTTCCGTGGTGTAGGCCCGAAGGTAAAACAAACGTCCTCTACTTACCTGAACTCTGACACCGCACTTACTCGCTTTGGCTATGACATTTGCCCACTCGGTAACCTATCACATTCACAAAATTCACTTAAGCATCACTATTCACTTCTAAAGAATATTTAAACTAACTCTAACTACAACTATTCAAACTTCTTTAAAATTAAGCCTACATACACCAACTTACTCTCACACTATTATTTCTAGCCTAATCCAACTAAAGCCTAACTAAATGGGCCACCAATTTGGGTTGGGTAAAAATCGACCCGAACTTCAAACGCGCGTAACTTCGCGTCGGATATCGGAATCGAACGATTCCAGCGGCCACGTACTCCTCTAATAACCTATTTTAACCTTCCAAAAGGAATTTGAAAACAAACGACCCTAGCTAGGTCAAATATCACAAAACCCGAACTGCCCCTTTACCCGGAAAATCCCTCATTTTGGTTTTTCATCAATTCTCACTTAATTCCTCACTAATCAACCTCAAATACCTTTAATTTAATCTAACTAAAAATTCCGTTCTACAAGCAAAAACCCGAAATGCCCTAAAGAGGACTCTCTAATTTTTCGCCCAAACCGGCTTCCCACAGCCGGGCGACTAAAACCGGACCAAGGGTCGGCAAACCCACGCCGGAAACAACCCAAAACCGCCGGTGATCGGAGCCAAAAATGGCTCGTCGCCGTCGGCCTTGAACAGACCCTAAACAGGGTGAAAACTGAACAAAAACAGGGGCGAAACCGAGCGTTACCGGTTGGTTCGTGCGCGGAGTCGGCCGGAATCTCCTCGTCGCCGGCGTCTGGTCGGAGAGGGTCGAAAATCACGGCGGTTGATCGGCGATCGACGCCTCCCGTCGCCCTCCCCCTCCTCTGCTTCGCGCGACGTCGTAATAATAATAATAATAATAATAATAATAATAATAATAATAATAATAATAATAATAATAATAATAATAATAATAATAATAATAATAATAATAATAATAATAATAATAATAATAATAATAATAATAATAATAATAATAATAATAATAATAATAATAATAATAATAATAATAATAATAATAATAATAATAATAATAATAATAATAATAATAATAATAATAATAATAATAATAATAATAATAATAATAATAATAATAATAATAATAATAATAATAATAATAATAATAATAATAATAATAATAATAATAATAATAATAATAATAATAATAATAATAATAATAATAATAATAATAATAATAATAATAATAATAATAATAATAATAATAATAATAATAATAATAATAATAATAATAATAATAATAATAATAATAATAATAATAATAATAATAATAATAATAATAATAATAATAATAATAATAATAATAATAATAATAATAATAATAAGAACGACAGAATGGTTTGAAAACCATTCTGTCGTTTGTTTTATTATTATTTTTAATAATAATAATAATAATAATAATAATAATAATAACAATAAATACATCAACATTACCATTTTGCCCTTCTAAAAATTCCGTTAAATCCTGTCCTTAATTATAAATTTTCGTAAATTGACCCACACCCCGTACCCGGCTTTAATTCTCTATTGAGAATACCCGAACCTAAATTAAGAAACCGTTCGCTTTTCTTTTTAAATAAATTAAAACAAACTATTTTATTATTCTTTAAAATCCCAGGTGTTACACTTTCCCTTCGAGAAAACTGCTAAGCTCTGAAACGATATAATCAATTTCAGTCAATTCGATGGGGAAACTCTATATGAGGCATGGGCGAGATTCAAGGAGATGTTGAGAAAGTGTCCAAACCATGGCCTACCGATGTGGATGCATATTCAAACTTTCTATATGGGATTGTCAGCATCCTACAAAAACTCTGGTAAATGCAGCTGCAGGTGGTGCTTTAATGAGAAAAACTGAAGCAGCTGCATATGATCTATTGGAGGAATTGTCACTTAATAATGACCAATGCCCTATGGAATGCACAATTATGAAGCGTACAACTGGTACCCCAGAACTTGAGACTATGAAAGCGTTAACACTACAAGTTGCCTCATTGGCTAAACAGTTACAAGAGTTCCATATAGCAGCTAGTGTGGGAAAAGCGCTGATGGTTAACTGTCAATGGTGTCAAGGGCCGCATTTGAGTGAAGAATGTCAAGTGGGAAATCCTATGCCGAATAAATCTGCAGAACAAGTTAACTACATGGGCAATTTTAATCGGCAAGTAAATCCCAATTCCAACACTTATAATCCAGGGTGGCAGCAACATCCGAATCTCTCATGGCGGAATTCCCAAAATACTATGTCTATGTTTCAAACATCGCAATCGGGTCCATCTCAACAAGCTGAGAAGAAAAATGATCTGGAGGTAGCACTTATGCAATTTATGACTGAGACCCGTACAACAATGCAGAATCAATTGGCCCAAATTCGAAGTCTTGAGAATCAACTTGGCCAATTTGCTGGTATCATTAATGGGAGGCCTCAAGATTCACTACCTAGCAATACCGAAGTAAACCCGAAAGAGCATTGTAATGCAATTACTACTAGATTGGGAACTGTGATTGAACCGGAACACAAAGAGCTATGTGTGCCTAAAGTGGATAATGGGGATTCAAATGAAAATGAAGTTCAAAGGTCTATACCATCTCGTTCTTCCCCAATACAAGCAATTCCACCTTAAGTGCCGTTTCCACAAAGATTGAAGAATGTGCAGCTTGATAATCAGTTTTCTAAGTTCCTTGATGTTTTCAAAAAGCTCCACATCAACATTCCATTCGCAGAGGCCCTCGAGCAAATGCCTAAATATGCAAAGTTTTTTAAAGATATTTTGTCTCACAAACGAAAGATTAACGAATATGGCACAATTGCTTTGACTGAGGAATGTAGTGTCATTGTTCAACATAAACTTTCACAAAAACTGATAGACCCGGGAAGTTTCACCATACCATGTGAAATTGGAAAGTCAATTTTTGAACAGGCATTGTGTGATTTGGGGGCTAGTGTAAATTTAATGTCATTATCTATTTTTCAAAAGCTGGATCTTGGTGAAGCGAAGCCCACGAATGTAATTTTACAGATGGCTAATCAATCTATAAAGCATCCGTATGGGGTGATTGAAGATGTCCTAGTCAAAGTCGACAAGTTTATTTTCCCCGCTGATTTCTTGATTCTTGATATGGAGGAAGATATTGGCATTCCGATAATATTAGGTCGACCATTCTTAGTAACAGGAGGAGCTGTAATTGATCTAAGAAAGGGAGAGCTCACATTGCAAGTACATGATGAAGAGGTGACATTCAAGGTATATAAATCTATGGAGTACCCAATATCTTGCGCTGACATATTTCGGGTGGAACTCCCTAACACTGTAACAATGGAAGCTTCACGTCAACTAAGCGACTTTCTTGAGCCTAATGGGAAGCAGTATGTTAAAAATTTGGGGGAGTCGACATTACGGGTCATACCACCTATTAAGAAACCACCCGACTATGAAAAGCCATTGACAAATGATAAGTTGGCAAATGAGCAACGATCGACACTATATTAGGATGGTACATGTAGAAGTGCAAAATCCATCATATATTTTGACCCAACATGAAGAAGTATACTGTCGGGCTATCGACAATAAATACAAGCGCTTAGTGGGAGGCATCCCACCCAAGTATCTTTTTTAGTTCGTTATTTCTATTTTTGTTGGCACTAGTTTTGTTTATTTTTATTTTATTTTATTTTTATTATTATTAATTTTTTTTAGAACATAAAAAAAACAAAAAAAAAAAAAGAGTTCCTGATAGATTGCTCCTTCGACCGAAACTCCACAACACTACTGACCAACCCGAGACGTTATGAGGTACGCTACTTTTACCTTACTATTATTTTCTACATTGAGGACAATGTTTGTTTTAAGTTTGGGGGTGATTTTAGCGTATCTTAGTACTATGCTATATTTTGGTATTGCAATCTGAAATTTGGTTTAGGTGTCAATGATTGAAATTTTGAATAAATTCATACTTTATCTTCTTGAAAAATGCTGAGTAAAAGATTAGATTGTATTAGATTACATTGACTTGAGCTTACAAAGTTATACTCAGAAACCATGAGCACATTTTCATTCTTGTTTGATTTGATCTGTTGGTGTCACACTCATGTAATCTACATATATCGAAGCCCAAACACAGTGAGGGAGTGAAGCTCCAGTCAAATATAACGTTAACGAGTGCTTACTAAGGAAAATCCTTCTTGGTTTTACCCAACATCCTCGAATACAAATTGAAATTTTTCAGAAATAATAGAATGATTTAGGCCATCATTGGATCGTTTGAGCCTTCTTAGCTTACCATTTTATGTCATTTAATGACACCCATAGTCACATTTTTTAGCATATTATTTACCGTTCAATTGTACCTATTTCAGCCTAGCCACATATAGATTTTCCTACCTTTTCTAAAGAGCACGGAGTTTATTGATATATTTGAAGGAGAGTAGGAGAATGTAGTGGTAAGGATGAATAAAGACTCCTTTGTCATCTGTTAATTTATTTTTTTGTTGTTATGTTATTATTAGTCTGGGTTGTAAAAAAAAAAAGTCAAGTTCAAAAGTTTAGTTTTATTTTTAGTTTTATTTATTTATTTATTTATTTTACTTTGTAATTATGACAAAGGAGTTAATCTGAGTGATATTGAATGAAATATGTGACGACCCCAACTCCACGTCGGCGCCGCCACGACCTGTGTCGTGCGTGCATACCTACATACATACGTGTTACCCTCGCCCGTTCTCACATAACTTTTTTTTCTTTTTTCTTTTCTTTTATCCTTTCTATTTCCTTTTCATTCGTTCATTTTCCTTTTCATTCGTTCATTTTCCTTCATTTACTTTCGTTCGTTCGTTGGAGAACGGACTTGGGCATCAATCCACATCTATCGACATTTTGGCTCTAACTTAAAACATACCCAAAATGACTCGTCTAGAGTCGAGAATCATCAAAAGAGGCTTTAACAAGTTGGGCACAAAGTTCGTCAACGTTTAATTCACTAAACAAGAATAAAACCATTTTTCGAAAAATTTGTCGACTCGGTTTTCGGGTCCTTAAAATCCTCTAAAATACTTGGGGATCGCTCGTAAAATACGTTTAAAAAGTATCGTAAGAGGTCGGGTTAAAACGTGTTTTGAAAAGTCGAAATTAAAAAAAAAAACCATGTTGGAGTCAAGTAGGGCGCGTTGGGCACCGCGCGCCCTGCAGCACGCCCGGCAGCGCGCCCTAAGCGTGCCTGGCCGCGATCGATCGGGCACGCTCGGGTTTTCTTCATCCAAAAACACCCCGACCGTGACCGATCGGGCCCCGGGCCCGATCGATCGGTTCGGCTCGGGTTTTTCTCAACCAAAAACACCAAAAAACATTCATTTTGACCTTTTTTGACTTTTCCCCATATTTCTTCATATTTTCCCGAACCAAATACCTCCAAATCACTAGAAAATTTACCCACACATCCCCAACTTAAAACAGAGCCCAAAACGTATCTGAACACATATCTAAAATTCACGAAAACCAACCGCGTGGATCGCTCTAAAAACCGAACATTCCACCTAGAATCATCCAAACCCAACACCAAACATCAATTCTAATTTAAATCCTCAAACTACCTTCAAAACATAAAAACTCATCAAATTTCCAACCTTTATTTCTATTTCTCCCAAAAAAAATCATTCTAAACATCAAAACCATTCTATTTCATCATCATTCACTTATACGTAGTGGAAACTAATCAAAATATCGATTTATAACCTATCCAGATACCAAGCATCCTAATAAGGGTTCTATACAAACATCAAATATCATCCCCCATCAACCCATTTCAACCCAAAATCCCAAAACACATAACCTATGCTCCCCACGGGTTGTGCTCGCATCGACTACGCCAGCCGCCCCCACGAACATCCTTCATCAAGCTATAGGCTCGTCGGGTGGAGGGACATCATCCTCACCTTGCTCGTAATCACCTACACCACAAAGACACCTATGAGATAAAAATCTCAGCAAGTTCTACGTAAATGTATATGCATGATCATGTATGCAATGAAAACTGTCCATGTCATTTCATTTTTTAATACGTGTCAGTCTATGGTTATCGGAAACGCTCGACAGATGGATAGGGCGCATCAAGCGGTTAGACAGCCCATACCATCTGAAGGGAGGAAAACCCGCTCACCACGAAACGCAAGGTCTGAACCTCATCCCCGATAACCCCATGTCATGGTTGTTTACTGTGATACTTTACTTGCCTTTACATGCATTTCCTTTTTCATAAAAACGATGCGAAATTCATTTTAATGCCATTTTAATAAACGTGATGCATGAGAAATTCAATGAATAATAAAGCATACATGACGAACATACCATCAAAACCGTACAATCACTCTCAAAACATCACAATAATTAACCTATAAAATAACTAACTCCTAACTACCCAACCAAAACAATTAAACAAACAATGCACCAAACAATCCTCAACGCAATTTCCGACTTATGGTGTAGGCCAATCGGCCACAGTAGATCACAAGAACTTACCTCGCGTCCCGTGCACACCAAGCTCCTCGTCTCGAGCTTGATCACCTAAATCAATCCATAGCGTCCTTCGTTAAAATCGTGCTCAAATATTAAGTTTCGGAAATTTACGAATGTCACGTCCCTAATACTTTACCTAATTACCCGTACTATTTTTTTTATCCCAATAATTACTTTAAATAAACTCTAGGCGGAACCTAAACCGAAATCGAAACCAGAATCGAAATCGGAATTTAAATCTAACTTTTTAAAATATTTAAAACAATTAAAACTATTAAATTAAAACCAATTTCAATTAAAACAAAAGAGAGGGCAGAATTGACATTCTGCCGAGGAAAAGAGCAGCGCTCGATCGCTGCAATGTGCAGCGCTCGATCGCTGCAATGTGCAGCGATCAGTCACTGCGCGCTGCAGCAATCGCAGCGCCCGATCGCTGCAATATGCAGCGATCAGTCGCTGCGTGCTGCAGCGATCGCAGGCCCTCAAGAGAGCAAACACTAAATCAACACTCTCTGGAATCCGATTCCAGAGAGCAAACCTCATATACTTAACACTATTTATCAACAATAACAACCATCAACTTATAGCTTAAACTCGACCAACTTACAGCGGACTTTGCGAAATCCAACTACGTGGATACTGTGCAGCGCTCGATCGCTGCAATGTGCAGCGCTCGATCGCTGCAATGTGCAGCGCTCGATCGCTGCAATGTGCAGCGCTCGATCGCTGCAATGTGCAGCGCTCGATCGCTGCAATGTGCAGCGCTCGATCGCTGCAATGTGCAGCGCTCGATCGCTGCAATGTGCAGCGCTCGATCGCTGCAATGTGCAGCGCTCGATCGCTGCAATGTGCAGCGCTCGATCGCTGCAATGTGCAGCGCTCGATCGCTGCAATGTGCAGCGCTCGATCGCTGCAATGTGCAGCGCTCGATCGCTGCAATGTGCAGCGCTCGATCGCTGCAATGTGCAGCGCTCGATCGCTGCAATGTGCAGCGCTCGATCGCTGCAATGTGCAGCGCTCGATCGCTGCAATGTGCAGCGCTCGATCGCTGCAATGTGCAGCGCTCGATCGCTGCAATGTGCAGCGCTCGATCGCTGCAATGTGCAGCGCTCGATCGCTGCAATGTGCAGCGCTCGATCGCTGCATTGGCAGCGCACGATCGCTACACGCTTCACGCCCAATTGCCTTTGCTTCTTTATAAAATGCTCTCTGGAATTCAAGAGAGCAAACACTAAATCAACACTCTCTGGAATCCGATTCCAGAGAGCAAACCTCATATACTTAACACTATTTATCAACAATAACAACCATCAACTTATAGCTTAAACTCGACCAACTTACAGCGGACTTTGCGAAATCCAACTACGTGGATAGCTCTAAAAACCGAGTATATCCGTAACCATCCTAAAATCATCAAAATATTCCCATAACATTTAATTAACAGTTTAAACCAAAACATTTTCTATATACAGTTTACCAAAACATTTGAAACATTAAACATAAAACCTATCAACTACCAGTGCCAAACATCCTATAATTTCTATACAGTCAGCTGCCCAAAACGTCCCAAAACCCTCAAAATCTATACATACTGTTCCCACGGGTCAAATAAGCCTCGATTGCGCCAGCATACCACCGCAGTCATCCTCCGTCAACTGGACTCAAGCCTCAGGAGGAGGGACATCGTCCTCACCTGCCTCGATGTCTAGGTCACCTACACCATACAATACACTATGAGATGAAATCCTAGTAAGCTCTACGTAAATGCAATGCATGCTGTGCATATGAGTTCATTAATCATGTATGTTTTCTTTACTATGCAATGCTCAATAGGTGTCACCGAAATCTTATCCCTCTAACCGGATAGAGCTCATCCAGCGGGCGGACTACTCTTTCCAGCTAGAGGCGGGGGGTGCACGCTTACAACACGTACAGCCGTGCCTGAGCCCCACCTCACGTGACCAATACGCCTTTCGGCCAATGCTATGCTTTATGTTATCTTTAAAACTCTGTGCGGAAGTTCATTTTCATGCTTTTTTTCTCTAAAACACGTGATGCGTGAACAGTTCAATATCTCAAAGTAAACAAGCAATAATGTGTACCATCAAGACTATGAAAGCATAAACTATAAACTACTACACCTAGCTACCCAAACCAAGTACAATTAAACAAAAAGCATCTCCAAAACTCCTCGAGACGGCATTCGACGTACGGTGTAGGCCAATCGGCCAAAGAAGATCACGAGAACTTACCTCGTGTCCAAAGCAGCTCAAGCTCCGTCCACGAGCGTTGTTTGTCTGAAGCAAAACACAATATTCGCCGTTAAAACTAATTTAAGGTACTTAACGTCCAAATAAATAAAACCTTAACTAAAGAAGTTTCCTATAACTTTAATTCAATTCATCGAGCTATTCCATTGGACAATACTCGCTCAGCACCTTAAATTCCAATTCACGAGTTTTTGCCTAAATCTCGAAAATCCCTAATTTTTAACTTTCGTCCTAAATCAATCAAATTCGTCCAATAACGTTCAATACGTCCAATATATACTTTATTACGGCAAACCTATTAATTACAAACCCTAAATCTCGTTTTTAATCGAAAACCTAACGAAAACCCTAAACGTAAAACTCTACGAAACTCGAAGTTTAACACTCTAAAACTTTAGAATCATACCTAGAGCGTTGATTGGAGGAGAAAGCGTGAAGAAAACGGAACGATCGGAGGAAGAATCGGAGGTCGGATCGTCGAGAAACCCTCGCGGGCAGAGAGGAAGCCGAGAGAAAATCGAAGGAAAGAAGCTTCTGGCGTGAAAATGGAGAAAGAGAAAGAAGAAAAGGTTTTTAATATTAATTTGTCTTGACAAATTACCATTCTGCCCTTCCATAGTTTTTATATTAGTTTCGTTCTTTGTTTCGTTAATTAACTAGCTATACGATTTCACCAAATCTCTTTATTTCACCAATAAGTCCAACTTATTATTTGAGATTTATTAAAACTGTCCGTTCGTAAATCGGACCTCGTTTACTATTTTTTCTTAAACGTCCATTTTGTTACGAGAAGCGTATTTACTCGGAATACAGCGTTACTATTCCGAAAATTTCCTAAATTTCCTTAAAATTCCTATTAATCGTCAGGATCGTAATGACGCTTTCTTTTCGTGAAACGGACCTGATTTGACATATCTACAAAAATGCCATAATATATAATATAATATACAAATCCGTACAAGTCGGGTATTACAACGAACCTCCTAACTAAGAAAAATTTTCTAAAATTCTAATAAATCTCTCTCTCGGGCATTTCATCGAGCAATTTATGCTCACCAATCCTAGAACTCCATTAATGGGGTTTCTAAGCTCCAAATTTTCAATTTTTGTACAAAACGCTAAACACATCCATTATTTTGCTCCATAACGCTAAATAATCATCAATACGGCAATATCTAACATTTTCGAACATAACCCGGTTATTTTCGACATAAACCAACAAAACCCTAACGGTTTATCAACTTAGAAATCAAAGATAAAACTCCCAAAACCGTAGAGCCTTACCTAGGGAGCCTTTTTTGGTGAAGAAACACGAAGAAAATGTTGAAGACCGGAGGAGGAACGATGGAGGACGTGGAGAATCGCCGTGGAGAAGAGGAGAAATCGCCAAAGAGGGAGAGAGATGAAAAGTACGTGAAGTGAAGAAGAAGAAAGAAGGGTTTGGCATTTTAAATCTATTTGTCATGTCAAATTATTACCTTGCCCCTCCATTTGATTTTCCGTTTATCCTACTGTTCGACTATGGGTTCATTTTCTCTAAAATTCTCTTTTTTCACCAATAATTCTAACTTATTATTAGGGCTCTAACAAAACTCTCCGTTCGTCAAACAGATTTAATTTGCTATTTCTACGAATTAAATCGCTATAGGGTTAAAATCGGAAACTTAAGCACTATATCTCGATTTGATTTCCTTAAATTCCCATAGTTCTCCCAAAATTCATATTAATTATGAGGGTTCCATTAAAAGTCTCGATTCGCAAAACAGACATATTTTGATTATTTACAAAAATGCCATCGTGCGAAAAATTCAAAAACTCGTAAAACCGGGTGTTACAAAATAAGTTTGGGGGTGAGAGATCAAAAGAAAGCTTGAGTGAGCGAGTGCTGAGAAGAAAATAATGCGTGGGTGACATAAGGAAGGATGAGGTGTGCTCTGATTACTCATTTGTATCCATAAAATTCCTACCCTTTTAACCCAGCCTTACATTACAAGCTTTTAAAGACCTATTGACTCTTGTTTTGATTTATGGATATTTGTTATTAGTTGGATAGTGGGCAAAGCCGATGAACGATTAGAGTGAATGGAGTGATCCTGTAACACCCCTAATACTGTACCCGTATTTCCCGTATATATTTTTTTTTTTAACTTATTACTTTTCTATTCTTTAAATAAAACTTAATGCATAATCTAAACTGAGGTTGAAATCGAAACTGAAATCAGAATTTAAACCGAACCTTAAAAGCATTTAAAACAAACCTTTAATAAATAATTTAAAACTTAAAAACATTTAAAAGAAAATTTTTAAACAATTAAAGAAGTGGGAGGGCAGAATTGGAACTCTGCCCTCGGAATGGAGGAGGCGACCGATCTCTGCTTTGCAGCAGAGATCGATCGCTGCAATGCATTATAGCAGCAGCGATTCCCTTCAAACTAGCGGCGATCGATCTCTGCTCTGCAGCAGAGATCGATCGCTGCAAGCATACAGCGATGGCCCCCTTCAAACTTCAAACCTGCGACACTTCACACTTCTTCATGCCTTCCTTCAATCACTCACAGCATCATACACTGCTCTCTGGAATCCGATTTCCAGAGAGCAAAACATTGCTTTCTTTACACCAGCTATCACTGTAAACTCACAACTTAAACCTAAACTCCACCATTTAAAACGTATTCTAACTCTAACGATTCGCGTCGGACTTTGCGAAGTCCAACAGCGTGGATAGCTCTATAAATCGGGCTATCCGTAACAACCTAAAACATTTCAAAACATTATCAATATACGGTTTATAAAACAGATTTCCAAAACATTCAAAACGTCAAAATAACCTATCGACTACCAGACCAAGCATCCTAATATGATCTATACAGTTATTATCAATCCAAAATATTCAGAAGACCCCCAAAACCTTTACATAAACCCACCACGGGTCAAAACGCGCCTCGACTGCTCAGCGCACTCCCACGGCCATCATCCATCAGCTGCTCCTACGTCCGGAGGAGGAATATCATCCTCACCTGGGTCAACGTAACCTAGAACGTCACCTACACCATACAGACACATATGAGATATGGAAATCTCAGTAAGCTACGTAAATGCAGATGCATGCGTGTCGTGCATATGAAGTTCAGAAAACATGCTCATCAGACATATCAGGTCATTTCATACATATTGCCACCGAGATATCAGCCCACTAAATGGAAAGGATACATTCCGCGGTCGAACTACCACTTTCCACTTAGATGGGGGGGGGGGTACATGCTCACAAACCCTACAGCCATGCCTGAGCCCCATCCCGCGTGACCTTTCAGATACAGATTACGTATTTTCGTTCATTATTCATTTCATTGAAAACTCGTGCAGAAACCCATTTTTATGCCATTTTGAAACACGTGATGCATGAACAGTTCATATCAGCGGAAAGTAAACAAACAGTTCATATCGGCAGACAATATAACATAACCTATAAACAACTAACCTAACTACCCAACCTAAACAACGTAAAACAAGGAACCCTCAAGGATCCTTGATACGACAACGAGGTATGGTGTAGACCTTTGGGTCAAGCAAGTCACGAGAACTTACCTCGAGCGCGCTGGATCTCAAGCTTCTTCCACGGGAGTCGTGTGTCTGAGAAAAAACACGACATTCGCAATTAAAACCAATTTAAACTATTAACGTCCAAATTTCAAACTTTAACTAAAGAATTATCCTAAATTCTTCACTTAGCTAATTAAAGCATTTCGAACGTTAATTATAGCTCGATAATCCAAATTCTCAAATAACGAGTTTTTCTCTAAAAACCCGAAATTTAACCAATTTATAACTTTTTCGCAAATTGATTTTCTTCGTCCAATAACGTCCAATACGTTCAATATATACCTAATCACGGCTAACCTATTAATTACGAAGCCTAAATCGCATTTTTAACGAAAACCCTAATCGAAACCCTAACCCTAAATCGAACCGAAACTCGAATTAAACACTCGAAAACTAAAGCTACATACCGAGGGTAGCGAGAGAGGAAGAAACCGTGAAGGACGGAGGAGAAACGGAGGTCGGAATGGTGGAGCTCGCCGGCGGCCGAGAGAAGAAATCTTCTCTGTTCGTGAGTTCCAGAGAGAAAAGAGAGAAAAGAGAGAAGTGAGGGAAAAGAGTGATTTTGTGTTATTTATTAAAATGGATTTGCAAATTACCATTTTGCCCTTCTTTGATTTTTATATTGATTTCGTTCTTCGGTTCGTTAATCGTCTAGCCATTCGACTACTCCATACGTCCTTACTTTACCAATAAGTCCATCTAATTATTTGGGATTTAACAAAACTGTCCGTTCGCAATTTGGACCTCGTTTGCTATTTTTACGAGAATGTCTTTTACTTTATGATAATAGTAATTACTCGGAATATAGCGTCACTATTCTGAAAGTTCCCAGAATTTCCTTAAAATTCTAATTAATCGCTAGGATCGTAATGACGCTTTCTTTTCGTAAATCGGACCTGATTTGACATAATTACAAAAATGCCAATAACAATATAATAATAATATAATAAAAGGTCCGTACAAACCGGATATTACAGATCCCAAGTGAGCTATGAGTGTATTCATTTCTCGTAGCTATGTTAGTTGACCTACAGTTAGAGATAAATAAGAATGAACACACACACACGAGGATTTCTAAGTAAGCGATGTCAATGCATTGATATAAGTTAATTCTTTTGCAAAGTGTTAATCTTGGTAGTTTTAGTATGAATTGTTCAACCTGAGAAGAATGACCAAAAATTTTGACGAAGATTGCTTTACTATTATATTGTATTGTGCATATTATATGGGATTGGATGATATATCTGTTGAGATTTTTGTTTAGTTTTGTTCGCTTGAGGACAAGCTTTCATTCAAGTTTGGGAGTGTGATAAGTGTGTATTTTACACACTTTATTGTACTTTTTAATATTTGAATTGATGAGTTTTATTCAAGTATATGAAAAATTCTAATAACTTTGATGCAAGTGTGTAGAGAAATTGAAGAATTACAGGTTTTACAAATTCGATCCGGGATAGAAAATAAGGACAGAAAAATTTGCAAATGAACCAAAGCTGAAGCAGGATTTTAAGGAAAGCAGAAAGAATCCCAACTGTTCTGCTATTTTAATTGTTTTAATATGTTTTAATCTCAACCGTTGAGATTGATTGTGGGCTTCAAATTAATTAAGAATTAGCTTAACATAAAAGAAGAGAGAGCAGCCCCATTCAGACATTCAGACGAGAGAAGCGAGAGGGAGATTCATTCAGAGCAGCCCTAGCGAGAGACCAAGAAGCAGGCAAGCGAGACGGAGACTGGAACCGAGCGAGAGCTTCTGGAACTGGATTTCAGCATAGTTTTTCTTTCCCTTTCTTCTTTGCAACTATGAACTCCTTTATTATTATTGTTTCTCTTCACTTTAGTATGAACTAATTTTCTTTTCTAGGGCTACGATGTAGCCGGATTATGAATATTTAGTATTTTCTTCAATTCAAGTTGTTGATTTTCTGTTTCAATATTGTGTTGAGTATTTTATTTTACTCTTAATGCTTGCTATTGCCTGATCAACAATAGCACGTTCGTAGGATTGTTTTGAGACCGGGAGGTGATAAATAATCGAGCACTAAATAATTTACCAGGAAAAGGATATTAGGCTAGAGATAGCTAAGGCGTTAATGTGGTAGTATAATTTCTCATTCTTAATGTATTCAATTAATTTTTAGGGTTTGAGACCGAGAGGTGATAACCCGTTAGTTGGATAAGTTTGTCATTGCTCGAGAGAGATTGATAAATATTTTTGTGAAATTACCATCAACACATAGAAATAGAAATTAATGATTTGGATTATGAAAACTAAATAGGATTAATTTAGGTGAAATCGGAAACCCTAGAGCTTTCTTATTATATTTTTTAACTCTTTTAATTTCTGCTATTTAATAAAATTACTTTATTTTGTTATTTTAAATTCAAACTTATCAAAATCTCGTATTCATTATAAAATAGAATTAATTTAGTTCGATTATTAATTAACAAGTCCTCGTGGATTCGACATTCTACTTATAATTTTATTACTTGTTGCGACTCGTACACTTGTGAACTATTTTTCACAACATTAGACTTATGCAGTCAATGGTTTTGAGGCTTTTAATCAAATTGATTAGGGCATCGTTGAGTGAACAATTCCCCCTGTTAATACTATTGCACGCGTGTTGTTTAACATTAGAGGAACACATTCATTTCTTTCAGCTTCATTTGTTATATGCATGGGTGTTAGAAAAATTAGAAAATTCTCTAATATTGAGTACTCCCTTGAGTAAGAGTTGTGAGATCCATCAGTTGTATGGTATGTTGCTTTTATTGTTGTTGAACATGTATTATCATTTGATCTAATAGTATTATCTATAGATCAGTTTGATGTAATCTTAGGTAAGAATTGGTTGAGTCTTTACAATGTCAAGATTGATTCTATCGAATGGGTGACCTCGATCAGTTTGTTTAGTGTTCATTGGTGATGCTTTGATCTATTTCATAACTCATGATGACCATATGGAGAACTTGATAATCTTATTACAAACGTAACATGATCGCTGATTGTATACCAAAAGAAAAAATGTAGTTTATGAATGATAGAGATAAAGTTTATATGACATGTTGTTTATCTTAATGGCATATCGGTGGATTCAACCAAAGTTGAAGTTGTATTTTTTTGAAGGTTACCCAAGAATGTCACTGTGGTACGGAGTTTTTTGGGCTTGGTTGAATATTATCACCGATTCGTAGAGAATTTCTCTTTCATTGCCTTGTCTGGAAAAGGTGTGTAGTTTGATCAAGAGGGCAAGTGTCAATCATCTTTTGAAGAGTTGAAGTATAATTGACTACTGCATCTGTTTTGATTATGCCTAATGAGAATTTTTCATATTCAGTATATATAAACACAATAGGTGTTGATTTTGGATGTGTTCTAATGGAGTAGGGTCATAATTGTTGCCTACACATCTCGGCAGTTGAAGGCGCATTAGCACAACTACCAAACTCATAATTTAAAGTTACCAATTATTTTATTTGCCTTGAAGATTTGGTGAAATTATTTATATGGTGCGAGGTCCAAAGTTTTTTGTTGATCATTAAAGTTTGAAATATCTCTTTATGTAGTGTGATCTAAACCTCGAACGGTGGGGATAGATGAAATATAAAGAATTATGATTTCTCTCTTGAGTACTGGTAAAGCAAATGCAATGCAGTGACTGATGCTCTGAGTCGTCATGCTTAGGGTTCACTATCTTGTCTAGTATTAGAAGTCGAAGAGATGTTTGACTATTGGTAACTTTGACTTACAGTGGCATAATGATGGTCAGAATGTTCGAATAGCTAATCTAATAGTGATCTACTACTATTATGCAATGTGTTAAAGATATGTTGAAGCTTAATGATGAAATTAAGAAAAAGTTTGATAAGATTCAAGCTAGTGAGAAATTTGACGAATGAGAGATCAATTTGAATGAATGTTTTATATTACGGGGGCAAAGTTGTAGTCTGAGATTTATCTTGAAATTCTAAATAGCTCTTCAAAGAGCATTGGACATTGAGCTTAATTTGAACGCGAGACACCATGCTCAAACATGTTCAACTTGAGCGCATGATCCAAATTCTCAAGGAGATGATGATATCATGTATTCTAGATTTTGAAGATAGTTTAGTAAATCACTTAACATTGATGGAGTTTGTTTATAATAATAGCTACAGACTAGTATTGATGTGTCACATTATTAGACTTTTTATAAGCAGTCATATGGATTGCCCTTGTGTTGAGTCGAAGCTTAGAAGTGTCTGACCTTGGATCAGATTTGATTCAAGTTACAACTGAGAGAGTCTGAAATATTAAAGATCAAATGAGGTCAGTTCAATGTTGACAAAAGATCTATGCAAATCTCGAGAGGAAAAAGGTTGAGTTGGAAGACGAAGACTTTGTTTGTTTGAAAGACTGACCAAGACATGAAGTGGCAAGGTCATTTCAGATTATCGAGCGAGTTGGCACAATGGCATACCGATTAGACTTACTAGCATAGTTAAGCTATATACATAACTTCTTTCATGTTTTTATGTTAATAAAATATATTCTTAATCCCTCACATGTCAATTGTCGTCCAAGTTACAAAAACTTAATATTCTCCTAGTAAAAATTTAGTTAAGTTTCGATCAACTGTTAAAATAGAACAAAAAAAAATCAAGATTTGATTTTTCTAAGGTTGCAACGAAATAGAACCGAATCTAAATTTTGATTAGATTGATTCCACTCGAACTGATCGGATTCGTGATTTAATGTAATGACTAATTTAAATCAACTCAAAATTAGATATAACTATAAAAGATTAGTTTATTTAAATAATTGGATAAACATAAATAGCTATTAAACTAATAAATGAAAGGGGATTAGTTTTATCTTAATTAATCCATAATTAAACTAAACATTTTTATTTATTAGCCCAAAAAGACAACCTTGGCGATTGGATAGTGGTGTTCCCGACCAGAGAGAGCGTCAGAGTCTCGAGAAAGCTTCCCTCTAACTAAACCCTTTAGTCGGTGTCTGACGAAACCCTTCATCTCCGGCTTTCTCGATCGAATCAATCGTCATCTATTCTTCAAGCAGGGGAAGAGGAATTTTCTCAGCGATGGCGTACGTAGATCACGCTTTCTCGATCACTGACGAGGACATAATGGTGGAGACGTCTTACATGGTGAATAATCGACCTCCGGTGAAGGAAATTGCTCTCGCCGTTTCGCTTCTAGTCTTTGGGGCTCTCGGCATAATAATCGGTGTTATCATGTCTTATAATCGCGTCGGTGGAGACCGTGGTCACGGTAAGTTGATGAATTTGCCTCTTTTTTTGGTTTGATCTCGTAGTTTCTTGCCGTCGGAAAGTGAATTTGCTGTTCTCTTTGGCATTAAGGTATCTTCTTCTCGATTTTGGGATGTGTTTTGTTCATTCCGGGATTCTATTACACTCGAATTGCTTATTATGCTTACAAAGGATACAAGGGCTTCTCTTTCTCCAACATACCTCCGGTTTAAGTGAAGTTATTTGCTGCCTGATGACTTACCTTCTCGCTCTTGTATAGATCTTCCTATTGCTTTTACTATGTGCTTTCCTCCTTAAATAGTAATGCTGTACACGCTACTTTGTTTTTTATGAAGTAATTTATGACCCAAGTTTATAGTGGACAATGAATGCATCTGAGTTGTTTTTATGATAACCACCTGACAGTTTGATGATCGACAAAATTTTAGATTAAAGTTATTTAGAACTCTGCAATGGAATCGATTCTATGTTTTCCACATTGTTTCCTAGTCATTATGAACTCAGCAGTTACTTACCATTTCCCAAGATTATTAGGTAATCAGAACACTATGACTAGTAGCTGATTTTTTGGAATCAGCTTCATCCCCATAGCATCTTACTTTACTTAGATGGCATATATCCGCCACACACTGCGCATTACTTATGTAATATTGCACATGACAATAAGCAATGCCCTGAAGTTATTAGAAATATATTCTGGTTTTTTATTTTTTCATTTTAGTTGTTAGTTTTTACACTCAAAAGACACAATAGCTGCAGAGTGGATGTCAATGTGTAACTGAAACCATGTCTATGTGCATTGCATATGCAATATTACTCATGACAATGAGCACGCTCTGAAGTCATTGGAGATGTATTCTGGCTTTTTACTCTAGCCACTTATGCAACCGAATAAAAAACCAGAATATATACTCCATTGACTTCAGAATATTGTGGTCAAATAGCCAGCATTATTTGCATGATAGATGATGTGGAAGATGATATGTCTTAGGGTATATTTAGGGCAAGATAATTTTCTATTTCCATCATTAAGAGTCTGATTAAGTTTGTGAGTCGTTCAATAATTTCATTCAGTTCAACTTGTCTTTCAAGGTTTTTTGTTTACTGTTATGGGCTTCAATTCTGTACAAGTGTAGAATTGCATCGATTTGCTCTGGGCTTATGCGTATTGCCTCCTTTCTTTTACCCTTCTTTCTATCTTTCATGCTTTGATTTCCTTCAATTGCTCACTGCTCTCACTGCTCTCACTGAAACAATTACTTCAAATGTCTTATTGGGATATGGTATATTATGTAATGCAGCTTTGATAGATTTCTCTTTCTCCCTCACATTCACATTTTAAAATATTTTTCCCATCCACATATTTGATTTGAGTCTTTCCTTAAATTGGTAATGTGGACAACTTTATAACTTATGATTTGCTCCCCCTTTGCATCTTAATAAATCACTAACAATTCTAAAATCTTAAACTTGTGAGTTGAAGAATAATTTGGTCATTTATATATTTTTTAACATTCTCTTTCGCATATAGGCCATTTTTTTTTCTTTTATTGGTACTTACATGTGGATTTTTTTCATAATTTTTTTTAATTTACCGGGATAGGGTACGTAGGACCTTTGGCGATACCATGATAAATTACTAACAATTTCAAAAGTTTAAGTTTTTGGGTTGATAAATAATTTAATTAATTATATATTTCTTAACGCACATTAACCCGCTTTGCTTTTTTCCTCTAAGATTGTTATGATATATATATAAGACGAAAGCATCGAATTTAATTCAAATTGGTTAATCATTAATTATATGCTGGCATAGCATGTGTTGATTGTGTCTTAGACCACATTCTATCTTCTATTTCCTTGCTGCTCTTAAATATTTTAGCTCAAATTTATTATTACCTCTGATAATTTTCTTTATTGGTATTACTCTGTTAATCATCGGCATATCATTAATGTAGATAATGTAACTTTTAGAGTGATCATAAGAACTCAAGGAACTAATTTTTCATTGGCTCTAGTTAGAGTATTGCTTCAACATGTGTAAAACTTCTATATAAAAAAATGTCCGGGATCGGGCCTTGGACATTGCTTCCCAATTTTGCCAGGGTAAAAATTGTCTGGATATCATTTTATCTATAAAATCAAACAGTGACAAACACCATGGTTATGAAGCTTTAACTTAATAGTGTTTGAGAATTTTTTAGAGAGAGTTGAATTCCTTTACGTGACACTACTCCTTGCAATTGTTGTTCTCATCATTAGTTGATGTTGCCAATGAAGTATTTCTATACTTAGGTTAGAGCTTTAATAGTCCTTTCTGAAACTATTTTTTTTCATATCTTCCAAAGATCGAAGGTGGGAATTCATTTTGTTAATTTTTCAATAGAGCAGTTGTGGAAGATGCTTCTAAACCTAAAAGAACACTTCTCTATTTAAGAAACCTGTTATTATTCCAACTACATGGATTGTTTGAATGGACAATTTGGAAGATATAGCTAGGGCTCGGGTATGGACAATGTGGATTTTTTTAAACATACTGCTTCTTAAGCTGAAGTATTTGTTTTTCTAGTCAGAAACCAACATCCTCGATCAAACAACTCGGGGGCTAGTTCTGTAGGTATCTATCTAATGCATTCTCTGAGTAGAATAGTTATTTTGGGATGAGAAGTATTCATTTTGGAATCATTGTGCTTTCTGACTTTTGCCATCCAGAAAAAGCAATGTATGTGCTTAACGTTTGTCAATGTCCATGGCTAATAGTGAAAAGAAATCCCGTGTCATAGAGAGTTGAGAATAATATCAGAAATTATTTCATTTCCATTGAAATCAGAAACCTTGTTTATGATATGCTTAATTCCTAAGTATTATAGAATCCATCAGTACCCAAATACTTGTTAGGCTTTCATGAAATCTACCGTACAGCAGTCAACATGAAATTTATCAATCGGTAATTAGCTCTGAGTATTATTTCTTAGAAATTTTTGTTATTTGACTCATTATTGCTGTGTGGTATCTGAGAGATCATTATCATTGATGGACTTCGAATCTGTTGTTTAAACGCTTGTTTTCCCTGCTTTTGGTAACATAGTATCTGTACAGTCTCGAGGCTGGATGGGTGTGGTCTGGATCAATCTTCTGCAGTGTGTACCTCAAACGCCACCAAACTTGGCTAAAGATGCTGGATCTTGACCCTTAAAAGATAGGCAAATAGGTAAAGCCTATAAAATTGATAACTTGAGCTATATTCGTAGCTTAGCCAAATCGCATTCCAAGCCGAACCCACCTCTCTATAAGCAAAGATAAGAGTCTAAATGAATTAGTCCATGTTTATTTTCACTTCAATAATTGTACCTCCCCTAAGTAAGCGTCACACTCGCAACAAATTATTCTCATTCTCCTTTAATGAATTTATTATTATATTCCTTTCTTCATTTGAATTTAATTTTAAAAAAATGTATCATTAATCGATCATTGGTCAATTAATGTTTAATTTTCCAACAAAACCCAGTAGCCCTTTGTCGGGGGAAAATCCATTTAAACGCGTAAAAGATTAACTTCTAGAAATCTAATTTTAGTACATCTTTGGTTAATTAAGAAGTAAATTTGGATTGTTATTAATGAGTAATTAAAATAAGTTGTGCTAATTCACTCAATTAGGCCCCCCCTCCCTATAATCATCATATTCTTTTAATCCCCCTACTCAAGAAGGCGGCACATTTTGGAATCATCTGTACTAGGCCACATCATACGCTTGCAGGAGGGACACGTGGATATGGTATTATTGGCCTTTGATATTTGATGTCCGTATAATGACGCCGATCCAACTTTTCTGCACCGTAGATTCTGGAGCTCCATTTTCAGCCGTCGATTCTCCTCTCTCAGACTCCCGCACCATTTCTTCAACAACTCGTGCTCTGACTCTGTTTGTTTCAACTTTGTTCTGCAACAATTAATTAATTAATTAATTATTTTTGTTTATTTTTTAAAAATTGGGTTTTTAACGTTGAATAAATTGAGAAAAAAAATAGTTAAAATCAATTTGAACCTCAAAGTATGATGTTAATTTGAAACATTCCTATACTAAACTCTCTAACAATTAAAACCTTATACTATTCAAAATGTAATAAAGCAAATCCTGGCGGAGCCGATTACCTCCTGTTCTGAATTTATATATTGTCAGGGATCGACTCCCTGTTCCAGGGCAACGACCCTCTGTTATCAAAATTTAGGCTGAGAACGAGACCCCGATCAGAAGCGGTGACCCCGTTCGTAGCCTTAATTTTGAGAACATTATGTTTGAGAATGATATTCTTTGTTAACTCTTCATCCTTCAATAGTTGTCTCTTCTAATAGTTGCAGGGATCTCTCGTTAGTTGCAGGGAAATAGGGACGAGAAAATGAGAATAAACTTCAATGGCTGCCTCTTCTATTTTGAGAGACAGTTCGTAAACACTGGACATAACCAGGAGTGATCGGCCCCCGTTCTCGGCGTAAATTCAGAACAGAAAGTGATCGGCCCCTGCCAGGGTCTGATTTGCTACATTTTAGATGGTTTAAAGTTTTAGTTGTTAAAATTTTTAGTTCAAGAGGTATTTCAAATTAACCTCATGGATCAAATTGATTTTAACTAAAAAAAAAAATGAAAGTAAGTCACCTTGCTCTTCTGTTTTGGAACCACACTTCAACCTGTCTTGGTTTCAAGTTAAGTTGCTTAGACAGTGCCTGCTTTTGACCCTTCAATTTCCCATGCAAATGAACCAAGTCATAAAACTCTTCCCATTATCCTATCAACACTCTTATCGATTCAGAGCGTCAATTAAATTAGTCTTAATAACCCTAATAGATGAACACAATCACATTCTATTGGTTTATGAGTAAAAAAGATACCTATATGTATAACACAACTGTTGTAGAGAGAGATTAGCTGTCTTAATTATGCAGATAAATTGGACATAACACTCTGAGAGAGAGAGAGAGAGGTACCGGATTGAGAGTGTTATGAAATTTGAAACTGGATTCGAGCAAGGAAGATTGTTCTTTTGTGAGCCTGAGTTTCTTTGACTGGACCATGAATCCAGTTACGTCTCTTTGATGTCTGTATTTATCTTTTTTCTCATTCCAGCCTTCAAAGCTTGAGCCATTAAGCTTCGCTTCAATGGCGGTTTCTTCTTCCTCGTTCATTAGAAGAGAGAAGGAGAGGCCTGAAGACTTACCCGATGCCTGGCCTTTGTTATTCTCCTCTTTTATCTTTGGCTCAAAATCTTCTATTCCCAGTCCGAGATGAAGCCCTGTGTTGCAAGCTTTCTGATCGTCTCCCATGGAGGATTTAGAGAGAGAGCAAGTAGAGAGAGAGAGAGAGAGAGAGAGGTAAAATGTATCATCAAGAGGGGAAGTTGGAGATGAAAAAGAAAGAAACTGACGTGAGATTTTAATACAGAAACGACGTGACTCAATTTTTAATTCAGTTATATGGATAATTATTGATAAATGTTCATTATTTTTTTGTATTATTCGTTTATTAATTTGAGTAATTATTGTTCATACGCGAAACTAATAGAATACTACAACAACCCTACGCTAAAAAATTCTTTCTAATTCTTTTTGGGATAAAGTGAAAAATTCAAAGTAACAAGTTTTGAACTGATAATGATATTAATTCGAGTATATTTATAACATTGCGGTGATTTGAGTTCTATTTGAGCTGAGTTGAAAAGTTTGCATTGTTACAAAATTAATTAAAAAATATAAAAAATAATATTAAATAATAATATTACGTTTATAATCTTAGACTATATCTTAACATTACTCCTGTTAAAAAAACACTGTTGTATTGAAATAGAATCTGGATAATAAGCCTAATATTCTGGCAGATCACTGACCACACAGAGGTTTATTGGTCATATATGAACATGTTTTAGGGTTTTATTTGATATTATACACATGTATTAAGATTTTATTTTTTACAGTAGGTTTCTCTTATTCATCTGTTTGTTAAATTTTCATTATTTTTTTGTATTCGTGTGCTGTTTCAATAATTTTGATGGGTATATTGATGAAGAGCCTAATTAACAAATAAATAAGAGGAAACGCCGTGTTTGACTTTAGTAATTCCCACGGGATTTTTGTTGCTTTTCGTCTTGTTCTTACCAAACGCTCCCTTTTTACCTAGTTTCCTCTTTCAAACGTCGTCGTTTTAGTCATGATTAGATCTACTTTTCTAATTCTCACCCACCATCTAATTTTCTCATGACTCAATGATAGTAAAGTCGAGTCATCGAAATCAAAAGGAGAGTTAGAGATGAAATGGAAAGACGTGATTGGACAAGAGATGAGGTTTGGACGTAGATTAAGGAGTGATTAATTAATTCCAGAGTTGACTGGAAAAGAGCTCCATCTTTGACTACTGTTTTCTCCATCTTTGACTTGTAATTCACTCTCTATTTTTACCACACCTTTGAATTTTGATCGATAAAAAATCATTCGATCAATCTTCATCGCTTACGACTATTTGGCAAATAAAATAATAAGACTACTTTCTTAAAACGTAGGGTTTAGTTATATTTGTATATTGTTTTTTAATTGATAAATATAAAACTATGTTGTAACGTCCCAATTTAAAAATCTCTAATTTGAAACCCTAATTTTAGAAACCCTAAAATTTTTCCCAAATTGATTTGAAATTGAGCGCCAAATCATAATTTGAAGATTTAAATATTAATTAAAAACTTTAATTGTGCAGAAACTTTGTAATAAATTTTGTCAAAATCTTGAAACCATTGCACAATTAACACAATTTATGAAACTTTAAATAATAATAAAGTTCAACGTAATAATTCAAGTCTTAAACTGAAATAAAATATTAATATTGTTTAAAAATTTAAGCATACTAATTTAGATTTTTTTCTTCGAATTTAAAAATATTTTCTTCATCTGTATGCTCGCTTGCCACTGGAGGGTTCTCAATAGCAGATATTTCTTCTTCAGACAAAAATTCACCTACATCACAAGTTAAAAACTATAAAAAATCTCAGTAAGTAGAAATATGTGCAAGTTGCAAAACTTTTACCTTTACTTTTACCGAATCCTGTTAACAGTTATAGACTAGTTGAAAGCCAACCTTCTTTTAAGACTTAGCTATCTCTGGCTTCGCCCTCTTTTACTTTTATTTTTACTTTTAAGACTTAGCCATTTCTGGTTTCGTCAACTTTTACTTTTAACGATCAAGCTCTTGCTATCACGTATTTGCTGTCAATTCCATCATTTTCATACACATGCAAATGTCCTACCTATTTTATCTTTTTAAACAATTCTATGTCAATATTCTAACATGTGTGCTCAACCATAAAAAAAAAAACGGGTAATAAAATAAAACAGTAATAAAGAAAATAATATCTATCTTGTGATGTACGGCCGTAGCCAAAATGTTGTAAAATGTTGTATTTACACTGACCTGGATTCAGAGCGGTTAGGGTTTATAGAGATTTTTCCAATATCCAATAATTCAATAATATCGTGTGCTCGTCGGTTGAATCGATTCGAGTTGGGTCAATTTGTAAGAATTTCGGGATCTTTTCTGCCTAAATAAAGCATTTGATATTAATCTCTACATCGATAAATCATTTTAAAAGATTTAGGCACAAAATCATACCGGTTAAATTTTGATCGGGACGGGTTGAGTGAACAGTGTCGGGTCAGGTGAATAGTACCAGGTCAGGTCGGGTCGGGTGAACAGTACCGGGTCGGGTGAACTGTGGCACCCCGAGTTATCTAAACCCGGTTCATCACATTTACTGTTCATGTGTCTAACCGTATTCGAAAATCCATATAAATTTAAAATTTTACCCATTGTTTAAAATGACATCATTAAAACATTAACTGTTTGCAGCAGAAAAAAAAGATTACTTCATAGATGACCCATTATAAAAATCTTTGAACTAAATAAAATAAGAGAATGAAATCTTGCTTTACATTCACTATCGATAAAAAAAAATGACAATATAACGTTTAAAACTATAAAACCAAAACCTGCGATGTGAAACTAGATTTCTCATATAGTTTCCAAAATATATTCATACATCAAAATAGACACTACCGTTTAAAGACAACTAAACTTGTCATTTACATACAAATCTGCAATTTCAAAACCTTTTGTCCATTCATTATCCCAAAATTACCTATGCATTCGCCCACAGGTCAAAATCGCCCTAGCGGCTACAGGCACACCCCATGGACGTCCTCCACCAACTGCTCCATCAACCTTCTTAAGGATCAAGGCCCTCACCTGTATCAAATTCACCTACACCACAAAATAAACTAATGAGCCTAATACTCAGTAAGTGATGTAGTAAAATAAAATGCATGTTCATGATTATGCTATGCTGTTCGTAAAAACATGTACTGAGTCTTCTCTTATTTTTCTTGCATGACATGAGTTATTGGGGTACTGCTTCTAGAGAAGAGATGGCCTAACTGATTGTCCACCTGGCAGGACGACCAACTCGCTCTAGGGGAAGTGGAATAGCATATATGACAGTCCCTCCGACGGAACCGGTTCCTCTGGCGGAACTACCAAACTCAGTTCCCTACCCACAACAACTATTACGTATTTTACTGTTCTATATTCTGTTACTCTTGTTTACATGAAAATTACTATGCTTTAGGAAAACCATGATGCATGATTACATGTTGCACTCACATCCATCAATTCTATAATATAATATAAACTAATAAGCAAATCATTCATTAAACAAACAACTAGCATAATTAACTCACTCACAACCTAAGAGTTCTACCCAACCAACTCTCAAAACTACATTCACCAAATCCTCAATCTCATAATCTTTTGTGGTGTAGGCCAATCGGCCAAAACGCATGCATACATACACTTACCTCGTCTCTTGAGTTTGGTTTCGTTAATGTGCTCAAGTTTCTTCTTGACTTGTATACCTAAAGCATGTCAATCAACAAGATTCATAAAAATTCACTTAACAACCTAATTTTCGGAATTCCTTTCAAATAAACAACAAATTTAAAAATCTCATAACTTTTGCTATACATAACCAAATTTGATAATTCTTGAGGCTATGGAATCCTTAAGGAGTCTACTTTAACATGGTAAGGTCAATTTATCAAGATAAACTAGCTCAACATATCGAAATTACAGATTTCCAATCTGCCCTGTATTTTACTATTTTCAACTATTCATGCATTACTTGATGTTTTTCCTTCATTTCCAACCATAAGCAACCATTACAATTCATTCAAACCCTAAAACATCAAGAAATTAAGGAGGTAAAACCAAATTTTCGTGCAGCCATCTAGGGTTTATCCACTTCTCCATAATCTCAAGAAAACTCTAATTTTATCAACCTATAACTAGTATTTTACATGAACATAACCTAAAATCTAACTTACCTTGATTCTTCTTACAAGAGACCGAGCTTTGAGAGAAGGGAGAGCTCTAAAAATGGAGGAGAAATTTCGTGGCTCTTGGTCTTACTAATAGTTATCTTAAGGATGAGTAGGAGGTGAGGTGTCATTTTTAGGTTTAAAGGAGGAATTTTGACTTTTCTTCATGTTTATCCTCCTTTTCTCTCTTTACTTCTTCCTTTGATTTCCAACATGGTTTCCTTCTCCCTTTGTCTTTTGAAAGTTTGACTCCTTCATACCTCCCTTCCATTGGTTCTTCATTGTTGACTATTCAAACTCAACACTATTCTTCATTCCTATTGTTCTTTATTTTCTTTTGACTTTTGAAACTCTCTTCAATTGGTTCACCATTCTTCTTTAGATGTTAAAGTTAATTGCTATTGGTTTAATACTTGTTGACTTCTCAATATTCCATTGCTTCTCTTTATTTCTCAAATTGAGAAGTTTTAAATCATAAAACACTATGCATGAGTAATAGGTGTACGATGAAATTTTTGGTTATTACATCCTATCCTCCTTAATTAAAATTTTGTCCTCAAAATTTACGTACCGAATAATTCTGGATAACGGCTTTGCATATCTTGTCGACGCCCCCAAGTTGCCTCCTCGACATTGTGGTTGCGCCACAACACTTTTACCAGTGGATTTTCTTTATTGCGTAGCACCTTTACTGTTGATTCCAAAATTTGCACTGGTTTCTCTTCATACGTCAAAGTCGGCTGAATTTCAACTTCTCTTTGTTCAACAATCTAAGAAGGATCTCGTATACACTTCCTTAGCATAGATACATGGAAGACATTATGGATTCTATCCATGGAGTCTGGTAGCTGCAATCTATATGCTGTTTTTCCAATTCGTTCTATAATTTTGAATGGTCCCACATATCTTGGATTCAACTTGCCTTTCCTTCCAAATCTCATTACACCTTTGAATGGCGAAATTTTTAAAAACACTTCATCATTCACATTAAACTCCAACTCTCGCCTTCCTTAGCATAGATACATGGAAGACATTATGGATTCCATCCATGGAGTCTGGTAGCTGCAATCTATATGCTGTTTTTCCAATTCGTTCTATAATTTTGAATGGTCCCACATATCTTGGATTCAACTTGCCTTTCCTTCCAAATCTCATTACACCTTTGAATGACGAAATTTTTAAAAACACTTCATCATTCACAGTAAACTCCAACTCTCACCTCCTTTGATCTGCATAGCTTTTCTGCCGGCTTTGAGCTGTTAAAATTTGTTGTCTAATGATTGCAACCTTCTCTGCGGTTTGCTGCAAAATATCAGGACCAACTAATCTGGCTTCGCCGACCTCGTCCCAGTATAAAGGAGACCTACACTTCTGGCCGTAAAGTGCTTCGTAAGGGGCCATGCCAATAGTGGACTGAAAACTGTTATTATATGCAAATTCCACTAAAGGTAGATACTTGCTCCATGAACCCTGAAACTCCAATACACACGCCCTCAATATATCCTCCAGAATCTGAATTGTTCTCTCCGTCTGTCCATCTGTTTGAGGATGAAATGCTGTACTAAATGTCAATTGAGTTCCCATGGCTTTATGGAGACTTTTCCAAAAATGTGATGTAAACCTGGGGTTTCGATCTGACACAATTGATATAGCTACTCCATGCAATCTGACGATCTCCTGAATAAATAATTTAGCAAACTGACTCATAGAAAACGTCATTCTTACTGGTAGAAAATGGGCTGACTTGGTTAATCGATCCACAATCACCCATATACCATCATACCCTTTCGTTGTTCTAGGCAGTCCAACAATAAAATCCATAGAAATCTGCTCCCATTTCCATTCTGGAATTGGTAGTGGTTGTAAGGTTCCGGCTGGTCTCTGGTGTTCTGCTTTAATCTGTTGACAAGTAATACACGCTTCAACGTGCCTTGACACATCTCTCTTCATGTTCGGCCACCAGAAATGCTGCTTCAAATCTCTATACATTTTCGTACTTCCAGGATGTACAGAGAAAGTAGAAGAATGTGCTTCAGATAGAATTTCTTTGCGTAGCTCAAGATCATTAGGCACATACCACCGGTTTCGAAATTTTAATATTCCTTCATTAGATAGGTTAAAATCTGAAGAATCATCTGATGTCATGCTTAATTTGTATCGTTCACATTTCGAATCATGCTGTTGAGCTTCTTTAATCTTCTCCAACAGTGTCGGCTTTAATGATATAGCTGAAAGTGTAGCCGTCAAATCTGCAACCATCTCCATATGAAATCTTTGAAATTCTGATTTGAGCTCAACTGACATAGATGACATTTCAGGCTGCATTACGGTGGATTTCCGACTTAAGGCATCTGCTACCCTGTTGGCCTTTCCTAGGTGGTATTTAATTTCAATATTGTAATCCTTTACAAATTCTAGCCACCGTCTCTGTCTCAGGTTCAAGTCTTTCTGCGTAAATATGTACTTCAAACTTTTGTGGTCAGAAAAGACTTCACATTGCTGGCCATAAAGGTAATGTCTCTATATTTTCAAGGCAAAAACCACTGCTGCTAGCTCTAGATAGTGCGTCGGATAGTTCCGTTCGTAGGTTTTGAGCTGTCTCGATGCATAAGCCACAACTTTTCCATCTTGCATTAAAATAGCACCTATCCCGATCTTAGAAGCATCACAATAAATGTTGAAATTACCGTTTTCTGCTGGTAGTGTCAATACAGAAGCCGTTGTCAATTTTTGCTTAAGTGTCTGGAAACTCTTTTCACAATCCTCGGACCACCAGAATTTTACACTTTTCCTGGTCAGGCGAGATAAAGGAAAGGCTATTCCTGAAAAACCCTCAATAAATCTTCTGTAATATCCTGCTAGACCAAGAAAACTCCGTATATCACCAACATTTTTAGGCTGAGGCCATTCAATAATAGCCTGAATCTTCGAAGGATCAACTGAAATTCCTTTATTCGAAATGACATGACCGAGAAAATTGACACGATCGAGCCAGAACTCACATTTAGAAAATTTTGCGTACAGTCGGTGAAGCTTCAAAGTTGACAAAACCATCGTTAAATGCTCTTCGTGTTCCTCTTTCGTCTTGGAATAGATCAAAATGTCATCAATGAACACAATCACAAATTTGTCTAAGTATTCGTGAAATACCCGATTCATAAGATCCATAAAAGCTGCAGGAGCATTCGTTAAACCAAATGACATCACTAGGAATTCATAATGTCCATACCTAGTTCGAAACGCAGTCTTGGGTATATCCTCTGGTTTAACCTTCAACTGATAGTACCCAGATCATAAATCAATCTTTGAAAACACTTTGGCACCTTGCAGTTGATCAAACAAATCATCAATACGTGGCAAAGGATACTTGTTCTTTATCGTCAACTTATTAAGTTCCCGATAGTCAATGAACATTCTAAGGGATCCATCTTTATTCTTCACAAAAAGAACCGGTGCACCCCATAGTGAAAAACTAGGGCGTATGAATCCCTTGTCTACTAGTTCTGTCAACTGTGTCTTTAACTCTTTTAATTCCGTAGGAGCCATACGGTATGGATTCTTTGATACTGGTGCAGCCCCTGGAATTACATCAATTTCAAATTCTATTTCCCGATCCGAAGGCAAACCAGGTAATTCATCCAAGAAAACTTTTGAAAAATTTTGAACAACTGGTACTTCCTGAATCTTCACTTCATTTTGCTTATTCATGTCAACCATCTCACCAAATACCCAGTGCATCCACTCTTCAACAATCGCTGAGCTCTAATAGAGGACACAATTGATATAGCACTAACATTTTTCACAACTCGAAACAAATACTTAACACCATTTGGGGGTTGGAAACAGACTGTTCTTGATCTACAATCAATGGTAGCAAAATGTCTGAACAACCAATCCATTCCCAATATAACATCGTATCCCTTCATGTTGATAATTATCAAATCGGCCGGCATCTTATAATCCCCCACAGACATAACACAGCTTTGCACTACTTTATCTGAATGCATAATTTCTCCCGATGGTAACATGACATCATAAAAGTGCTCAGCAGGCATAGGTAACAAATTCAATTTAAGCACAAAAGCTATAGAAACAAATGAGTGTGTAGCCCCTGAGTCAATCAACGTATAAGCAGCAACATCATTTAGTAAAATAGTACCTGAAATAATAGAAGGTTGCTCTGCATCTTCAGCTTTAATGAGGGAAAACACCCTTGGCTTTACATTCGACTTTGTCTGACTCTGGTTTCCCTTTGAGCAATTCTTAGCAAAATGACCAGCCTCGTTGCAAATAAAACATCGATCTAAACCGAGCTTGCATTCACCAGGATGACGTTTCTTACATTTTTGACATTGCAGGTACTGGGGCACGAAAGATCCTTGTACTTGTTTCTCTTTCCCTTGCATAGTCTTTCCATCATTAGGTCTCTTTACCCCTCTTTGTTGTTGCTGTTGCTGTTGCTGTTGCTGCGGTTGTTGGGGTTGTTGCCCTCCTTTATTTTGTTGTTGCTGGGGCTGGACTTCTCGAAAGAATTTCCTGATGGACTCCCTTTGTTGATAACATTTCTGCTCAGCCCTTTCAACTGCCAGAGCTTTAGCTACCACCTTGGTATAGGGAATATCCTCGGTTCCTGCTATCTCTACACCTCTGAAATTTTCTGCCTTCAAGCCCTGTACAAATTGGTGAATTTTATTCTCATCGCTATTCACCAGGTGAGGAGAAAATTGGGATAAAGACTCAAACTGACGAACGTGATCAGCTACAGAGCCAGTCTGACGTAGTTGGGCAAACTCCACCATTTTGCTTGTTTTGACCGCACGACTAAAGTACTGACCATAAAATGTCGTCTTAAATTGTTCCTAAGTCATCCCCCTCACATTCGTCGTAGCCGTTATGGTATCCCACCAAAACCCGGCATCTTTGGAAAGGTAGAATGCGGAACAAGTAACTTTATTGGTCTCCTCTACCTTTGCAAAATCAAACATTCTTTCCACAGTGCAGATCCATTCTTCAGCATAAGTAGGATCTAAAGACTGTCCATCAAAGATTGGAGGTTTGAGTTGCCTGAAACGAACCCCACTCTGATTACTTGTACCTTCATTGTGAGTTCCTTGCTCTTCCTTGTGGGCTTGGACTTCTCGAACGAATTCCTGATGGACTCCTTTGTTGGATAACATTTTGCTCAGCTCCTTTCAACTGCCAGAGCTTTAGCTACCACCTTGGTATAGGGAATATCCCTCGGTTCCTGCATCTCTACACCTCTGAAATTTTCTGCCTTCAAGCACCTGTCCAAATTGGTGAATTTTATTCTCATCGCTATTCACCAGGTGAGGAGAAAATTGGGATAAAGACTCAAACTGACGAACGTGATCAGCTACAGAGCCAGTCTGACGTAGTTGGGCAAACTCCACCATTTTGCTTGTTTTGACCGCACGACTAAGTACTGACCATAAATGTCGTCTTAAATTGTTCCTAAGTCATCCCCCCTCACATTCGTCGTAGCCGTTATGGTATCCCACCAAAACCCGGCATCTTTGGAAAGGTAGAATGCGGAACAAGTAACTTTATTGGTCTCCTCTACCTTTGCAAAATCAAACATTCTTTCCACAGTGCAGATCCATTCTTCAGCATAAGTAGGATCTAAAGACTGTCCATCAAAGATTGGAGGTTTGAGTTGATCTCTCCTTTGTCCTCTATTCATTTTGTTATTCCTAGCACATTTAGAACTATAATTAAATATTAACCAACAAAGAATGCATAAACATACTTACAGTTGATAAAGAATATCCATGTGGCAGCTTGTGCTGTTAGGCAGTCTGCAGAAACGATTTTGACCTGGGCTCTGATACCAACTCTGTGGCACCCCGAGTTATCTAAACCCGGTTCGTCACATTTATTGTTCATGTGTCTAACCGTACTCGAAATCCATATAAATTTAAAATTTTACCTATTGTTTAAAATGACATCATTAAAACATCAACTATTTGCAGCGGAAAGAAAAGATTACTTCATAGATGACCCATTATAAAAATTTTTGAACTAAATAAAATAAGAGAATGAAATCTTGCTTTACATTCACTATCGATAAAAAAAACTGACAATATAACGTTTAAAACTATAAAACCAAAACCTGCGATGTGAAACTAGATTTCTCATATAGTTTCCAAAATATATTCATACATCAAAATAGACACTACCGTTTAAAGACAACTAAACTTGTCATTTACATACAAATCTGCAACTTCAAAACATTTTGTCCATACATTATCCCAAATTTACCTATGCATTCGCCCACAGGTCAAAATCGCCCTAGCGGCTACAAGCACACCCCATGGACGTCCTCCACCAACTGCTCCATCAACCTTCTTAAGGATCAAGGCCCTCACCTGTATCAAATTCACCTACACCACAAAATAAACTAATGAGCCTAATGCTCAGTAAGTGATGTAGTAAAATAAAATGCATGTTCATGATTATGCTATGCTGTTCGTAAAAACATGTACTGAGTCTTCTCTTACTTTTCTTGCATGACATGAGTTATTGGGGTACTGCTTCTAGAGAAGAGATGACCTAACTGATTGTCCACCTGGTGGAACGACAAACTCGCTCTAGGGGAAGTGGAATGGCATATATGACAGTCTCTCTGACGGAACCGGTTCCTCTAGCGGAACTACCAAACTCAGTTCCCTACCCACAACAACTATTACGTATTTTACTGTTCTATATTCTGTTACTCTTGTTTACATGAAAATTATGTATAAAAACCATTTTCTATGCTTTAGGAAAACCATGATGCATGATTACATGTTGCACTCACATCCATCAATTCTATAATATAATATAAACTAATAAGCAAATCATTCATTAAACAAACAACTAGCATAATTAACTCACTCACAACCTAAGAGTTCTACCCAACCAACTCTCAAAACTACATTCACCAAATCCTCAATCTCATAATCTTTCATGGTGTAGGCCAATCGGCCAAAACGCATGCATACATACACTTACCTCATCTCTTGAGTTTGGTTTCGTTAATGTACTCAAGTTCCTTCTTGACTTGTATACCTAAAGCATGTCAGTCAACAAGATTCATAAAAATTCACTTAACAACCTAATTTTCGGAATTCCCTTCAAATAAACAACAAATTTAAAAATCTCATAACTTTTGCTATACAAAACCAAATTCGATAATGCTTGAGGCTATGGAATCCTTATGGAGTCTACTTTAACATGGTAAGGTCAATTTATCAAGATAAACTAGCTCAACATATCGAAATTACAGATTTTCAATCTGCCATGTATTTTACTATTTTCAACTATTCATGTATTACTTGATGTTTTTCCTTCATTTCCAACCATAAGCAACCATTACAATTCATTCAAACCCTAAAACATCAATAAATTAAGGAGGTAAAACCAAATTTTCGTGCAGCCATCTAGGGTTTATCCACTTCTCCATAATATCAAGAAAACTCCAATTTTATCAACCTATAACTAGTATTTTACATGAACATAACCTAAAATCTAACTTACCTTGATTCTCCTTACAAGAGACCGAGCTTTGAGAGAAGGGAGAGCTCTGAAAATGGAGGAGAAATTTCGTGGCTCTTGGTCTTACTAAGAGTTACCTTAAAGATGAGTAGGAGGTGAGGTATCATTTTTAGGTTTAAAGGAGGAATTTTGACTTTTCTTCATGTTTATCCTCCTTTTCTCTCTTTACTTCTTCCTTTGAATTTCCAGCATGGTTTCCTTCTCCCTTTGCTTTTGAAAGTTTGACTCCTTCATACCTCCCCTCCATTGGTTCTTCATTGTTGACTATTCAAACTCAACACTATTCTTCATTCCTATTGGTCCTTATTTCTTTTGACTTTTGAAACTCTCTTCAATTGGTTCCTCATTCTTTATTGACTTTTGAAACTCTCTTCAATTGGTTCATCATTCTTCTTTAGATGTTAAAGTTAATTGCTATTGGTTTAATACTTGTTGACTTCTCAATATTCCATTGCTTCTCTTTATTTCTCAAATTGGGAAGTTTTAAATCATAAAACACTATGCACGAGTAATAGGGTGTACGATGAAATTTTTGGTTATTACATGAACAGTACCGGTTCGGTTCGGGTCTGATGAACAATACTGGGTCGGGTGTGAACAGTACCGGTCCGGTTCGGTTTGGCCTGTTCTGGTCTGGTTCAGTTTGGACTGCAAAGAACCGGTTCGAGTTTTAGGTTGGTTCGGTCTAGCCCTTTTTAAAAAAAATGGTTTATTCTAATAGTTTGGTTCAGAATTAAATTTCTGAACCAATTATTCCTCCTTCTTCTTCACGCACCAGAGAACTGAGAGAAAGAGAGAGAGCGATAGAGAGCGAGAGCGAGGCCAAGAGGGTGAGGGATTAGGAGAGAGCTTTTCACCGGAGAAACGCTCGGCCGAGGGAGAGAGTTTCATTGGAGGGATGTTCGGCCGAGAGGGAAGCTTTGCCGTTGCGAAATGGAGCTCGGCCGAGAGGATTTTCACCAGAAACTTTGGTGGTTGGAGGTCGGGTTTGTGTTTTTCGACGAGGTAAGCTCTCTGATTTTCAGAATGAGACAGGGATATTTGGTTTCGGTGTGATTTCCTCCTCACTGAGTTCCTCGTTTTAAATGAAAAATAACCCAACATATTCTTAAATTTTTGGTCTAATCTATAGAAAAATTGGGTGAGGTTTAAGTGTTGTGTCGATTTTCCTCCTACCCTTTTTAATTCGTCAAAAACGTCGGTATGATATTTTAGATTGTTACAATCTACCCATCTTAAAAGAAATTTCATCCTCGAAATTTAAATACTTACCTGTAAAGTTCAGGATAGATCCTTCTCATTTCATCTTTTTTTCCCAGGTTGCCTCCTCAATGCTTTGATTCTTCCATAAAACCCTTACAAGCAAAATCTTCTAATTCCACAGTTCCCTTTCTTCCGATTCTAGAATTTGAATTGGTGTCTCTTCATAAGATAGGTCGGGATTTATTGAGAAGTCTAGAGATCTCATAGGTAAGATATGTGAGGAATCAGGAACATACTTCTTCAACATCGATATATGAAATACGTTGTGCACATGCTTGAATGAATCCGGTAATATCAACTGATAGGCGACTTCTCCTACTCTTCTGGAGATTTCAAATGGGCCTATAAATCTTGGGCTTAATTTTTCTTTCTTTCCAAAGCGCATTACACCTCTCATTGGCGAGATTTTCAGGAAAACTTGATCTCCCATAGCAAACTCCAACTTTCTTCTTCTTTTATCGGCATAACTTTTCTGTCTACTCTGAGCCGTAAGAATTCTTTTCCGAATTAATGTAACGATTTTAGCGGTTTACCTTAAAATATCTGGCCCAACAAGTACTCCTTCGCCCACTTCGTCCCAATGCACTGGAGATCTACATTTTCTATCATATAAAGCTTCATAAGGTGCCATTCCGATCGAAACTTGATAACTGTTGTTGTATGCAAACTCCACC
The DNA here is from genome assembly GCA_022432975.1 of Begonia masoniana. Lineage (NCBI taxonomy): Eukaryota > Viridiplantae > Streptophyta > Magnoliopsida > Cucurbitales > Begoniaceae > Begonia > Begonia masoniana. Next base: position 19,383,391 of record CM039512.1, on the reverse strand, counting down.
AATGGTAGGTTTTTACTCCAATTTCCTTGGAAGTCAATAGCACATGCTCTTAACATATCATTAAGGGTCTGAATCGTTCTTTCTGATTGTCCATCTGTCTGAGGGCGAAAAGCTGTACTGAAATTCAACTGAGTACCCATAGCTTTCTGCATACTCTTCCAGAATTTAGAGGTAAAACGCGTATCTCGATCAGACATGATAGAGACAGGCGTACCATGTAATCTGATAATCTCTTGAATATAAAGCCGAGCATACGGATCCATAATGTATGTGGTCCTTACTAGGAGAAAATGAGCCGATTTGGTCAATAGATCAACTATAACCCAAATAGAGTCGTGACCCTTAACTGTCTTAGGAAGTCCCACCACAAAATCCATAGTGATATGCTCCTACTTCCACTGAGGCACCATAAGTGGTTGCAATGTACCAGCAGGTCATTGATGCTTCGCTTTGACTTGCTGACAAGTGAAATATTTCTTGACAAATTTAGCTACATCCACTTTCAATCCACGCTACCAATAATGTTGCTTCAAATCTCGATACATTTTGGTTGAACCAGGGTGTACCGAGTAAGGGGTTAAATGTGCTTCCTCCAATATAGCCCTCTTTAATTCAGCATCGTCTGGTATACACCATCTATTTTTGAACTGAATAATCCCACCATCAGATACCGAAAATTCAAAAACTTTTCCCGCTTCCAAATCACTATTTACTTTGCAAATATAGGCATCTCCACGTTGTTTATCCTTTATTTGATCAAGTAAATTTGGCTGAAGCGTCATAGCAGACAATCTCTCTAGTAGCCCAAATGGTACAACTTCGATGTTGGATTTCTGCATCTCCTTGGTTAACTGTTCTGGAATTAGTCGTAATGAAGAAATTTGAGACGATATTCTTGTAACACCCGTTTCCTTACGGGATTTTGTAATTATATATGTATAATGGTATTTTTGTAATTATATCAAATTAAGTCGGTTTCGTGAAAAGAAAGCGTTATTACGATCTTAATAATTAATATGGATTTTAAGAAAATTTCAGAAATTTTAGGAGTTGTAACGCTAATTTTACGAGAATTACGTTTCTCGTAATATAAAGGACGTTGTGGTAAAAATAGTAAATGAGGTTGGTTTTGTGTACGGACAGTTTTAATGGAACCCTAGTAATAAGTTGGAATTATTGGAGAACTATGGAAATTTGGAGAAACCGAATCGTTAGCTAAATAACGAAACGAAGGATGAAACAAATAGAAAATCAAAGAAAGGGCGAAATGGTAATTTGCGAAGTCAAATTTAATTAAAATCACATTTCTCTTCTTCCTCCAGCACTTCGCGACTTCTCTGAAAATTTCCCCTCTCTCTCTCTTGGCAACGGTTTCTCCTCCCTCACGGCGTTCTCCTCTCTAACGACGATTCGTCCTCCGATCGTCTCGTTTTCTTCGTGTTTTCTCTTCCAAACGACATTCTAGGTAAGGTTCTACGGTTTTGGAAAGTTTATTCGTAGTTTTCGGGCCGTTTAACGATTTGGCTTTCGTTTAGGGTTTCGTTGGAAACGTGATTTAGGGTTTGAAATTTATAGGTTTACCGTGTTTGTGGATATAAAGGACGTATTGAGCGTTATTGGATGAAGTTAACCGATTTAGAACAAATGTTAGGGATTGATGAATTTTTGAGTTTTTGGAAAAACTCGTTAATGGCGGTTTCGAGGTATCGGGCGTTATTTGTTTGTTAAAATGCCTCGATTAGTTAAGTTAGAATTTTAGGAATTTCTTTAGTTAAGGATTTCGTTAATTTGGACTTTAATGGTTTGAACGCGTTTTAACGACGATTGTTGTGCAATTGTCGTAGGTGAACAACGCTCGTGGACGGAGCTAGAGCTGCAACAGACGCGAGGTAAGTTCTTGTGACTTACTCTGGCCGATTGGCCTACACCGTATATGACATGCCTCGGGTTGCATTTTAAAAGAAAATTGGCAAATTCCCAAACTTTTAATCATCTCCCTACTTATTACGTGTTTTTCTTTTGTAGGTATATTTTTTGGAAGGAATGCATAAGGAGTGCTTGGAGGAGTCACCCTTTGGCCCATGGGAATTTGTCTTCCCGGCCTAATTTAATTTGTAATTTTTATTTCAAACTTATTTGGCATACATTCGCCTTTATTGTATGGATTTTATAATTACATTGCATGCATTAGATTGTGTGGTTAGGGTTAGATGAATGTTGGTGGATTTTGGGTTGAAGAATTTCAACTCAAATATTCAAGGAAAAAGTCTACAACAAATGGAGCCCAAAGGAAGCCATGGCCAAAAGAAAAGCCCACATTTAAAGGTATGATTTTGCAGGTACAAGAGTTAGTGGCAACATGGATTTGATGATATGACAAGATTCCCTCCATTGATCCCTTTAAGCATGACATTCATTGTAACACCCGGCATTTTACCATGTAATTGTTTTCCCGAAACCATTTGTGCGGGATTAACATTTATATTTATACAACGTATGTTTTGGTTGAGTTGTTGGAAATGTTTAGTGAAACTAAACTAATGTGTAACCAAAACAAATTAATTAGGTTAAAAGCTACTGGAAGGGTAAATGTGGAAGTAATTAAGGTAGGTGGAAGCAAACCAATGGATGAGTGCCAAGTGGCAACTTGTTGAAGAAGATATGTCTTCTCTTCCCTCCTACGTGAAAGTTTCCACTTCTCCATCTTCTCTCCCTCTGTTTTCTCTCGGCCAGGCGACAAAAGTTCACCCAAACGCCTTTGATCTCCTAGGGTTTTCCTTGTTTTCTGCCTAAGGTAAACATCTCCCAATGCTAACACATTTGGACAAGCAAAAAGTATGCGTTTTGCTGAAGTTTTAGGTTAGGATATTTAGGAGAAAACTCTCGAGTTTTGTATGGAAACACACTGTTGTTTTCTACCAGTCTGAGTGGAGTTTTCTGCATAAATTTCCAAGTTATTTGTTAGCATTGCAGCTTGTTTTATACCTCTTCATGCATGCTACAGATCCAAGCATTCCAGGGACATTCGAGCATCTGACACCGCAGCAACCAGGTAAGTTCATATGTTTATGTTGGCCCTTATGGCCCTACAACTTGGAGGTACTAGGTATGGTTTGGGTAGATAGGTTCTAGGTTATGTTTTAAGTTAAACATGTCTCTGTTATATTCTGTTTCCCTGTTGTATCCATTCTGCCATCTGTGAATGTTGAGTATCGCACTTATCCATGCATACACGTTTTCCAGTAAAATCATGCAAATGTTTTCAGCACTGGTTTTGAAGTAAGTAAAGATAAAATCCTGTAATGTAATGAACGGTTAAGTGTGGACGAGGACTGGCATCCTGTTCTTGTCCTTCCCTGGGACTCATGTAAAATTTATCCCCGCCAAGGATACCCTGTACCTTGTCCTTCCCTGGGACACCGGCAAAATTACTAACAAGTGTCATGTCCTGTTATGTTATGTATGTTTATGCGCCAGTTCCTCTATAAGCCTCACTTATACCACCCTGTCCAGTGAAATGTAATGTAATGTAATGTTAATGTATTTGAAATGTTCATGCATAGCATATGCATCACTGCATTTATTTCTGATATGTTCTTACTGAGCTCTAGGCTCATAGGTGAACTCCCTGTTGTAGGTACGGATGCCCCAGATGAGGACCTTGTGCCTCGAAATGACGAGCTGATGTAGTTGGAGGAATGATCTCATTGGGGGTGGTTGCTTGCAGTCAGACAAATCCTGTCCCGAGGTTTAAGTATTTAAAGTAAAGTCTATGTCTGTAAACCCTACTGGAATTCTGTGTTTGGTTTTTAAACTATGTTAGGATTCTGTATTTTTGGTTGTTGAAAACTCCGTAGGAAATTCTGTTGGATATAGATAATGTAAGGTATTCTGTTGGTTAAGCTTTCTCTTGTTAAAACCTCTGTATTCGACAGTTGAACTATGTTTTGAAGTATTCTGGAATTCGTTTGAAATATTTTCTGTTAGTCTGTGCATGGACAGCTTCTGGTTTTAGAGCTATCCATGTAGTGTGATTTTTCTTAAGTTTCTGTCATGTTAGAGCCATCTATGTAATTTGTTTTTCCTTAAAATTCCGTCGTGTTTTTCCCGATATGTTCACAAATTTCATCTTCCGGTCACTGTTCACATTTTTCTTCTACCGGTGACGTTATTTATCTTCCGGTTGACGTCATCTTCTCTTCCGATGACGTCAGCATAAGTCTTCCGCCCAGTTTATAACTTTGTCTTCCGATGACGTCAGAGCGTCTTCCGGCTGACGTCATCATCTTCTGCCGGTTATGTTTGCTGCCTTTATCTTCCGATGACGCTATCCACTGATTTCTCCTCCGGTTCAGTTTGAAACTACATCTTCCGCCACTGTTTCCTGTTTCCATTTCCGTCAGTCTTATGCCTATTTCTGTTCGGTTATCTATTATTGAGATCTGTTTGCTTTCCATTCCAGAGAACTCTCTCTCTCCCCCTGCAAATGTTTTCGATTTCTCCCTGCAGTTCTCCCTCTCTGTTCACTACTTTGATTGTTCTATTAGTTTAAAAAAAAAAAAATATAATAGTCACCGTTTCCTGTAAATGTCCCGGAGTGACGGCTCCGATCCCGGAAACCGATTCGGATCCGGTTTTGGGCTGTCACATTCATCTCCTTCCTAGGATGTGTGCTTGTTTGCTTTGATCTTGGCCATCCATCCTTTTTCATCCAAGGGCCACCATTCATTCATCCTTATGGAAACTCTAATAATCCACCCTAGGACTCTATAAATTCATGGCATTGGTGCATGTATGATAATTTTTGCTCATTTATAAAATTTCTATTTCTCTACTCCAAGGTGGTTATCCTTTAGAGTTTTTCCTTAGTTCTTTGAACCAAGTGGAGTAGCTCTCTATTATTAATTTAGCTTTGGGTTGCTAGTTTAATTCTTATCTTTTCCCTCATCTTTTCCATTGGGATTAGGATTGAGGATGAAAACCTAGGCCCTAGGTGGTCGATTTTCTTCGAAAAATCGTTTATCTGAGAGCTTAAACCGTAAGATCGCTCTACGGATCCGCCAAAGGTATTTCCATTATTTTCATTTCCGCAACACTTCCACACACACTCTCACCTTTAATTTTCAGCCATCAAACTCACACACTCCACCATTTATTTTATTTGCATTTTAATTCCTTCATCTTCATCTCCCTTTCTTCACTTTACACACACATTTTCACACATTTAATCTCTTATATTTTTATTGCACTTTTATCATTTCTTCACCTTCATGTTCGGCCACACTCCATAGCACACACATTCACCTCATTTATTCCTTGCATTTATTATCATATTTTTCTCCTATTTCGGCCATTTTTCATTCACACACACCGAGCACATTTTCTATTAATTTGTGGGTTTGAACACAACCCTTTTCTAAGGGATTTTGTGTCAGTATATTGAGGTCGCGTCGAGGATTATTATGGATTTGTTTGTTTAAACACTTTGGTTGGGTAGTTAGGATTAGTTCTTTTATAGGATATACTTTTAATTGCTTTTATTGTCTCGATGGTACGTATGTTGTATGTTTATATTACGTTATAAATTGTTCATGCATCACGTCTTTTCAATTATGCATAGAAAATGAATTTCTACACTATGTTTTAAAGAAAATGGCGAGGTGGCCTGAAAGGGGGCTATTGACCTATTGTGAAGGCTGAGAAGGGCCGGTCATAAAACTGCATCGATGTGGCCCGAAAGGGGGCTATTGACCTATTGTGAAGGCTGAGAAGGGCCGGTCACAATACCGCATCTAATAAGAACCCATGTATGTTATATGGTCATGCGAGGTGGGGCTCAAGCATGGTTGTACGTATGTAAGCATGTACCCCCCTCCGCTAGGTGGAAAGGGTTGTCCAACCGCCGGACGTGCCCTCTCAATTTAGCGGGTTGAGATCTCGGTGACAACCTATGTAATGATAAGAAAATGTTGCATGATTTACGAACTCATGTGCACAGCATGCATTTGCATTTACGAAACTTGTTGAGCCTTTAGCTCATAGATTGTCTGTATGGTGTAGGTGATCTTGATATAGGTGAGGACGAGATCCCTCCACCCGAGGAATGATGCAGTTGAAGGATGATGACCTGTGGGAGTGTGCTGGGCAGTCGATGCGCCTTTTGACCTGTGGGGATAGACGTAAGTATTTTGGGGATACGATAGTTAGATCGTAGGAGAAATTGTATAGATTGAACATATTAGGTTGCTTGGAATCTGGTTAGTTGATAGGTTTATGTTTTATGTTTTGGAAACCTATTTTATAAACTGCTTTGAAAAGTATTTTATCGATGATATATTGGAACTGCTGGATAATTTATATTATAGGGATACGTTCAATTTTTAAATGGATCCACGCAGTTCGTTTTCGTGAAAAGGTATTTCGTGTTAAATACGTTTTGAGTTGGTTTGAGTGAGGTCATGAGAGATGCACGAGTATTGGGCAATTTTATGTTGAAATGTATGGTTGTGGTGTAGGTAGAATTTCGTTAATGAAAGTGTGAAGTTGTGTGTTAGGTGTATGAGTATGCAGGGAAAAAAAAGAAAGAAGAGAAAAAAAAAGGGAGGAAGAAGAGGCAGAGAACCTGCCGGTCGTTCGCCATCGATCGGCAGGATGATCGCCACTCTCTGGATTTTCCAGAGAGTGTGGCGATCGATCGCAGGGGCGATCTATTGCCACTGTGAGGGGCGAACGATCGCCCCTCTATTTTTTTTACTGGCGATCAATCGCTTAAAAGGGGCGATTGATCGCCCCTATACTTTCATGGGAAAATTGTTCCTTTTGCCCTCTAGCTTTAATGTTTTGTTTTTTTTAAACGGCCGATGCTTTTATTGTTTTAAGGGTTTTCTTTAATGATTTTCAATTTAGATTTCAAACGATCTCCAATGATTTAAATTTTGCTTAAACGTAATTAAATTTATTTAGTATTTAAGGATAAAAAAATAATACGGGAAAATAAGGGTACAGTGTTAGGGTCGCTACAACTCTTCTACTCAATGCATAGCTACGATATTAGTTTTGCCAGGATGATAAATAATTTTGCAGTCGTAATCATTTACCAATTCTAACAATCTACGCTGCCTCAGATTTAGATCCTTCTGGGTTAGAAAGTATTTCAGGCTTTTGTAATCAGTATAGATTTCACACCTTTCCCCATAAAGATAGTGCCTCTAGATTTTTAAAGCATGAACTATCGCTGCCAGCTCCAAATCATGAGTTGGGTAGTTCTTCTCGTGTTCCTTCAACTGTCTTGAGGCATAGGCTACCACTTTTCCTTCTTGCATGAAGACACATCCCAATCCATACTTCGAAGCGTCACTATATATGACAAATTTTCCTGATCCAGATGGTATAGTGAGTATGGGTGCCGAGATCAATCTTTTCTTTAGTTCCTAGAAACTTTGTTCGCACTCTTCAGTCCATAAATACTTTGCACCTTTCTTGGTTAGCTTAGTGAGTGGGTTGGCTAATGTTGAAAAACCTTCTACGAATCTTCGATAATATCTCGCAAGACCAAGAAAACTCCTTATCTCTGCTGCGTTCTTTGGTTGAGGCCATTTACTAACAGCTTCAATCTTTACTGGGTCCACTGCTACATCATCCTTTGAAATAATGTGGCCAAGAAAATTTACCTTCTCCATTCAAAATTCACACTTGGAGAATTTTGCATATAGCTTCTCATGGCTCAACGTTGATAAAATAATCCTCAAATGCTCTTCATGCTCCTCCTTGCTCTTTGAATAGATAAGAATATCGTCAATAAAGACTATCACAAAATCATCCAAAAAGGCCTTGAAAGTACGATTCATCAGATCCATAAATGCGGCCGGTGCATTACTTAATCCGAATGGCATGACTCGGAATTCAAAGTGGCCATATCTGGTACGAAACGCCATCTTGAACACATCGTCCTCCTTGATTCTCAGCTGATGATATCCAAACCTTAAATCAACTTCTGAGAAAACTGCCGCTCCCTTCAACTGATCAAATAAGTCATCGATTCTCGGTAGAGGATACTTATTCTTGATAGTAACTTTGTTGAGCTCTCTATAGTCAATGCACATTCTCATCGATCCATCCTTTTTCTTCACAAATAAAACCAGAGCTCCCCAAGGTGAGAAACTCGGTTGGATAAATCCTTTCTCTAGCAAATTGTCAAGTTGAGTCTTTAACTCTTTTAATTCACTTGGCGCCATTCTATAAGGAGCTTTAGAGATCGGTGTCGTTCCAGGTAGCAGCTCAATACTAAATTCCACATCTCTTGTAGGTGGTAACATTGTCAGGTCATTGGGAAAGACATCAGAAAATTCATTAACTATCGACACCATATCCAATGTTGTTGCTCCGTCAGGTTCAGTACATATAACACTGGCTAGAATTCCAATGCAACCAGAATTTAATAAACTCCGAGCTCGCATTGCTGAAATTACTGGAACTCTTGAACCTTTAGATTCTCCATAGAAGGAAAATGGCTCTTTTTCAGGCAATTGAAAATTTACCATTTTCTTGCGACAATTAATAGTTGCATAGTATTTAGTAAGCCAATCCATCCCCAAGATGACGTCGTAATCGTGCATCGCTAGAATAATTAAATATGCCTCCAATTGATTCTCTCTAATACACACTTCGCACCTTCTAATAATAGAATCAGCAATCATAACCTTGCCCGAAGGTGTAGCTACTCCCATATTATGTTCTACAGACTCTACTTTAATATCAAATTTTTAGCATGCTTAAAGGATATAAAGGAATGTGTAGCTCTAGAATCAATTAATATGCTAGAAGATATGCCAGAAATAAATATCGAACCTGTCACCAGAGATGCATTTCCTTCAGCTTCATCTTTAGTCATGGTGAATACTCGAGCAGTTGTCTTGGGTTGCTCTCAGGCATTCTTTGGGCAATTACTAATATAATGTCCGGGTTGACTGCTTTTAAAACACGTGTTGGCCTGTATGCGACACTCTCCATAATGCGATTTCTTGCATGAAGGACATAAAGGTGATTCGTCGTCGTCGGTTCCCTCTTAACAAATTTAGAAGGTCCACCAGCAAACTTAGAAGATCCTCCAGTAGGTCCACTGTTCATAGGTCGCTTAAATCAATTGAGATGGTGGAGCTTTACTTCGTACAACTTGAGTCGCGTGGTTATATCTCCTTCGTAATTCTTGGGCCTTAATAACATCTTTTTCTCCTTGTTCTGTAGACAGTGCTTTCTCCACCACAAATGCGAACAAAGAGTTCTTGGAAGTAATGAGACGGATGTCCTTGAGTATCTCCGCCCTTAATCCTTGGATGAACCTTTTTACCTTTATAGCCTCGTTACCAGCAATATGAGGAACATAGCGAGACAATTATTCAAATTTGTGCAGATAATCCATCACGCTTCCGGTCTGCTTGAGAGCCATAAATTCTTCAGCCTTTTCATCCATCATTGAATCCGTAAAGTATTTCTCATTGAATAACTCCTGAAATTTCAACCATGTCATGGTGGTGATTGAATGTATTGCCTTCACCAATAATGTGCCTCCATCCGAAACATAGAAGATGCACAAAGAACTTTCTATTCCTCAGAAATTTTGGCAAGCTCAAAAATTTCAACAATGGTCCTGATCCAATCATCCGCCGCTGCCATATTTGCCAAATTGCCATAAAAATTTGGAGGGTTCAGACGTCAAAATTGATATAAATCCATATCCGCATGTCGAGGCCTATCTGGAACTTGGGCCTGCATATTCACTGCTTGAGCTACAGGAGTGGCTGCTTGAGCTACCGCATTAGCTGCTTGCGACAGTTGTTCATTTTGTCTAGCCTGCATCTCAATCATGTCCATCATCCGATCGAGTATAGCATCCCGATCATTTTTATTTCCTCTATGATTGGCCATAGTCTACATCACAATGATTTTATTTTAAGAAAATTTATATTATACACTTATTTTTAAATTGTACTATAATATTTCTAACATACTTTTATCAAAATATAAATTTTTAATACAGACTTACTTGCTGATTAACAATCTTCTAGGTGCACGTGAGCATACAGAGTAGTCTACAGAATCGTTTTATAAACCTTGGGCACTCTGATACCATGTTGTAACGCCCCAATTTAAAAATCCTCAATTTGAAACCCTAATTTTAGAAACCCTAGAATTTTCCCCAAATTGATTTGAAATTGAGTGCCAAATCATAATTTGAAAATTTAAATATTAATTGAAAACTTTAATTGCGCGGAAGCTTTGTAATAAATTTTGTCAAAATTTTGAAACCATTTCATAATTACCAACAATTTATGAAACTTTAAATAATAATAAAGTTCAACGTAATAATTCAAGTCTTAAACTGAAATAAAACATTAATATCGTTTAAAAATTTAAGCATACTAATTTAGATTTTTTTCTTCGAAGTCAAAAATATTTTCTTCGTTTGTATGCTCGCTTGCCACTGGAGGGTTCTAAATAGCAGCTATTTCTTCATCAGACAAAAATTCACCTACATCATAAGTTAAAAACTGTGAGAAATCTCAGTAAGTGGAAATACGTGCAAGTTGCAAAACTTTTACTTTTACCGAATCCTGTTAACAGTTACAGACTGGTTGAAAGTCAACCTTCTTTTAAGACTTAGCCATCTCTTGCTTCGCCCTCTTTTACTTATACTTATACTTTTACCTTTAAGACTTAGCCATTTCTAGCTTTGTCAATTTTTACTTTTAACGATCAAGCTCTTGCTATCACGTATTTGCCGTCAATTCCATCATTTTCATACACATGCAAATGTCCTACCCATTTTATCTTTTTAAACAATTCTATGTCAATATTCTAACATGTGTGCTCAACCATAAAAAAAAACGTGTAATAAAATAAAACAGTAATAAAGAAAATAATATCTATCTTGTGATGTAGGGCCGTAGCCAAAATGTTGTAAAATGTTGCATTTACACTTACCTGACTTCCGAGCGGTTAGGGTTTATAGGGATTTTTCCAATATTCAATAATTCAATAATATTGTGTGCTCGTTGATTGAATCGATTCGAGTTGGGTTAGTTTGTAAGAATTTCGGGATTTTTTTTGCCTAAATAAAGCATTTGATATTAATCTCTACTTCGATAAATCATTTTGAAAGATTTAGGCAGAAATTCATACCGGTTAAAATTTGATCGGGACGGGTTGAGTGAACAGTGTCGGGTATGATGAATAGTACCGGGTTGGGTCTGGTGAACAATACCGGGTCGGGTCAGGTGAACAATACCGGTTCGATTCAGGTCGGATGAACAGTACCGGTCTGGTTCGGTTTGGATTGTTGTGGTCTGGTTTGGTTTAGCTGCAAAGAACCGGTTCGAGTTTTAGGTTGGTTTGGTCTAGCCCTTTTTAAAAAAAATGGTTTATTCTAATAGTTTGGTTCAGAATTAAATTTATGAACCAACTATTCCTCCTTCTTCTTCACGCACCAGAGAACAGAGAGAAAGAGAGAGAGCGATGGAGAGCGAGAGTGAGGCCGAGAGGGTGAGGGATCAGGAGAGAGCTTTTCACCGGAGAAACGCTCGGCCGAGGGAGAGAGTTTCGTCGGAGGGATGTTCGGCCGAGAGGGAAGCTTTGCTGTTGCGAATTGGAGCTCGGCCGAGAGGATTTTTGCCGAAAACTTTGGTGGTCGGAGGTCGGGTTTGTGTTTTCCGACGAGGTAAGCTCTCTGATTTTCAGAATGAGAGAGGGATATTTGGTTGCGGTGTGATTTCCTCCTCATCGAGTTCCTCATTTTAAATGAAAAATATCCCAACACATTCTTAAATTTTTGGTCTAATTTGTAGAAAAATTGGGTGAGGTTTAAGTGTTGTGTCGATTTTCCTCCTACCCTCTTTAATTCGTCAAAAACGTCGGTATGATATTTTAGATTGTTACATATGTAGATGTTGTTTCTAATTTATTTTCATAGAAAACTCTTTCGCGGACTAGGAAAAATAGACCAATCAACTGATTTTAAAAGAATGGTTTATTTAAATGACGGACTAACGTTAAATGTGTCTTATAAAGTTTAGGACAATTATCAAAATGGACCATAAAATATGGAAGTTTTCAATTGACACATTAAACTTTTAATTCTTCAATTGACACCTTAAAGTCTGAAACGTTATCAACGGACACTCTCACCGTTAGGGGTCTGTTAAAGTATACATGTGCGAATCACGTGCTCTGAAAATAGGTACATAATACTTCAGAAAAAAAGGTGTGAATCCCCATGCGGCTTCGTCTTTGACTTCAACGATTGCGAGGGAAGGGAGTTCGACGAATGCCCTGCGAGGAAACGCTGTGATTGTGGCGTAACTCGCAACTGCAAGGAAGACGCTGAGATTGTATCCTAACTCGTGACTGTGAGGAGGACGCTGGGATTGTCCCCTAACTCGCGACTGTGAAGACAGGGAACATGCGACCCTGATTTTGATGCGGAAGACACTGCTTTTTTTCTAGTAGGTAGAGATGTTAAACCAGCCGGCTGAGCTGAGCCGATCGAGCCTAATGAGCTGACCCCAAAAAATTTCCAACCCGAGCCGGCTCGCAAGCCACGAGCCAAGCCAAGCTTGCCCAACGAGCCTAACGAGCCATGTTTAACGAGCCGAGCTTGCATAAATAAAATTATTTTATATAAATATATTATATATTTCATTAAACTTTTATTTATTAAAACTATAATAAATATTTATTACAGTAATGATAAAATATGATAGATACTTAGTCGTGTAAATAATAGAAATATTTAATTAATACAAAAATGACATTTAATTATAAAAAAATGGAAGAAAAAAATATATAAAATATATAACATTCATTATAAATTTGACATTTCCCAAGGCCCTTCTTCGCTTTGCATCGGATTAGAAAGAGAAAGGTTGGGTTTCTTTTCTCAAAGCGAAATCAGATTCAAGTTGTCCCTTCTGTTGTTAGACCGGATGGAACACAAGGCCAACTCTTCCCACTTTCCCATATTGATGAATTGATCAGGCTGCTCAAGCAGTTAAGTCAACTGAGGCGGGGAATTTTATGTGTATGGGCATTCCAGAATAGATTTCACCTATCCTCTTCATGTTTAGATGCTTCCACATCCTGCTCAGGCCCCACCCTAACAGTAATGGTACGACAATAGCACAAGCACTCCCAAAATAAGGGCTCACTGCCCCCTGAACGATCAGGCTTTCAATAGTGGCATAAAGATCCATGAGTTCCATCTAATTTTTCGTCAAAGAATTGACTACCCTGTCTATATTGGTAGTAGGAGGGAGTGGATGCTGCGCATCGCGAAACAAAAAACTCTGTTTTTCCCCGATTTACCGATGCAATATATGGGAAGTCATTTTGGGTTATGCATTGGGATTGAAGGTAAGTAATGATCTCTCCTAAGATGGCTTGAAACTAAGTACGTTCCATTTTTTTTTCTTCTATTAGATTCTATTTCTATTATATTATAGCTTGGATTTTTTGCTTGAAAGTCTAGCTTGCATCCGTCGCATGACCCAGTCTCCCCTCATTGGGACCGAACAAAATTCTGCCCCTCTAAGACTAGAATCAGGAAGAGCGGATCTTGATCTTGTCACTTATGAGTTGCACCTTTCCCAAACGTAAACCATATGGAGGAGTCGAGTAAGGCACTTCTCTCTCGTACTGAATGCTAAACCCTTTTAGGTTTAGAGGGTTTAGCACTCGAAATGCAGGAGATATGTAAGATAACAGCTTTCATAGAAGCAGGACTTTTGACTCCAGCTAGCTTTTTGAAAGAGACCATTTTCTTTTTCTTCTATTAGATTCTATTTCTATTATATTATAGCTTGGATTTTTTGCTTGAAAGTCTAGGTTACATCCGTCGCATGACCCGGTCTCCCCTCATTGGGACCTAACAAAATTCTGCCCCTCCAAGACTAGAATCAGGAAGAGCGGATCTTGATCTTGTCACTTATGAGTTGCACCTTTCCCAAACGTAAACCATATGGAGGAGTCGAGTAAGGCACTTCTCTCTCATACTGAATGCTAAACCCTTTTAGGTTTAGAGGGTTTAGCACTCGAAATGCAGGAGATATGTAAGATAACAGCTTTCATAGAAGCAGGACTTTTGACTCCAGCTAGCTTTTTGAAAGAGACCATTTTCTTTTTCTTCTATTAGATTCTATTTCTATTATATTATAGCTTGGATTTTTTGCTTGAAAGTCTAGGTTACATCCGTCGCATGACCCGGTCTCCCCTCATTGGGACCTAACAAAATTCTGCCCCTCCAAGACTAGAATCAGGAAGAGCAGATCTTGATCTTGTCACTTATGAGTTGCACCTTTCCCAAACGTAAACCATATGGAGGAGTCGAGTAAGGCACTTCTCTCTCATACTGAATGCTAAACCCTTTTAGGTTTAGAGGGTTTAGCACTCGAAATGCAGGAGATATGTAAGATAACAGCTTTCATAGAAGCAGGACTTCTGACTCCAGCTGGCTTTTTGAAAGAGACCATTTTCTTTTTCTTCTATTAGATTCTATTTCTATTATATTATAGCTTGGATTTTTTGCTTGAAAGTCTAGGTTACATCCGTTGAATGACCCGGTCTCCCCTCATTGGGACCTTACAAAATTCTGCCCCTCCAAGACTGGAATTAGGAAGAGCGGATCTTGATCTTGTAACTTATGAGTTGCACCTTTCCCAAACATAAACCATATGGAGGAGTCGAGTAATGCACTTCTCTCCCGTATTGAATGCTTCCTTATTCACTCACTATCTTTCCCTAATCATATGCCTCGGTTCACGTCAAAGCCCGAAGAAAGCCCATCACGGCAACATAAGACACGACAAACCAATACTGGAGCAAAGCTTGTCTTCTACTCAAAGTGTTGCAAATTCCCCCTTCTAGTTTCAGTTTAAGCCGGGGGGAGTGCCCTATTCTCTTGACCTCCTTCACTTGATTGGATTCCATTTATTGTGAAAGACCCCTTCTACGTTCTCTCTTCTGAAAGATTGGGTGCATCGCCAGTTCCATCCCACTCCCATGCACTTCACCTTCGAAAGATTGACGGGATTCTATCAAATTATCAATTTTTGCCCCCATAACTGATACAGGTGAGCGGCGTACCTAGCTTGTCACACTACGAACCTCTCGTTCTTGCCTGGTGAACCCCAATCTTTATCTCCTCTTCCCTTTCTGTTCAATCCCCGTGGTGAACACAAGTAAGCAATCGGGTCTTTTCTTGCGACCCCTACTCTAATCAAAAGACTAAAGGCCCCTATCCAATTAAAACAGCTGATTCAAAAGGCGAGCACTGAATGAGAAAGGCTTGTAGACTTGTGAGGCTGAACGACACATTCTAAAACGAAAGCGCCCCTTGGGTTCTTTATATATTACATAAGTCCTAAACTAAAGTAGGTAACCTCGAAAGGCGAACTCAGCAACTTCTTAGGAGTAGGTTTTGCCCCTTTCAATTCTATTAGTCAAGCGCTAACGAGTCTCTCCCTTGGCCTTTGGAGAGAAGAAGGCAGAGAAAAAAATGTCCTACGTGTCCTTTTTTTTGCTTCCTGCGTCCTTACTAGTATAGGGGCTCTTCAACCAAGGAGGCATCCTGTTAGGAAGGCCGACCATTACATAAGCCGCCATCAGTCCAGGAGAGAAGCAAGCTACCTTTCTTTGATCAACCTTCTCGGGGAACAAAAAAAGGCTATGGATAATGGTCGTGGTAGATTCGAGGATCTTATGCGGCGGAGCGAACTCCTCTATCGTCTTGCATTTCCTTTGGCGGCGCGATTCATCGTATTGAAGCTATCCGAGAAGAACGATTAGGATCATATTCTATTTTTTCTACAATGCCCATAGATGAAGTGCTTCGTTTCAGATCAATTCTTTGCTGCAATCACTTCGATCCACTCCCTCAGTGAAAATTCTTCCTGGTTCTAGAGTGATGAATGGGATCTGCTTTTGAATTAGCGTAAGGCTAAATAGGCTTAGAATAATGGGGCTTATAGATAAGGGTTTGAACTTCTGAGTTTGGAACCCCTTAAGAAACTGGAACCCTATCTATCTTCCACAGGATCTGACACGCGGGCTACCCTTTACTTCTTAAGCTTAAGAAGATTCTGGGGGATTTAGGAACTTTTGAATGAATTACCTATAGAGCTCGACCATTCCAATAATAGAGGGGCTCAAAATACGGGGAAAGGAGAAAGTATGCATTTGAAAGTTCCATTTCATTAGTCAATTGGTAATTGAATTGAAAATCCCGAGAAAATGCATTAAAATCGGAAATAGACCTCTGGAACTCACTCTCTAGTTTGAGCATAACTTTCTAATCTAATAGAAGCTCATCTCCTTTTCGCCGGCATTCTATTCTATATAGAGAGAGCGTAAAAGCTCAACTAGAATGCAGGCCTAGCTCACTCAATTCTATTATACGCTCTTATCAAGGTTACGGAAGGAAAGCGAATGAATCTCCCTCTTATGTTATAAAATCAGCTTTTTACGATCTAATAAAGCTTGATACGCTCTTATAAAGGACTAGGGGATTGGCTAATTTAGCAATAGTCTGTCGACTCTATCTCAACAAAGGAAGAGTCGTTCATTCAAGGCTTCACTTCTTTTTTCATAAATAGACTCAGCTGGCCTCCAGCTAAGCTAATAGCTCTAATTGTGGGATATCTAAAAAATATGCTCTTGTTTGTGGCCTTCCTTCTCTTCTAGTTAATCCTATGACTCGGTAATTGGATCGGTAACAGGTAACAGGCTTTCAATTCCTTGATTCCTACCTGGACTTGCATTGGATGAATTCCTTCGATGCTTGCTTGGAGCGGGTCCGGGAGAGAATCAATATCTTCCTTTTCGGGCGCGATTTATCCTTCCCAAACACAGCATACAACTCTTCGTTGTACTGTGCTCTCCAAGTGTGCTTGTTCCCCCCTTCTTCCTTACCATGACAAGTCATTGTGAAATAACTCCGATGAGAATAAAAAAAAGGCGTTAAGAAACCTTCCTGGCCCAACTCTAGACACTAAAAGATCTTTTTTCAAACCTACTCCCATTTTGAGTCAAGAGATAGATAAATAGAAACATCCCATTGCACTGATCGGGGGCGTTAGTAGTGACTGAGGGGGTCGACGACCAAGAAGTGAGTTATTTATCAGCCAAACATTCTTCTTAAGACTAGATCCAATCTCCTGGTCCCTGCAGAAGAAAGGAAAAAAAATTTCACATTCTTCCTTTCACTTTTGGGAAGGGAGGATTCATCAAATCCTATTGATTGAAGCTTTCTCTAGACCTCCAGGAAAAGAATGAAAAAAAAAACTTTCTCAATAAGAATGCATCAACAAAACTGCCCTTCCATATAGATCGTCGTCGCATGAACGTTGTCAATAAATTCCTAGCCTTCCTACTTGATTAGTTCTGTTTCTTTCTTTACTGCTATGGAATTGAGAAAATCACTATGTCTGAACCTATTTCGATTCCTCCTACAGCTGAATGATTGAGTGAAGTGAAGTAGGAAGCAAGAGTTATGAATGAGCCAGAGCAGACTTCCTGTGAGTTATTGAGCAAGGAAGTAAGAGCCTAGCAGCTAAGAGGAGGTTGTCTTACCAAAGAAGACTGACCAACCCACGAAGGGTTGGGAAGTTGGACTAGGTACGAAGAATGCATCTATATCTGTGTACGGGGCCGGCGGCTGCTCAACTGTTCGAGTGCAATACAGTGGTGGTTGGTTTCGATTCGACCAGGTAAGGTATTCGCCCTTGTCAAAGGTAACCTTAAGTAAGGTCTGGGACAATCCACTTCGATTGGGCCTTGCAGGCAGCCTTTCTGATCACTCTAACTTGTGGAGACGAAATGGAATCCTAAGTGAGAATGTTGAGTCTCGAGGGCGACAAGCTGAGCTGACAAGCTGGCAGAATATATCATGGGGATGCCCGATTTGCGATTGAGCTAGACGAGAAATATGATCTCTCTGGTCTGGTATGAGCCACTCCATTCCTACTTCGACTCAACAAAAAAGATAGGATTCTTGGGCCCTACCTCCAGAGTGGGATATGGAGGAGTGCATACGGCTATTTCAGACCAAAGGGGCCGGCCATAAATAATAAGTAAGAAAAGTCAGAAAAGGGAGCCACACCCGGGCTATGAGCTATTGCATCATTTTCTTGCCGCAAGGGTTGAGTTCGCTAGCCGTTCAATCCGATCTTCCCCTTCTAGCATAAGAGCCATTTTCATTTTCAAGTTGAGACTACTCTTTCAATTCAAAATGAAAGGCAAGTAGAAATTTCACCCGGGCCAGCGCTTGGTGCTGACTAACGCCCGTCTTTCTAGGATACACCTATTATATCATAAAATGACCAAAAATGGAATGAGAAGTGGGTCCATGTAAATGAGAGAAACCTCGCAAACAACAACGCTCCTTCCTCATATGGAGTTCAGAACCCAAAGGCAATCGTTGAGTGAACTGTATCTTCTTTGTGTTAGTTGACCTATGCCGCACCATTACTGCTGGGGTGGGGCTCGGCCTTCGAACGATACGTGAGACGAGTTTCTGCCTCATACAGCTCGGGTCGAATACCAGGGGAAGTTTAGGAGAGATGGGGAGACCCAGCAGCTGCCGATCGGGGCAGGGATAAGCTTGCTTCTCAAGCTTATCCCCTTCCCCCAACCCCCAACCCCCCCCCCCCCCCCCCCCCCCCAAAAAAAAAAAAAAAAAAAAAACCAATCCTCCAGTCCAATCTCATCTGCTAGCGCTTCTCGTTCTTTCTATTATCCCATTTCATTTCGGGATTGGCGGCTAATACTAATCTAATAAGTGAAGTAGTCATCATCTGACAAATTGGCTCGGACACCAGACTGCTCGTGCCCGTCCATTCTTTCTCGCCCTAAATGGAATGGCTCTCTTAGTTACGCTGCACCTTGACCAGGGGGATATAACTCAGTTGGTAGAGCTCCGCTCTTGCAATTGGGTCGTTGCGATTACGGTTTGATGTCTAATTGTTCAGGCGGTAATTAGAGTATCTTGTACCTGAACCGGTGTTAATGGATTTTACACTTTTACGTAAGTGCACGTATCGCTTCAAGTAGTAAAAATATCAATCTCACGAGGATATTGTTAATTGAGTTAATTGCTATAAAAATCTTATAAAAATATTAAAATGATAAATGAAAATAATTAGAAATAAAATCAGAATGACGATGCAACAAAATAAAACGGGATAAACGAGATAAAATTAGTAAAAAGAAGCCTTGGCTAGGATCGATTTCTTCGTTACGACAATTTTACTACTGATGCTCTGGTAATGCTCTACAGCATTGTCTATGAACAGCAAAAATAAAATAATTCTAGGATTCTTTCGAATTTCCTAGGTAAATTCAATTTAGAATTTCCCTTAGTCTTGAAGGAATGTAACTAACATTGCATTTCCTAATTGCCCGATTCTTATTGCCAATCGAATCAATGTTAACTATGTTGTAACAATTTAATCTAATTAATTATTCATGCATCTTAGAATTTATATTTATCTTTCGATGCAATATAAACATGGATCATCAACCTATCTATCGACATGATCTGAATTAAGCAGGGAATATCACAAATAATTGTTCAACAAACAGTCGCATAAATAAATCAAGATCGTAGCAAAATCCTAACAAATATTATCGTCCTAAACAAGTAAAAGAGTTTAACTACTAAACATCATAAAATAAAACAAAAACAATCATATTAATAAAATAAAGAGAAGAAGAAGATCAAAAAGATGTCGTTAGTCTTCTTCTGCAGATCCCGAGCTTTCTTCCTTCTCTGGTTTTCTTAATGCCCCCTCCATTTCTTTTTTTTTTTCTTTTTCTTAAGTATTCTTTCTGTTCTAATTCTCTCTCCAATCCCTGGAATCATGCATGTTCTGATTCTCTCTCCAATCCCTAGAATCATGCATTCTCTTTCTTCTTTTTTGGGATTTGGTTCTTTTTTTTAATTGTCATTCCAGCTTCTACCACTTCTCCCAGTCGTCCACTACTCTCTATCGTCCATTTCTCCCAGTCGTCAACTCTCTCTATCGTCCATTTCTCCCAGTCGTCCTTAATTTTATGTTTTTCCCAGTTAAGTCTGCGACTTGTTAAATGAGTTTTTGTCTTTTAGTGCTTTTTGTCTTTTTGGATTGCCACTTCAGCTTCTGCCGCTTTCCAAGTCGTCCTCTCTTCTCAGTCGTCCATTTTCATTTGTTGTCCATTTCTCCAAGTTGTCCGAAGTTGTCGTCCATTTGCTTTGTCGTCCATTTGTTCTCAGTCGTCCATTATGAATTTATCGTCCATTTTGCTCTGTCGTCCATTTGTTCTCAGTCGTCCATTCTGCATTTATCGTCCATTTTGCTCTGTCGTCCGAATTTATCATCCCAATCTTCTTTTTCCTCAATAAAATTTGGATTTTATTCCTTCTTATTCCGTGAATTGTGGCATCCAGTTAGGGTAAAAATCAATTTTCTCCAAATCGTTTTTTTCTTCCCATGATTTACTTATTTTAGCTCATTGACTTAAACTTGAATTATCTTTTTGCCTTTCCCGCTTTAGTCTCTGCATTAATAAAAATATATTGAATAAAAATAATCTACTCATTCTAAAAATATGCATAAAATGTATCAATTTCACCCAAATTATTGATACTGCATGATGCTTGCAGAATCACCGCGACATTAGCATTAAAACTCACACTTTCATAATAATTCTACTCAAATCATTCGAGTTTCATCATGCACATTAGTATCAAATAACTCTAAAATAAGAGTTATCAAATACTCCCAAACTTAGACCATTACTCGTCCTCGAGTGATGCAAAAATAAATTTCAAAGTAACATTAACAAAATTTATGTAATTTTCGAAATATCTAGTAACTTGTAAATTATTGAAAAATTTCACTATCACAATTAAAAACAATCAATATAGATTTAATTCCCAATAAACTAATTTTTGAAGTGTGTGTGTGCTCAAACTCCTCTTAAATTGCTAAGTTCAATCATCAACACTAAAAATCACAATTCATATCATAGGATGTCAACTCTTTCATGTCCTTCCTAAATCCATTAACTTTCAAATGTTCTTCTTCTTTATTTTTTAAATAAGCGAGGGGGATATACAATAATTTTTTTTTTTTTATTTTTATAATATTGACTTTATCTATAAGTTACACAACCTTTTTACGCGATTGACAACATTGGTGATGAAGTCCTCCGGTTACTCAATAATGTCACCTCAAGATATATACTCATATAAAATAGAGGAGTATAACGGAGTTCCTCCCAATGTTCCTATTATTTATTTCTACCCATCGAGTATCCAAAAGGCTCACTCAAAATTGAAAGTAGATTAAAAAATTGCATTATATATATATATAACCCCCAAACTTATTATTTATTATATGTTTTTATTTTATATATTTTTTAGAAGAAGTTTTTCATTGCTAATTTCTTTCATTAAACACTAAATTGTTGTCACCTAGATATAATTGTAATGTCTAGTAAGAATGATATTCCTAAGCAGCCAAAAAGAGTTTGTGTGTTAGGAACAACTAAGCTTATGGGAATAAATCTTAATTAGTTTCCAATGATGTGTGACAATGACATTATTCAATAACTTACTGAATTAGGAGATATTAGGAAATTGCATTGTTCTTCTTTTTTATTATTTTGGAGACTAAACAGAACAAAGAAAGCAGAATAATGAACTAAACAAAATTAAGCAGAAAACTAAGCAAAATTAAGCAGTCAAAAATTAAACAAGCAGTTAAAAATTAAACTTATCAGAACTCCCCCAAACTTAACAATTGGGGGACACTACCAAACAAAATGAAATGCACACAAAGAGGGGGAAAGAACTTCCCTGGGTAGTTATGCTCCTGTATTTGATTCGGAGTCCGAGTTCTGGAGCAGCAATGTGGGGAAACGATGGAAGGTTTGTCGGGGCTCATCAGCAGACCTTGTCAAACTTGCTGTCAGTGCTTTGTCTCGGAGGTGACTATAGTGCCAGAAGACTCTTCTCTTGCGCTTTAGACTCTTCACAGATTCTGATATCTGATATTGTTGAACTTCCAGAAGATGAAGTTTCTTTTGTACTGACTCATTGTCGTGTTTATGGCATTCTATTTTGGGGTGGAAAAGCTCTAGACTGTCTATTATTTGTTGCTGAAAGTTGCTGTCGGCGGATGATACTGCAGCTCCGCTTGCAGCATTATCTTCAGCTTCTGTTTCCCCTACCCCCAAACTTTCTGAAGCAATCCTCTTAACAATGGTTGGTGTAATTTCTGGTCCTGGGGAAAGGTGCTCTTCATCTGCTTCATAAGGGACTCCAGCCATTTCACAAAGTCCAGACACTAAGCATGGAAACAAGAGCTGCCCCTTTGGCTTCAGGGCATTTGCATACAAATTCCGGTACATGACCAGGCCGACATTAATCTTTTTGTTGGTCAGAATGCAGTAAAGCAGAATGGCTCGATCTCTTGTTACATGTTGGCCGTGAGAAGAAGGGAATAAATGGATTTTAAGGAAGTGATACCATACCTTGGCTTTTGGGAGCAGGGCAAGCCTTGGAATGGAGAGAAATCTGGTTTTGGATCTCACCCATTATGTGCCTGGCACTACTATTTCTTTCAATGCCACATTTAGAAATCCTGGAGACAAGTTGTCTTCATATTTATAAAACTCGTCTTCTACTTCCTCCAAATTGTAAAATTCATTGATTGAAGAAGGCTCTATTTTCACATTGCACGCTCTAACCCGAATACTCTCAGGCAAGCCACCCTCAAAATTTGCATAGAATTCCCTCACAATATTTTTCACTGCTGTATTCGGAACAACACAGAGTTTTTCCTAACTTCTTTTCTAAATAGTAGTTCTAACATAACTAGGGTACCTTGTTATCTGTTCTTCTACGACGAGGAAACCCTTTTTTTGAGCAAAACTCCGTTGTTGAAGACCTTGCTCATATCTCAACTTGTCCTCCTCAGATACGAAGGCCAGTCTGCACACTTTTTTTACGTTCTTCTTTCCCTTTTGTTTCAGATGCATCTCTTCAGTCAAAAGTTGTCACTTAAAAATCCTAATTGAACTTTTTCTTCTAACGCCCAAGCGATTATAGAAGCGGCAAGGAGCAGAAGGTTTCAAAAATTTTGTGCTAGGACTCAAAATTTTCATTGATTGTCGACGACAAATTTTGGGCGGTAAATTAGCCCTAAAAACTGCTTCGAGAGAACTTCGGTGATGATAAGCAGAAAAGTAAAAATAAAATTCAAAATAAACTCATTTAAAGCTAAAAATAATGAAAATACAAATAAAATTAAAGAATATAATAAAAGAATATTATTGAGGGTTGCCTCCCTAATAGCGCTAAGTTTTTGTTTAAGTCTTCAGCCAGACTTCCATCTGCTCATTATTCTTCAAGATCTTGTAGAGAAATTGACATAATTTTTGTCAATTTTTCTCCAAAATAATGTTTGATTCGTTGGCCATTCATCTTAAAATTTCTTCCACTTTTTTCATCATGCAACTCAACTGTTCCATATGGAAACACCTCTATGATTTCAAATGGTCCAGACTACCTTGATTTTAACTTTCTTGGGAAGAGTTTCATCTTAGAATTAAATAGCAAAACTTTTTCACCTTTCTCAAATGTCTTTGCCTGCAACTTTTTATCATGCCATTTTTTCACTTTTTCCTTGTAAATTTTTACATTTTCGTACGCTCCCAATCATAACTCTTCCAACTCTTGCAACTGCAAAAATCGATATTTTCCTGCTCTTTGTAAATCCAAGTTTAGGTTTTGATTGCCCAGTAAGCTTTGTGCTCAAGCTTTACTGGTAAATGGCAAGCCTTTCCATAAATCAAATTGTAAGGTGTGGTGCCCAAAGGTGTTTTATATGCTGTTCGATATGCCCACAAATCATCGTCCAATTTTTGAGACAAATTTTTTCTATTAGGGTGTACCACTTTTTCCAATATTTTCTTTATCTCCCTGTTAAAAACTTCTGCCTGCCCATTACTCTGTGGATGGTAAGCTGTCGTAACTTTATGTCTAACTCCATATTTACTCAGTAATCCTGTGAACAACTTGTTGCAAAAGTGAGAACCTCCATCGCTTATAATAGCTCGTGGTGTTCCGAAGCGTGTGAAGATATTTTTCTGTAAAAACTTTATAACACTCTTCCCTTCATTATTCAGAAGTGCCACTGCGTCAACCCATTTAGACACGTAATCTACAGCCAACAAAATATATTGATTTCCGAAAGAAGGTGGAAAAGGTCCCATGAAATCTATCCCCCATACGTCAAATATTTTCACTTCCAAAATATTTGTGAGTGGCAGCTCGTGTTTCTTTGAAATATTCCCTGCTCTTTGGCATCTGTCACAATTTTTAACAAACTCATTAGCATCCTTAAAAAGAGAGGGCCAGTACAAACCTGACTGCAGAACTTTTGCAGCTGTTCGGGTTCCTCCATAATGGCCTCCATAGGATGCTACGTGGCATTGGTGCAGCACTGACTGCATTTCCTCCTCTGGTACGCATTTCCTCATTAACTGATCAGCTCATTGTTTGAAGAGAAACGGTTCATCATAGAAATACTGCTTAACATCTTTCACAAATTTCCTTTTCTGCTGATAATCTAAATCAAAAGGGATTATATCACCCACAATAAAATTGACAAAATCAGCGTACCAAGGAGCTGAAGACACTTCCAACTTCAGTATCTATTCATCTGTTGATGTGAAGCTGCTTCAAAAAATCCAAGAATTTTTAAAATTGTTTTTCCTGGTTGTGTTTTTGTAGCTTCTGTGGAAATGGTGGAGGAGGTTTCTGGAGTTGCATTTCTGCTGGACGATGCTGTTGTGTTGCTACGAGTGGAGTTGCAGCATTGATATTTATTTCTCCTGTTTCCGTGTTACTTTCTTTAGTCCTCTCAGCATTCTCTTCCTCGATCAAAAATTCTCCTTCCTGTAAACCCTCAGTATTGGGCTGCTCATCTATTTTTTTTTTCTTGGCTATTATTTTATGATTTTTCTATCCTCCGTGGCTTTTCTGGAATCTCTACCTCCCTTCCATTCCTTAATAAAATAGCTTTGCAATGTTTCTTTCCTGGTCTCTGTGGAATTTCAGTGTCACTTGGTAGTTGTCCCATGCTCCTTGAATTTACAGATTGAGCTAGCTGCCCCAGTTGGGTTTCAATATTTTTTATGGAGGCTGCTAAATTCTGCAATATTATGTCTGTCTTTGAAGCATATTCCTTTGCAAAATTATCTAATTTTTCTTGAGATACAGGTTTCTGAATTTGCTGAGTGTAGTTCTGGGCATAATTATCGGCAGATCTTGTAGGTGTTGCATTGTTCTGTTGCTGCGAATTCCATTGGAAGTTCGGATGCTGTCTCCATCCAGGGTTGTACATCTGTGAGAAGGGATTATTGTTTCGGTTATACCCCACATAATTTGTGGATTCGGGGTTTGTAGGACATGAGCTATCATCATGGTTTTCCCCGCAAAAGATGCATGAAATCTCCCGTATTTGTGGCTGATGCTGTTTGTTCATAGCTATGATGGCATTTTCTAATGAAGCTATTTTTTGTAACGCCCTGAAAACCCACCCGGATTCCAAGTGCGCACAGGGACTGCTCATATACCATAACTGAACTAAACGACTCCCGTTGACTACTACCTCATCCCCCTTAACTACTAACGCAAGGAATCCATTTTACTTAAACGGACGCAGTGGAATTTAAAGCTAAGTCTCCCGAAGCTCTTTTGTGTCTTACCTACCTGCCTATACACACTAATTACGCTGAATCCTAACCATTAAGCACCACGGCGTCCTCCCCAAAAATTTCGGCAGAGTAACGCCTAAAAATGGCGCTCCCAAAATGCTAGGTACCTGCAAACAAATCAAATCCTCAAACAAATCCAGAATATTCCTATTCAACTAACCAGCATACGAAATCTCCAAATAGCACTAAAGAGGGAAACTAAATTACTAACATCCATAAGTGAAGAAAATCCACAGTATAGGGTGACACATTACCCTTAACTATGACTATATACAATAAATACAAACTACCCCCTCAAAAGACAAAAAGTCATATTCCCTATCAACACCGTACTACGGCTCCTCCTGGGTCGAGTCGCCCTAACACTGTCATCAACCGGGGCCCCGGTCGCACGACCCCAACTGCCACCTACTCCTGGTCAGACACTCGGAACACACCCACCAGCTTAGCAGTACCTACACCACAGAACACACCGTAAGCTCAAAGCTTAGCAAGTAAAGTGCTGAAAAATAAACGTGAAGCATGAAAACTGGTTATGCAATCCTAACACATGCAGGTCTCTACACACGTTGTCATCATCTCAACGCATCGCATCTCACTAAGGTTTGGAATGTAACCGTACAGGGCAGTCAGTCTGTACACTGCACTGTTTATCAGCACGTCACCGCCGTCCCGGTTCCTCCAGGAACGGGGTCCACAAGTCACAACCAAACCCCCACACCGCACTGTTTAACTTTATAACGGTCCCCGAGGTGTTACGTATCGCCATCACTCAGTTTTAACCTCGACCACGTGGCGTTACGTCCCGTCGTCCCACGTAGTCAGGTGACCCCGTACTCTACCTTTATAACGGTCCCCGAGGCGTTACGTATCGCCATCCCTGGGTTTTAACCTCGACCACGCGGCGTTACGTCCCGCCGTCCCACGTAGTCAGATGGCCCTATCCTCTACATTTATAACTGTCCCCGAGGCGACGTATCGCCATCCCTCGATTTTAACCTCGACCACGTGGCGTTACGTCCCGCCGTCCCACGTAGTCAGGTGGCCCCGTACTCTACCTTTATAACGGTCCCCGAGGCATTACGTATTGCCATCTCTCGGTTTTAACCTCGACCACGTGGCATTATGTCTCGCCGTCCCACGTAGTCAGGTGGCCCCGTACTCACCACGACTGCACACACACACATATCACATCACATTACATCACATGCATACCTACGACCCACAACGCGCACAAAATTCACAACCTACATACAACTTACCCACAACCTGCACAAGACTCACAACATGCGTACAACTGACTCACAACGTCATCAGACTCATCACCTATGCATAACTTACCCACGACCTCACAAGACTCACTACCTACGCACGACTGACCCACCACCTACGCACAACTGACCCACACTCTCACAAGACTCACAACTTACCCACAACTGACCCACAACCTGCACAATACTCACAACCCACCCACAACTGGCCAACAACCTCACCAGACTCACCACCTATGCACGATTGAACTACAATCTTACCAGACTCACCACCTACACACGAATGACTCACCACCTACACACGACTGACCCACGACCTCACCAGACTCACTGCCTACGCACAACTGACCCAGGACCTCATCAGACTCACCACCTACACACGACTGACTCACCATCTACGCACAACTGACCCACACTCTCACCAGACTCAGAACCTACACACAACTGGCCCACAACCTGCACGAGACTCACAACCTATGTACAACTCACCCACAGCCTGCACAATACTCATAGCCTACACACAACTAGCCCACAATCTGTACGATACTCACAACCTATGTAGCGTCCCTAACACAGTACCCAATTTCCCGTACATATTTTTCATTTTTCTTTTTCTACTTAGCGTTTATGCGGAAAACAATTTGAAACAATTTAAAATCAATTGAATAAAACATTTAAAACAATTAAAACTATTATTTAAAACTATAATTAAAACAATTTATAAATAAACAAAAGGGAGGGCAGAATTGTCATTCTGCCGAGAAAGAAGAGAGCGATCGATCGCTGAGGGTAGCAGTGATCGATCGCTGAGGCTATAAGCCTCAACAGCGATCGATCGCTAGCCTCAGCAGCGATCGATCGCTGCAGCCATCGATCGCGCCAGCGATCGATCGCTCCAGCGATCGATCGCTGCTTTGGCAACAGGGAGGGGCGATCAATCGTCCCTCACACCCGCGCCCAGTCGCCTAACTCCACTTCTTCTTTCTCTATAAATTATCAAACAATGCTCTATGGAATCGGAAATTCCAGAGAGCAAAACTCTTCATTTCATTCGTCAACCCTGCACATCACACTTCATAAATTACATTTTCTTCAACACTTCAACTCCAATTTTTAAACTAGTTTTCCTAAAAACAAACCGCATGGATATATTTAAAACTATACCATTCCTCCTGTTTTGAAATGTCCAAGCAGTTTATAAAATCAGGTTTTCAAAACGTTTAAAACATGTAAACATAAACCTATCAACTACCAGTTCTCAAACATCCTAAAATGTTCTAACTGTACAATTATTTTTTCTAATCTACCATCACCCCAAAACTCTCCGATACCCTCAAAACACGTACATACATCCCCACAGGTCAGGTTAAGCATCGACTGCGCAACACACCACCGCAAGCCATCCTCCGTCAACTGAATCACTCCTCAGGTGGAGGGATCTCATCCTCACCTATGTTGAGGTCACCTACACCATACAGACACACTATGAGATAAAAAATCTCAGTAAGCTCTACGTAAATGCCTATACATGATCATGTATGCTCGATGCTATGAAAAACAGTCCATGTTAGTTCATATATCAGTACGTGTCAGTCTATGGTTATCGGAAACGCTCGACAGATGGATAGGGCACGTCCAGCGGTTAGACAGCCCACACCATCTGAAGGGAGGGGAACCCACTCACCACGGAACGCTAGGTCTGAACCTCATCCCCGATAACCCCATGTCATGGTTGTTTACTATGATACTTTACTTGCCTTTACATGTATGTTCTTTTCATGAAATCCGTGCGTAAATTCATTTTCATGATGTTTTAAAACCATGATGCGTGAACAGTTCAATATAACATAAAGTAAACAATCACATGTGTACCATCAAGACGATAAACAAACACATATGTACCATCAAGACGATAAACAAACAACATATAAAAACAACTAGTCCTAACTACCTAAACCAAAACGATTTAAACAAACAAATCCTCAAGGTTCCTCGAGACGACTTCGACGTACTGTGTAGGCCAATCGGCCAGAGTAAGTCACGAGAACTTACCTCGTGTCCAAAGAAGCTCAAGCTCCGTCCACGAGCGTTGTTTGTCTGAGGCAAAACACAACGATTATCAATATCACGCGTTTAAACTTCTAATCGTCCGAATTCAACAAAACCTTAACTAAGAAAATTTCTTAAAGCTTTATCTTAACTAATCGAAGTATTTAAATAACGATTAACGCTCGATAGTTTAAAATCACAATTAACGAGTTTTTCCTAAAAACCCGAAAATCCTTCAATTTTAACGTTTCTCACAAATCCCTCTAACTTTGTCCAATAACGTTCAATACGTCCTTTATATCATCAATCACAATAAACCTATTAATTTCGGACCCTAATAACATTTTCAACGATAATCTAAACGAAACCCTAATCGTATAACTTTTTAAAAATCGAAAACTAACGCTCTAAAACTATAGATTCATACCTAGAGCGTTGATTGGAGGAGAAAACGCGAAGAACGGAAGACAAACGGAGGAAAAACGGAGGTCGGAAGTGGAGAACTCGCCGCGGGCAGAGAGGAAGAACGAAGGAAGGAAAAGAAAAGGGTTCTGGCGTTTTTTCGTAAAGGAAGAAAGGGTTTTGATGCTTTTAATAAAATTTTGATTTGTAAAATTACCATTTTGCCCATAGTACATATTTTATATTCGTTTCGTCCTTTGTTTCGTGAATCGGCTAACTGTTCGGTTTCTCTAGATTTCCTTATTTCACAAATAGGTCCAACTTATTATTTGAGATTTATTAAAATTGTCCGTTCGCAAATCGGACCTCGTTTACTATTTTTACTGAAACGTCCTTTATATTATGAGAAACTTAATTACTCGAAATATAGCGTTACTGCTCCGAAAATTCTCGTAAGTTCCTTAAAATTCCTATTAATCGTTAGGATCCCATTAACGTTTTCTTTTCGTAAAACGAGCTTGATTTGATATATTTACAAAAATGTCATCAAATATTATAATATAAAAAATCCCGTAAAGCCGGATATTACAACCTACGTACAACTCACCAACGGCCTGCACAATACTCACAGCCTACACATAACTAGCCCACAACCTGCACGATACTCACAACCTACGTACAACTCACCCACGGCCCGCACAATACTCACAGCCTACACATAACTAGCCCACAACCCGCACGATACTCACAACCTACCACTAATGACGACTTCACATCCACATCCATGCCTACAACCCACTACATACTCACAACTCACAACATCCAAACAACTGTGGTGTAGGCCCTTCTGGGCGACTCTCAGACATTTACACCCACACTACTACTTACCTGGCGTCCTAGCTCGCTGAGGATGCTCGGTTTCTTGTCCACCTACGGCTCGACCTATGATAAATATTCAAACTTCATTAAAATAAAGCTTACATTCACCAATTTACTCTCAAACTACTCTTTTTAGCCTAACCCAACTAAAACCTAACTAAACGAGCTACTAATTTAGGTTCGGTAAAAACCGACCCGAAACTTCAGACGCGCAAAACTTTTGCGTCGGTTATCAGAATTGAATGATTCCAGCGGTCACGTACTCCTCTAACAACCTAGTTTAACCTGCTAAAAAGGAAATTTAAAATGAATGGCCGTAGCTAGGTCAAACATAACAAACCCAAATCTGCCCTAAATCGAAAATTCACCCCCTCTCTGTTTTCCATCAATTTTCACCTAATTACTCGCCAATCAACCACCCTCACACCTAATTAGAATAATCTAACAAAACCCTAAGGCTTTACACAAGAAAAACTGAAGAACACATATTGGGAGTTCTCTGTTTTTCACTCAAATTGAGCTCCTCACAGCTCGGCGGCCATTGCTGGTCCAAAGGTAGGCAAACCCATGCCGAGAACTCCCAAAATTGGCCGGCCATCGGAGCTCAAACCAGCTCGTCACCCTCGGCCACGAATAGAATCGAAATCAAGGCAAAAAGAGGACTTACCATTCGGTCCTGTGCGTGAAGATGACCAGAAATGGCAGCCCTAGAATTGCCGACGTCGTCTGGCTGGAGAACGTCAGAAAAACGCGGTGAGGAGGCCGCCGATTGCTGCTCGTGCTTCCCTCCCCTGTTCGGGTATTCAGCGCTCGAACGACAGAATGGCTTCTCGAAGCCATTCTGTCATTTAAAAAAAAAATACAAATTAAAAACAAATAATAATAAAACTATTTCCCATTAAAACATTAAAAAAACAATATTTACCATTTTGTCCTCCCGTACTTTAGGCCTCTTCGAAACCTCGTTAAATTTTGTGCTTAAATTATAAATTTTTTTTCGTAAACTGACCCTCACCCCATACACGGCTTAAGTTCTCTAATTAGAATATCCGAACACAAATTAATTAACCGATTAGTTCAGCCGAATTTATTAACTTAAATCGTTAAAAAATTTTTTTATGGGATATTACATTCACCCCACTTTATAAAAATTTTGTCCCCAAAATTTACATACTGAATAACTCTAAAAACTGTCACTCCATGTCCCCCATCCTCTAGGCTCTCCCGACATACCTCTCTATCCCTGAACCATTTAACACTATCGTAAATAAATAAAAAAAAGAATGAGGGTTCTAAGAAATACTTACAGTTGGCGAAGCGCTCCCAGGCAGCGGCTAACGGTGTTAGGTAATCCATTGAACGACGTCGACCCCATCGCTTTGATACCATAACTGTAACGCCCCAAAAACCGACCCGGATTCCCAGTGCGCACAGGGACTGCTCAGATACCATAACTGAACTAAACGACTCCCGTTGACTACTACCTCATCCCCCTTAACTACTAACGCAAGGAATCCATTTTACTTAAACGGACGCAGTGGAATTTAAAGCTAAGTCTCCCAAAGCTCTGTTGTGTCTTACCTAGCTGTCTATACACACTAATTACGCTGAATCCTAACCATTAAGCACCACGGCGTCCTCCCCAAAAATTTTGGCAGAGTAACGCCTAAAAATGGCGCCCCCAAAATGCTAGGTACCTGCAAACAAATCAAACCCTCAAACAAATCCAGAATACTCCTACTCAACTAATCAGCATACGAAATCTCCAAATAGAAGTAAAGAAGGAAACTAAATTACTAACATCCATAAGTGAAGAAAATCCAAAGTATAGGGTGACACATCACCCTTAACTATGACTATATACAATAAATACAAACTACCCCCACAAAAGACAAAAAGTCATATTCCCTATCAACACCGTACTATGGTTCCTCTTGGGTCGAGTTGCCCTAACACTGTCATCAACCGGGTCCCCGGTCGCACGACACCAACTGCCACTTATTCCTGGTCAGACTCTCGGTACTCACCCACAGCTTGCACTATACACACAGCCTACACACAATTAGCCCACAACCTACACGATACTCACAACCTACGTACAACTCACCCATGGCCTGCACAATACTCACAGCCTACACACAACTAGCCCATAACCTGCACGATAATCACAACCTACGTACAACTCACCCATGGCATGCACAATACTCACAGCCTACACACAACTAGCTCACAACCTGCACGATACTCACAACCTACCACTAATGACGACTTCACATCCACATCCATACCTACGACCCACCACATACTCACGACTCACAACATCCAAACAACTATGGTGTAGGCCCTTCTGGGCAACTCTCAGACCTTTACACCCACACTACTACTGACATGGTGTCCTAGCTCGCTGAGGATGCTCGGTTCCTTGTCCACCTACGGCTCGACCTACGACAAATATTAAAACTTCATTAAAATCAAGCTTACATTTACCAATTTACTCTCAAACTACTATTTCTAGCCTAACCCAACTAAAACCTAACTAAACGGGCCACTAATTTGGGTTCGATAAAAACTGACCTGAAACTTCAGACGCGCGTAACTTTTGTGTCAGCTATCGAAATTAAACGATTCCAGTGGCCACGTTCTCCCCTAAGAACCTAGTTTAACCTGCTAAAAAGGAAATTCAAAACGAATTGTCGTATCTAGGTTAAAAACAACAAACCCAAATCTGCTCTAAACCAGAAATTCTCCCCCTCTTGGTTTTCCATCAGTTTTCACCCAATTGCTCACCAATCAACCACCCTCACACCTAATTAGAATAATCTAACAAAACCCTAAGGGTTTACACAGGAGAAACTGAAGAACACATATTGGGAGTTCTCTGTTTTTCGCTCAAATTGAGCTCCTTACAGCTCGGCGACCATTGCTAGTCCAAGGGTCGGCAAACCCATGCCGAGAACTCCCAAAATTGGCCGGTCATCGGAGCTCAAACCAGCTCGTCACCATCGGCCACGAACAGAAACAAAATCAGAGCAAAAAGAGGACTTACCATTTGGTCTTGTGCGCGAAGACAGTCGAAAATGGCAGCCCTAGAATCGTCGACGTCGTCTGGTCGGAGAACGTCGGAAAAATGCGGTGAGGAGGCCGCCGATCGCTGCTCGTGCTTCCCTCCCCTGTTCGGGTATTTAGCGCTCGAACGACAGAATGGCTTCTCGAAGCCATTCTGTCGTTAAAAAAAAAAACAAATAATAATAAAACTATTTCCTATTAAAACATTAAAAAACAACATTTACCATTTTGCCCTCCCGTACTTTCGGCCTCTTCGAAACCTCGTTAAATTTTGTGCTTAAATTATAATTTTTTGTTTGTAAACTGACCCTCACCCCATACACGGCTTAAGTTTTCCAATTAGAATATCCGAGCACAAATTAATTAGCCGATTAGTTCGGCAGAATTTATTAACTTAAATCGCTAAAAAAAATTTTCTGGGATATTACAATTTTTGCATTGAGAGCAGCTACTTCATCTACTTTATAAACTCCAGGTGCTCTCCTTGCAGGTGTATTCCTATCTGATGGCCATTGATAGCTGTTTACTGCTATTTTTTCCAGTAAGTCATATGCCTCATTAAAAGATTTTGACAGCAGTGTTCCATCGGTTGCTGCATCAATGATCGATCGGGTTTTTCCATTCAATCCATTATAAAACGTTTCCAACTGAATCCAATGAGATATTCTGTGATTTTGGCACTATCTCAGCAATTCTTTAAATCTATCCCATGCTTCATAGAGTGATTCTCCATCCCTCTATTGAAAGCTGGTTATTTCATTTCTCTTCCTTGCGTTCCTCACTGGTGGGTGATATTTCATAATGAATTTCTTAGCAAGATCCCCCCAAGTAGTAATGGTATCAGAAGGAATACGGTTCAACCAATCCCTGGCTTTATCTCTCAAAGAATATGAAAATAATTTTAACCTAAACGCTTTTGCAGATACTCCAGGGAAGTTGAAAGAATCACTAACTTTACCAAACACTTTGAAATGGCGATGTGGATTTTCTATAATTGTTGCAGTGAACTGTCCAACTGTTTGGAGCATTTGGAACATCACCGGTCTTACTATTCCAGGATTTAGATCATTTAGTGTAGGAATGGCAAAATCTTGAATGGGCCTGTCTCAATCATCAACAATTATTTCATCATTGTCCCTTTTTCTTTCTACGTTCACCATATTGTCTCCCTCAATAAACTGTTGCTGCCGTTGTCTTCTTCTTGCTGTAAATGTTCTCTCAATTTCAGGATCTATGGGTACAAGATCTTGTACGTCTTCTTCGTCCGGCATAAATCAAGAATACCAGAAAATAAAGAAACAAAATGTAACGCCCCGAACCCACCCCGGGCCCGGTGCGCTACGTTGCTAAGCAACCCCGCATTTAAAACGTAATTTAAAAATAATTATCTTAAATATTTCGACTCGTTTTCGGGTTTTTCGAACCCTCAAAAATTGTTGGGAAACGGGCCCAAAATACGTTTAAAATACGTCGGAAAATGTCGGGTCAAAACATTGTAAAAGTTGGGAGAAATTTGAAAAAAAAAACAATTTTTGGCCTCAAAGGGGCCGCTCGGCGCGCGCTGGGCGCCGCGCGCGCCCAGACAGCGCGCCCCAACATGGTCACCGCGACCGATCGCGGCCCAACGCCCGATTGATCGGGCCTTCTCGGGTTTTCTTCACTCAAAAACATCCCGACCGCGACCGATCGTGCCCCGGGCCCGACCAATCGGGCCGGCTCGGGTTTTTCACAACCAAAAACACTCAAAAATACCAAATTCGACCTTCCCTCACTTTTCTTCACATTTCACCACCCCGAACACTTCCAAAAATCACGAAACTTTAACCATACCTTCCCGACATCCAAACCTTCAAGTCCCGTAAAAATCTCGTAAAACCGACTTAATACGAATATTAACAAAAATAAATAACGTGACCCGACGTCATTTGTTTTAAAATCAAAACCGACAGTATAACGGCTAAATAATTCTAAACCCGAAATCTTGAAAAACAAATACTTAAAACCATGTCTCAATCCAGTTTAGACCAGAACAATTCCACAACCATTTACACTAAACAACTCTCACGAATCAACCACAAAATCCCACAATCCCAACTACAAGCCAAAATCTCACCAAACCGATCACCTAGTTTCACACTAACAACTACAAACCACAAAATACCCCATTTGCCGAACACCAACCCAACCGCCCGAAGACTTAGGCCGAGACGCCCCGACAACTGCCCGCACCGGCATACCGCGTACATCAACGACTGCGTCCCAATCTTAGCTTTCCTCGTAGCTCTAACTTGTACTGCTGTCGCTACCTACACCACAGAACACATACACACACATAAGCTTACGCTTAGCAAGTAGGGAATAATAAATATAAATAAAAACAATGCGCAAACCACCCTACCCTAGCACAACAACACAACACCACTCAACACGACAACTCAACACAACAACACAACACCACTCAATGCAACTCAACAGACTGGCTCAACCTAACACGACAACACGACCAAACAATTCTAGTTGCCCGCACCCGAAAGGATGCCTTAGTTGCCCGCCCCGAAGGGCCTTATTTGCCCGCACCGAGGTGCCTTAGTTGCCCGCCCCGAAGGGCCTTAGTTGCCCGCACCGAAGTGCCTTAGTTGCCCGCCCGGAAGGGCCTTAGTTGCCCGCACCGAAGGGCCTTAGTTGCCCGCCCCGAAGGGCCTTAGTTGCCCGCACCGAAGTGCCTTAGTTGCCCGCCCCGAAGGGCCTTAGTTGCCCGCACCGAAGGGCCTTAGTTGCCCGCCCCGAAGGGCCTTAGTTGCCCGCCCGAAGGGCCTTAGTTGCCCGCCCCGAAGGGCCTTAGTTGCCCGCCCCGAAGGGCCTTAGTTGCCCGCCCCGAAGGACCTTAGTTGCCCGCCCCGAAGGGCCTTACACTTTAACCGACTACCATGCCAACTAATGCAACACCACACGACAACCAACCAATACAACACCACACGACAACCAACCAATGCAACACCACATGACAACCAACTAATGCAACACCACACGACATAACACAACATAACAACGCAACACAACACGAAACCAAACAACCAACCAATGCAACCCACAACAAAACAGCAACACATCACTAAGCAAAAACAAATAACCATTACTTACCGTTCCATGGTGTATGCCCGAAGGAAAAAAGGATGACAACCACTACTTACCTGGATGCTCGGTTTTCCACTGGCTTACTTTCATCGTCCAATTCAAACGCTCGACGACCTAAATAATGAAACTTCACTTAATAAGTTACCAATACAATTCTAAAATATCCTTAAACCTAACTAACCAACAACTAAGCAATTCTCACTTCTAAACATCTAAACCCGGTTTTTGCACAAATTACCGACATCTAACTTTAAACGGCCGTAACTTTCTCGTTTTTCAACGGAATTCGACATGCCACCCCAACTCTGAAACCTCTACACGTCTACTATCCATTGAAATGCTTAAATCCATTAAACAAGACACTTGACCAATCCGAAAATGGCCAAGACAGAATCGGTGCCCTATTTACCTAAAAATCGGTTTTGGGCATTTCAAATCCAAATCACTATCTAATCACTCCAACAAATTAAACTAACATATCTAAGGCTTAATTAATCAAAAGAGAAAGAAAACCCCAATTTGGAACCCCAAAATTCGGACTCATTCATCTAGGGTTTTCAAACCCTCTCTAAAACCTCACAAAACACACTAAAAACACTCCTAAGCTTCATCCAATCTTACATAAACTAAAACCCAACAAAAATTACCTTAGATTGGCTTGAGAAAATGAAGCTAGAGGGATGAGAAGCTTCGGTTATGGAGGAAAGGGAGAGAGGGGTCGATGGAGTGAAGAAGAAGAATGAAAAGAACTTCATTTTTTTTATACACCTTTTCTTCTTTCATTAAATGCTCTTACATTAAATGCTCAAGTAAATTACCTTAAAGCCCTCCCCTTTTCCTTTGTATTTCAACGCCAAACACAATCACTAAACTTCACTTTTCATCCACTTTAACATCCATTTAATCCCACAATTTAATCATTGGTTGTTTGACCTTCAAACTCCATTTTCAACCAATCAAAAGAGTTTGACATTTCAAACTCTCTCCCTCACTTACTCTCTTTAAATTCAACGCCAAAGTCATCCATAAAACACCATTAATTCAACCAATTTTACTAAGTCAACTTGGTATAAAGTGTTAGACTTTTCAAACCTCTCCACCAATCACAATAAGTTGGACTTGTCAAACTCTCCCATTTCACTTCTTCTAATACGCTTCAAAACAAAACAATACCCTAGAATAACTAAACCCTCCTAGTACGTCTAATCATAAGTCACGCACGCAATAGAAAATTTTCGGGTGTTACACAAAATAAAATAAAATAACGTAAAATAAAATAAAATAATTATAGCAAAATAATCACAACTAGGCAATATCCCCGGCAATGGCACCAAAAACTTGTTAGTGGATTTTACACTTTTATGCAAAGTGTAACGACCCTAACACTGTACCCTTATTTCCCGTATTATTTTTTGTTATCCTCATAAGCCTTAAGCGGAATTTAAATTGAAATCGAAATCGTTATAGTCGTTTAGAAAATCGTTTAAACAAACCTTAAAACCAATTAAATAAACAATAAAAACATATAAAACTTTTAAAGCAGTGGAAACAGACAAAATAGGGGCATAAATGTCCCAAAATGAGGGGCGATCAATCGCCCAAAACAGGCGATCGATCACCAGTTGAAAATGCTGAGGGGCGATCAATCGCCCAAAATAGGCGATCGATCGCCCTTGGCAATCGCCTGTTTTTGCCTAGCAATCGTCACTCCAGGCGATCACCTGGCGTACCACGACCAAGGAGGGGCGATCGATCGCCCCAAACAGGCGATCGATTGCCAAGCTCTCTGGAATTTTTCCAGAGAGCTCGGCTCTTCCCTCCCCCCCCCTTTTTCCTTTCTTCTTTCTTTTCTTTTCCTTCTTTCCCCTGCGTACACAATTCTCTTACCATACATATGCACATTAAACCTTTCAATAATCATCAACATAAACTCACTCACAACCCCATCGATTTCTCACTTGCAATTCACCCAAAATAAACAACTCAAAACACGTTTAAAAACATAACCTAATTTCATAAAAACAAACAGCGTGGATATGTTTAAAAACCGAACATTTCCCTAATACCAAACATTTACAAAACAAGTTTTCCAAAACGTTTAAAAACTTCAAAACATGAACTTATCAACTAGTCCAGATCCAAGCATCCTATAATGTTCTATCTGTACAAATATTTTACCTAAATATTTTCTATCCAAAATAACCAAAAATACCTACATACGTCCCCACGGCTCATGAAACACCTCGACTGCTCCAGCACACCCCCGCGAGCCATCCTCTTCCAACTGCATCACTCCTCGAGTAGAGGGATCTCATCCTCACCTATATCCGGATCACCTACACCATACAGACACACTATGAGCTAAAGGCTCAGTAAGTTTTGTAAATGCAATGTATGCTGTGCGTATGAGTTTCAGAAATCATGCAACATTTTCTTATCATTACGTCGCAGATATATTGTCACCGAGATATCAGCCCGCTAAATGGAAAGGATTAATCCCGCGGTCGGACAACCCTTTCTATCTAGCGGAGGGGGGTACATGCTCACATAAACAACAACCATGCCTGAGCCCCACCTCGCGTGACCAGATAACAGATTACGTAGATTCATTTAGTTTCAAGCGATGTGGTATTGTGACAGACCTCTTTGTGCCTACACAATAGATCAATAGCCCCTTTTAGGCCACATCTCTTTTCATGAAAACATCGTGTGAAAGTTCATTTTCTATGCTTTTTAAAAAAACATGATGCATGAACACGTGCATAACATAACATTCAACATATATACCATCAAGACAATAAAAAGCATAATCTATATTCTACATATATACCATCAAGACAATAAAAAGTATAACCTATAAAAGAACTAATCTTAACTACCCAACCGAAGCATATAAACCAACAATTCACCAAAACTCCTCGAGACGACATCGACGTACGGTGTAGGCCAATCGGCCATAGTAAGTCACGAGAACATACCTATCGTCTGTAGCGCACTGAGCTCCGTCCACGAGCGTTGTTCACCTAAGACAATTTCTCAACAATCGTCGTTAAAGCACGTTCAAACCCTTAAGCGTCAAAACTAACGAAACTCTTAACTAAAGAATTTCTTAAAACTCTAGAATACTTCATTGAGGCATTTCGTCGAGCATTTCACATTTAACTTACCAAAACCTCCATTAACGGAGTTTCCTAAAACTTCAAAAATCCATAAAACCCAAACATCTCTCAACGAATTGTTTAACTTCGTCGAATAACGTCAAACACTTCCATTATCTTCACAACTACGGCAAACCTATCGATTTCTTACTTTAGACTACGTTTTTAACAAAATCTAAACGAAACCCTAACCGTGAAACTTTGCAAAAACTAAACAATAACCTTCTAAAACCATAAAACCTTACTTAGAGTTTTGATTGGAGGAGAAAGCGCGAAGAAAACGAGTCGAACGGAGGAGGAGAAATCGCCGGAATGGAGAACGCCGTTCGTGGGAGAGAGATCGCTTGAGGGTTCAGAGGGAAAAGAGAGATCGTGAATGAGGGAGAAGAGAAAAAGGGTATTTGTAATTTAATAAAATTTGACTTTGTAAATTACTATTTTGCCCTTTCCTTTGTTTTCTATTTGTTTCGTCGCTCGTTTCGTTAATTCTCAAACGATTTGGTTTCTCCAAATTTTCTTATTTCACCAATAACTTCAACTTATTATCAGGGTTCTATTAAAACTGTCCGTTCGCAAAACGAACATCGTTTACTATTTTTACCAACATACCTTTTATATTACGAGAAACGTAATTCTCGTAAAATTAGCGTTACGACTCCTAAAATTACTGAATTTTTCTTAAGATCCATATTAATTATTAGGATCGTAATAACGCTTTCTTTTCGTAAAATGGGTTTGATTCGACATATTTATCAAAAATGTCATTTATATTAAAATATTAATATTATGTAAAGTCGGGTGTTACATTCCATCTTCCTTATTTAAAATTTTGTCCTCAAAATTTGTCATGGCTTACAGTCCTTGATATTAACGTCCCATGTTTTTCGGCCTTATACTTCGATTTATCATCTGCATTTACTGTCATATCTCGAGATTCTAAACCAAAACTCTCTACTATACTCTCCAACATCGGCCTTAAATTAGTATTCCCTACTTTCGATTTGATCGTACAGATCCTTACTCAAGTATTGAGCATAACCAAATCTTCAAATCTCTAATCAACTAACCCAACGACATATGTGTCACTTTAATATTTGTACATGTCCCTTTAAGTCAAGGTTGTGCCTAAGTTTCCTAACGCCAGCCCAAATTGAACACCTGCAATTTCATCAAATTTCTGGGCTGTAACCCAAACTTCAACATAATCCATCGACTCTGTCCGCAGTCGGGATGCACACCAACTCTATTTCTACATTAACCTCCTAACCGTATTCCTTACCTTCAATTGTCCTAAACACATCCTCGCTTGTGCATCAAGTCCTACCCAATCTCATCAATTGGTCTCTACTAAAATTGTCTCCTATCATCAATCCTCGAAACAACTTCAACTTCATAACGTCATTTGGGTTGACTTGGGTTGTCTATCGTCCAAGAATTCCCAACAACGCCTAGGTCGCAATTCAAACTTCTCTCTATTTTTCTTCAACTCTTTTAATTGAGTGTCATTAGTTTCTAACTTTCTTAATCCTGTGTTTATCAAATACGTGCCTAACCACTTCACGCCCTCAAAGCTTTCTCAAACTACTTAATCCAACGCTAAATCTCAGTTACACTACGACCTTATTCTTCTACCGGGTATAACAATTTCTATATATATATATATATATATATATCAAAGTTGTAAACTAAACTCGTGTATAAGTTCGTTGACCTTAACCCTAGTCACTATTACAACTATTCGGGTTCACATTTCTCTAGTACTACCCCCATAGAGCTTCCTCATCAACAGTATTTAAATTGTACACTTCCTTGGGCACCTTGCAGGTCCTAATAAAACTCTCAACTAATTTCGCGTTGCTATACTTCACAACTATGTCATCAGAACACCTCCTGGTCTCGATGAGTCCAACCAGAAGCTAAAGTCGCTAACCATTTAGGATCTTTGTCCCATTGTAGTGAAGATCCTATAAACATCACATCTCACTCTGAACTACCTTAATGAGTTCTATCGCTATGTCCTTAATTAACTTTCTCTTACTATATACGTTGCGCTCATTTGTTTAACTCAATTCCTTGTTAACTCCAAGTACAATTGAATCCCAAGCTTTTGCCATAAATTCATTCCAACTATTTATTCTAACCTTATATCATCCATGTGTCTATCGGTCTCGACCTGATAAACACCAGTCTTTTGGAACCTTTTCTAACTTAATCTCACTCTAAGTTTACTTAAGTGGGTTTATTAAACCTCGGTGCTAAACTTTTTTTTTTCAAGTAGTTATCACGTTCGAGTTCTTAAGTCTTTCTTAGTTCCTAGGCTTTTTGTTTCATGACCTCTATTCAACACTACTTCTGCTATCCACCGATTACTCTTAACTTTACTACGTCTCCCCCTTATAGTAAGTCAGTCGAAATCTTTTTCACGAATTAACAATCGTCTTCAATTGACCAGTCCTTTCAGACAATACATATCTCCTAAAGGTTGGCCAAACTTTGTATCTCGAGTATTACCTTTCGTATAACTTTAACCCATTATTGTCTTGAATTTTGTTAACCTTCCAACTTCGAGTAAATAGCCTTATCTTCTTCATTGATGTTAGTCAATATGAACACCCCTACGTAACTGTGTCTTCACCCTTGAGTTGTTTTATCACCCCTTCAACAATCTACTTAAGCTAACTTTCGAGTGCCACTGATGTCTAGGTACTTCCAACTTCTCGTGGATTTAGGTTATTTAAACTCCTGCTATATTTTTCTTATCTTCCTGTACGCACTAACGATATCTTAACAATCTAGAACATTCTCTAGTAAGCCTTACATCTAAACTCCAAATTTCTCCTCTATTGATTTCATTCTAAACTCTAGGGGTCTGTCAATTAGGGTCTAGTTCCCATTTATTTAAACCTCACATCCCATAAGTTGTACCTCTCTTAGGGAAATTGAATTTTTAAGCGCTCAATTCTCACGGTTATATCGGGTCATGGGCCTTAACGCATAACCCCATCCTTCTTTTATTTGAAGTCCATGTCGTGCCCTCTCTATTCTTAAACTTATTTCAACCTATTACCCAATTATCATCTCCAACTTTTTAACTCTATACTATATCTCTACTCTAATATCCTTCGCTCCATTAGCAGTCAAAATAAAACTATACTTGAAGCAGCTGAAAGTTGGACAATTTCCTCTTCTCCAGTCAAGGCAAGTATCTTCGGTGCAACATTTTCCTGATCCCCGCCCGATTGGTCTCTGCTTGGCTTCGGGCAATCCTTGACATAGTGGCCAACCTCCCCACATCGGAAGCACTTACCTGTGCCTAATCTACAATTGTCATAGTGTTCCTTCTGGCATTTAGGACACATGAGTCCCCGAGAAGTTCCTCGTACGCGCTTTCGTCGACTTGATTTGATTTCTTCCTTGCCCACCCTCTTCATGCCGTGGTTATTGGGAGCGACTAGTCCTTAGATCTTAGGGTTTTCTCGGTTTGTCAACATCCCAAGCTGACGAGATTGCCTATCTATAAGCTGCGCTTGTCGATCAATGAGTTGGAATTGTTGTGCAATGACACCCCTCAATAGGTCTATGGTGTCGTCCCTAGCGTCTCTACCTCGGACCATTTTATATCTCCTATAAAATCAAACAAATAATCCTAAGAAAATTAAAATCAATTAAACTTATAAACATACTTACAGTTGAGGAAGGATGTCCGCGTAGTGGCTGTGCAGTCGAGCAGTCTATAGATCCATTTTTAAAACCCAGGGACTCTGATACCATAAATTATAACGACCCTAACACTGTACCCTTATTTCCCGTATTATTTTTTTTATCCTCATAGACCTTAAGCGGAATTTAAATTGAAATCGAAATCGTTATAGTCGTTTAGAAAATCGTTTAAACAAACCTTAAAACCAATTAAATAAACAATAAAAACATATAAAACTTTTAAGGCAAAGGAAACAGACAAAACAGGGGCATAAACGTCCCAAAATCAGGGGCGATCAATCGGCCAAAACAGGCGATCGTTCGCCAGTTGAAAATGCTGAGGGGCGATCGATCGACCTTGGCAATCGCCTGTTTTTGCCGAGCGATCGCCACTCCAGGGGATCGCCTGGCGTACCACGACCAAGGAGGGGCGATTGATCACCCCAAGCAGGCGATCGATCGCCAAGCTCTCTGGATTTTTTCTAGAGAGCTCGGCTCTCTCTCCCCCCCCTCCCCTTCCTTTCTTCTTTCTTTTCTTTTCCTTCTTTCCCCTGCGTACACAATTCCCTTACCAAACATATACACACTAAACCTTTCAATAATCATCAACATAAACTCACTCACATCCCCATCGATTTCTCACTTGCCAATTACCCAAAATAAACGACTCAAAACACATTTAAAAACATAACCTAATTTTATAAAAACAAACAGCGTGGATATGTTTAAAAACCGAACATTTCCCTAATACCAAACATTTACAAAACAAGTTTTCCAAAACGTTTAAAAACTTCAAAACATGAACTTATCAACTAGTCCAGATCCAAGCACCGTATAATGTTCTATCTG
Organism: Begonia masoniana; assembly: GCA_022432975.1. NCBI lineage: Eukaryota > Viridiplantae > Streptophyta > Magnoliopsida > Cucurbitales > Begoniaceae > Begonia > Begonia masoniana. The sequence continues at coordinate 19,339,074 of CM039512.1, read as the reverse complement.
TACAAATATTTTACCTAAACATTTTCTATCCAAAATAACCCAAAATACCTACATACGTCCCCATGGCTCATGAAACATCTCGACTGCGCAAGCACACCCCCGCGAGCCATCATCTGCCAACTGCATCACTCCTCGGGTAGAGGGATCTCATCCTCACCTGTATCCTGATCACCTACACCATACAGACACACTATGAGCTAAAGGCTCAGTAAGTTTCGTAAATGCAATGCATGCTGTGCGTATGAGTTTCATAAATCATGCAACATTTTCTTATCATTACCTCGCAGACATATTGTCACCGAGATATCTGCCCGCTAAATGGAAAGGATTCATCCCGCGGTCGGACAACCCTTTCTATCTAACGTAGGGGGTACATGCTCACATAAACAACAGTCATGCCTGAGCCCCACCTCGCGTGACCAGATAACAGATTACGTAGATTCATTTAGTTTCAGGCGATGTGGTATTATGATAGACCCCTTTGTGCCTACACAATAGATCAATAGCCCCATTTCAGGCCACATCTCTTTTCATGAAAACATCGTGCGGAAGTGCATTTTCTATGCTCTTTTAAAAAAACATGATGCATGAACACGTGCATAACATAACATTCAACATATATGCCATCAAGACAATAAAAAGCATAATCTATATTCTACATATATACCATCAAGACAATAAAAAGTATAATCTATAAAAGAACTAATCTTAACTACCCAACCGAAGCATATAAACCAACAATTCACCAAAACTCCTCGAGACGACATCGACGTACGGTGTAGGCCAATCGGCCAGAGTAAGTCACGAGAACTTACCTGTTGTCCGTAACGCACTGAGCTCCGTCCACGAGCGTTGTTCACCTAAGGCAATTTCACAACAATCGTCGTTAAAGCACGTTCAAACCCTTAAGCGTCAAAACTAACGAAACTCTCAACTAAAGAATTTCTTAAAACTCTAGAATACTTCATTGAGGCATTTCGTCGAGCATTTTATATTCAACTTACCAAAACCTCCATTAACGGAGTTTCCTACAACTTCAAAAATCCATAAAACCTGAACATCTCTCAACGAATCGTTTAACTTTATCCAATAACGTCCAACACTTCCACTATCTTCACAACTACGGCAAACCTATCGATTTCTAACTTTAGACTACGTTTTTAACAAAACCTAAACGAAACCCTAACCGTGAAACTTTGCAAAAACTGAACAATAACCTTCTAAAACCATAAAACCTTACCTAGAGCGTTAATTGGAGGAGAAAGCGCGAAGAAAACGAGTCAAACAGAGGAGGAGAAATCAACGGAATGGAGAACGCCGTTCGTGGGAGAGAGATTGCCTGAGGGTTCAGAGGGAAAAGAGAGATCGTGAATGAGGGAGAAGAGAAAAAGGGTATTTGTAATTTAATAAAATTTGATTTTGTAAATTACTATTTTACCCTTTCCTTTGTTTTCTATTTGTTTCGTCGCTCGTTTCGTTAATTGTCCAATAATTCGGTTTCTCCAAATTTCTTTATTTCACCAATAACATCAACTTATTATCAGGGTTCTATTAAAACTGTCCGTTCGCAAAACGGACATCGTTTACTATTTTTACCAACATACCTTTTATATTACAAGAAACATAATTCTCGTAAAATTAGCGTTACGACTCCTAAAATTCCTGAATTTTTCTTAAGATCCATATTAATTATTAGGATCGTAATAACGCTTTCTTTTCATAAAACGGGTTTGATTCGACATATTTATCAAAAATGCCATTTATATTAAAATATTAATATTCTGTAAAGCCGGGTGTTACACAAAGTGCACGTATCGATTCAAGTAGTAAAAATATCGATCCCACGAAGATATTCTTAATTGAGTTAATTGCTATAAAAATCTTATAAAAATATTAAAATGATAAATGAAAATAATTAGAAATAAAATCAGAATGATGATGCAACAAAAGAAAACAGGATAAACGAGATAAAATCAGTAAATAAAAGCCTTGGCTAGGATCGATTTCTTCGTTACGAAAATTTTACTACTAATGCTCTGGTAATGCTCTGCAGCATTGTCTATGAACAGCAAGAATAAAATAATTATAGGATTCTTTCGAATTGCCTAGGTAAATTAAATTTAGAATATCCCTCAATCTTGAAGGAATTTAACTAACATTGCATTTCCTAATTGTCCGATTCTTATTGCCAATTGAATCAATGTTAACTACGTTGTAACAATTTAATCCGTGAGGGAAGGATATTGGGCTACGGCCCAATCCCCAGAGCGGACAATATCTTGCTGGGAAAAGGGGTCGTTACAAATAGTTTTCAGAGCCTATATTCAACCGGAAATGTGGCCAACGAGGACGTTGGGCCCCAAGGAGGGGTGATTGTGATGACCCAAATGGACAAGTATGAGGTGGAACCACCCAGTGCTCCGCGAATCCCGAGTGGGACTTGGGCCGAAGGGTGACGTGCTGGGTTAAAACTCCGCAGATCCCAAGTTGGACTTGGGCCGGGGGGTTCGATCGTAGAAAGGGGGGTCATCACAATCCCACATTGCTTGGGGAAGTATGTGGAAATGAAACATATGTAAGGAAACCCTCCCAAGATAGTAAGACGCGTTTTGGAGCACAATTGGCAACGGATCCCATAAGAACTCCGAAGTTAAAAGTGCTTCGGCGAGAGTAGTACCAGGTTGGGTGACCGACTGGGAAGTCCTCGCCAAACAAAGCCGTGAGGGGAGGATATTGGGTTACGACCCAATCCCCAGAGCGGACAATATCTTGCTGGGAAAAGGGGTCGTTACATGCATGTTCTGATTCTCTCTCCTATCCTTGGAATCATGCATTCTCTTTCTTCCTTTTTCGGATTTGGTTCTTTTTTTTTTTAATTTCCAATCCAGCTTCTGCCACTTCTCCCAGTCATCCACTACTCTCTCGCATCCATTTCTCCCCGTCGTCCACTCTCTCTATCGTCCATTTCTCCCAGTCGTCCATTTCTCTCAGTCGTCCATTTTATGTTTTTCCCAGCCAAGTTCATGACTTGTTCGTGAGTTTTTGTCTTTTAGTGCTTTTTGTCTTTTTAGATTTGCCACTTCAGCTTCTGCCGCTTTACAAGTTGTCCTCTCTTCTCAGTCGTCCATTTTCATTTGTTGTCCATTTCTCCAAGTCGTCCGAAGTTGTCGTCTATTTGCTCTGTCGTCCATTTGTTCTCAGTCGTCCATTCTGCATTTATCGTCCATTTTGCTCTGTCATCCATTTGTTCTTAGTCGTCCATTTTGCATTTATCGTCCATTTTGCTTTGTTGTCCGAATTTATCATCCCAATCTTCTCTTTCCTCAATAAAATTTTGATTTTATTCTCCTCTTATTTCGTGAATTGTGGCATCTAGTTAGGGTAAAAATCAATTTTCTCCAAATCATTTTTTTCTTCCCATGATTTACTCATTTTAGCTCTTTGACTTAAAGTCGAATTATCTTTTTGCCTTTCCCGCTTTAGTATCTACATTAATAAAAATATTTTGAATGAAAATAATCAGCTCATTCTAAAAATATGCATAAAATGTATCAATTTCGTCCAAATTATTGATACTGCATGATGTTTGCAGAATCACCACGACATTAGCATTAAAACTCACAATTTCATAATAATTCTACTCAAATCATTCGAGTTTCATGATGCATATTAGTATCAAATAACTATAAAATAAGAGTTATCAACCGGTGACTCACTTTTTCTAAGTAATACGGAAGAGGACCGAACATGCCACTGAAAGTCTCTACTGAGACAAAGATGGGCTTTCAAGAACGTAGAGGAGGTAGGATGGGCATTTGGTTAGGTAAAGGCTGACCAAGCCAATTATGCTTAGCTGATCTTTTTACTAATAGTACTAGGGACACTTTCTAATAGTACTAGGGGAATTTGCTCCTAGCTAGTGGAACCAACCCATCAAGTTATTGTGGGAATTCCCTTCTATCCTTGAGGAGTAGTATAGAGTCTCCTTAGAAGTCTTTCTATCCTTCCCTCAGAATCATAAATAGCAGTACCTTTTTTTTATAGCTCATCCAATTGTAATAGATAGCCCCAGTATACGTAGAAGTTGTAATATTCGGCTTGTACGGATTTTTGGATTTAATATATTATATTGACATTTTAATAAAACGTGGCATTTTGGTAAATATGTCAAATCAAATCCGTTTTACAAAAAGAAAGCGTCATTTCAATCCTAACGATTAATAGGAATTTTAGGAAATTTACGGGATTTTTCGGAGTAAGAACGCTATATTCCGAGTAATAACCTCTATCGTAATGTAAAGGACGTGTTAGTAAAAATAGTAAATGAAGTCCGATTCGCGAACAGACAGTTTCATTAAATCCCAAATAATAAGTTGGACTTCTTAGTGAAATAAGGAAATTTGGGAAGTCCGAATTGTTGGACGATTAACGAAACGAGTGACGAAACTAATATAAAAACAATGCAAGGGCAAAACGGTAATTTGCCAAACCAAATTTATAAAAATAACCTAAACTCCTTTTCTCCTCATTCTTTCTTCTTCCTTCTCTGTTTCACGAAAACGGCAGAGAGCATTTCTCTCCCTCGGCCGCCGATGATTTCTCCAATCCGACTCCGATTCGCGCTCTGTTCGTTCCGTTTTCTTCGCGATTTCTCCTCCTTTCGCAACCCTAGGTATGAGCCTACAATCTTAGAGCTTTTATTTCGACGTTTACGACGTTTTAGGCAATTAGGGTTTCGATTAATTTTCGTTAGAAACGCGAATTAGGGTTCGTAATTAATAGGTTAGCTGTGATTAAGTATGTATTGAACGTATCGGACGTTATTGGACGAAGTTAAATCAATTTGTGAAAAAGTTAAAATTTGTAGATTTTCGATTTTTTTTAAGAAAAACTCGTTAATTGAGGTTTTGGATTATCGAGCGTTAATCGACGTTATAAACGCTTCGATTAGCTAAGTTAAGAATTTAAGAAAATTCTTTAGTTAAGGCTTGTAATTTGGACGTCAATAGCTTAAATTAGTTTTAACGACGAATATCGTGTTTTGCCTCAGACACACGACTCCCGTGGACGAAGCTTGAGATTCCGCGCGCTCAAGGTAAGTTCTCGTGACTTACTCTGATCGATTGGTCTACACCGTACTTCGATTTAGCGTCGAGGATCTTAGTGCATTGTTTGCTTTATTGCTTTGGTTGGGTAGATAGGTTTATAATTGTTTTAGGTTATGCTATTTCGGTCTTGATGGTATGCATGTTGGTTGTTTACTTTATGTCTATCAACTGTTCATGCATCACGTATTTCAAAAGTCATGAAAATGAATTTCTGCACGTGTTTTAAGAAATGAAACGAATCTCTGTAATTAATCTACGTAATCTGTATCTGGTTACGTGAGGTGGGGCTCAGGCATTGCTGTAGGGTTTGTGAGCATGTACCCACCTCCTCTAGGTGGAAAGTGGTAGTTCGACCGCGGAATGTATCCTTTCCATTTAGAGGGCTGATATCTCGGTAACAATCTGTCTGCGACGTAATAAAAAAATGAATCTGAATCTGTATCTGTATCTGTATCTGTATCTGTATCTGAATCTGTAATCTGAGCATGTTTTCTGAATGGCATACGCACGCATGCATCTGTATTTACGAAGCTTACTGAGATTTTATTATCTCATAGATGTCTGTATGGTGTAGGTGACGTGATAGGTGATATTGAGCCAGGTGAGGACGACGTTCCTCCTCCTAATGTATGATGCAGTTGACGGAGAATGGCCCGTGGGAGTGTGCTGAGCAATCAGTGCGTTTTGACCCGTGGGGATGTCTGCGTAAGTATTTTGGGGGATTTAACGAATGTATAGATGAACATATTAGGATGTTAGATCTGGTTAGATGTTAGGTTTATGTTTGATGTTTTAAACGTTTTTGGAAATCTGTTTGTAATCTGTGTTTTGATAGTTTTTACTGGAACTGCTTAGAATTTGAAACAGGAGGATTAGACAACTTTTAAACGTATCCATGCAGTTCGTTTTTACGAAAGTTTAACGTGAATTCAGAATGTTTAATTAGGGTGGAAAGATGTATGAAAATGTGGGAAGCTGCTCTCTGGAATCTCGGATTCCAGAGGGAAGTTGCTGCAATACAGCGACTGGTGGCTGCAATATGCAGCGACTGGTCGCTGCATTGTGCAGCGATCGGGCGCTGCATAATGCAGCGACTGATCGCTGCATAATGCAGCGCCTGCAGCGATTAGTCGCCGCTTTGTTTTTCCTCTGCTTTCCGGTTTTGCCCTCCCATGTTTGATAATTGTTTTATTTGTTTTATTAAACATTATTTCTAGTTTTAATAAATTGAATTGAAATATGTTTTAAATGAATTTCGATTTCAATTCTGGTTTAGATTTCGGTTTGACTTCCGCTTAAGTTAATTAAGTATAAAAAAAATACGGGAAATTCGAGTACAGTACTAGGGATGTTACAAAAGTGTAAGTCAAAGTCCTCCTAGTTAGATTTATCCGTCCCAGTCGGAGGCTAAGTTCCTTTAGTTCCAGCAGTCCTAATAGACTGATTTTTCCCCACCAGCCGTAATGTCTTCCTAATCTAATCCATAGCGATCTAGCCGAGTGAGGTATGAGGTTTGATTTTGATATTAAGTAATATAATGTCAAGTCTTTCTTTTCTTAGTCTAAAGAGCCAGCTTAGAGCTTAGAAAGTCTCCCTAAGTCAAGAAAAGAGGCAGCCCCACAATAGTAGACTAAGCCTATACAATAGTTGGAGTTCTTATTCCTTTTAGCCATTTCATTTTTCTTTTATAAGAATAAGAAAATTACTAAGCTCCTGTGAACTAAGTTCCTATCCTGAACTCAATCTCTCCCCTTGAAATTTCAAGCAGTTCCTTTTCTTTCTTCGGATTGAGAAGTAAGGCATTCCCGACAAGCAATCAAGCATTCCATCGAAGCAAAGGAAAGGATGCAAAGTAGTTCCTTGAGTTTTTCCATCGAGCACTTGCAAAGGGTTGAAAGCGGACAGATGCCATCGAATCAGCTGTGAACAAATTCTGAAAATCCGCTCTTAGAGTTCGAGAAAAAAGCACCGACAAGTCAGCTATCGAACCAAAGGGCCGAAATCTTCCTACTTGAAGAAGAAGTCTTATAGTTTACAACTCTTCTTTATATAGTAATTCAACCTATTGCTCTGCATCCCCCCATCAGTTGACTATGAAGAGGAAAAAAAAAAGATCGAACTACCTAATCATTATTTAGAGGTCAATCATAGAACACTCAAAGTTGTGGTATCTTATGGACCTAACATAGGTCACATGTAACACCCGGTTCTTTACGGGATTTTGTAATTATATATATCATGACATTTTTGTAATTATGTTAAATTAAGTCAGTTTCATGAAAAGAAAGTATTTTTACGATCCTAATAATTATTATGGATTTTAAGAAAATTTCGAGAATTTTAGGAGTCGTAACGCTAATTTTACGAGAGTTACGTTTCTCGTAATATAAAAGATATTTTGGTAAAAATAGTAAACAAGGTCCGTTTTGCGAACGAACAATTTTAATAAAGCCCTGATGATAAGTTGGAGTTATTAGTGAATTAAAAAAATTTGGAGAAAACGAACCGTTCGTTAATTAACGAAATAAAGGAGGAAACAATAGAAAATCAAATGAACGGCAAAATGGTAATTTGCCAAGCCAAAATTAATAAAATCACAAATCCTTCTTCTTCTCCAGCACTCCACGCGAAACTCTCTCTGTGTTTTCCTCCAGGCGACTTTTCATCGCCTCTTCCTCATGGCGTTCTCCATTTCGGCGACCAACGTTCTCCGATCGACCTCCGATCCTTCACGTTTTCTCCTCTAAACCCGACCCTAGGTATGATTCTATGGTTTTCTGAAGGTTTACTTCTATTTTCAGAGAGTTAAACAGTTAGGTTTCGTTTAGGGTTTTGTGAAAAACGTGATTTTTGAGTTTGAAATCGATAGAGTTACCGTAGTTATGAATATAACGGACATATTGGGCGTAATGGATGAAGGTTGGTCTATTCATTGTGGAATATTAAGGTTTGATGAATTTTTGGCTTTTGGAAAAACTCATTAATGGTGGTTTCGAAGTATCGAGCGTTAATTGTTTGGTTAAAATGTCTCGATTAGTTAAGTTAGAAATTTAGAAATTTCTCTAGTTAAGGATTTCGTTAATTTGGACGTTAATGGTTCAAACGCGTTTTAATGATAACTGTTGTGAATTGCTTAGGTGAACGACGCTCGTGGACGGAGCTTGAAGTTCAACGCGAACGAGGTAAGTTCTCGTGACTTACTCTGACCGATTGGCCTACACCGTATGTCAAGGTCGCGTTGAGGATTATTGTGGATTTGTTGTTTAAATGCTTTAGTTGGGTAGTTAGGATTAGTTCTTTTATAGGATATGCTTTTAATTGCTTTTATTGTCTCGATGGTACGTATGTTGTATGTTTATAATAAGTTATAAATTGTTCATGCACCACGTCTTTTCAATTATGCATAGAAAATGAATTTCCGCACTATGTTTTAAAGAAAATGGCGATGTGGCCCAAAATGGGGCTATTGACCTATTGTGAAGGCTGAGAAGGGCCGGTTACAATACCGCATCTAATAAGAACCCATGTATGTTATATGGTCATGCGAGGTGGGGCTCAGGCATGGCTGTACGTATGTAAGCATGTACCCCCCTCCGCTAGGTGGAAAGGGTTGTCCAACCGCCGGACGTGCCCTCTCCATTTAGCGGGTTGAGATCTCGGTGACAACCTATGTAATGATAAGAAAATGTTGCATGATTTACGAACTCATATGCACAACATGCATTGCATTTACGAAACTTGCTGAGCCTTTAGCTCATAGATTATATGTATGGTGTAGGTGATCTTGAGACAGGTGAGGATGACGTTCCTCCTCCTGAAGCATGAGTCCGGTTGAAGAATAATTGTTGCGGAGGTGTGCTGGCACAGTCGAGGCATTTTTTATCGTGGGGAAGTAAATGTATGTTTTGGGAACACGATAGTTTTATAATATGTAGTTGAACATATTAGGAAATTTGGAAATCTGAATAGTGGATAGGTTTATGTTTTGATGTTTTTAAACGTCTTGGAAACTTACTTTACAACCGCTTGGTGATTTTGAATAGGAGGAAATGTTAAGTTTTTAAACGGATCCACGCGGTTCATTTCTATAAAAATGGGTTATGTTTTAAATGTGTTCTGAGTCGGTAAAAGAGGGAAAATGGTTGTTATATTGAAGGTTGCTATGAAATGTTTAGAGGATTGATGAAAGAAAATTGGTTAAGTGTTTAAGTTTTAGAGTGTGTGTAGTAAGGAGGTTGTGCAGGGAAAGAGGAAAAAGAAACGAGGGAGAGGCGGCTCTCTGAAAATTTAGATTTCCAGAGAGTGTGCCGATCGATTGGCCCCTTTTGGTCACGCTCTGGAAGAAATTCCAGAGCGTGTGCCGATCATTCGCCTGGTGAAGGCGAACGATCGGGCATGGTTGATCGCCGAAGGGCGATCGATCACCCCTCAATTTTTTTCACTGGCGATCGATTGCCTGTTTTGGGCGATCGATCGCCTAAATATTTTAGGGACGATTGTCCCTTTTTGCCCTCTGAAGTTTGCAGAGTATTTTCTGTTATTTATTAATTGGTTTTTTTCTAGTTGTTTTGTAATTTGTTTTAAGTTTTGTTTAAATTGTTTAACAACTTAGATTTAAATGATTTTCCAAACAAGGTTAACGATTTCGATTTTAAGTTTAAATTCCACTTAATCTGTATGATAAAAAAAATAATACGGGAAAATAAGGGTACCGTGTCGGGTCGCTACAGTTATGGTATCAGAGCCTTCGGGTTTTAAAAACAGTTCTGTAGACTGCTCGACTGCATAGCCACTATGCGGACATCCTTCTTCAACTGTAAGTATGTTTAAAAGCTTTATTTGATTTCGATTTCTTAGAGTTATTTGCTTTTAACCTTTATAGGAATTATATAAATATGGTGCGTCGAGGGAATGATCGAGATGACGAGACGATACGATAGACCATCTTAAGGAATTTATTGCCCAACAGTCCCAACACATGGAGCGATAGGCTCAACAAATGGAGAGACAATCCCAGCAGCTGGGCACCTTGATCGACCGTGAGGGCATTAGAGCTCGGGAGACAGTGACTCCGGGTAATCGTGGGATGGAGAGATTCCAGAAGCTCCAACCTCCCGTGTTCAATGGGCAGTCTTCGGATCCCTCTTCAGCCGAGGAGTGGATTCAAACCATAGAGGACATTCTGGCCTACGCAAGCATTGAGGACGGAGAGAAGGTTGCGTTGGTGAGTTACCACTTAGCACTAAACGCCCGATTTTGGTGGGATTCTATCAAGGCAACCACCGATGTGACGATTATGAGTTGGGAACGGTTCAGAATGGTGTTTTATGACAAGTACTTCAGCCATACAGTGCGGGAGGCGAAGATGGTAGAGTTCATGCAATTGCGGCAGGTTAGTTCGATTGCCGAGTATGTGAGAAGGTTTGAGGCCCTGTCTCGATTCGCGCCGCGTCAGATTAGTGTTAATGAGGACAAGGTACGCAGATTTGTGTAAGGACTTGGTCAGGAAATTCAAAAAAGTCTTACAATATCAGGGGTGCGGAATGTATCCTACGATGAGATCATGGCCAGAGCACTTGAGATTGAAGCCGTTGATCAGAGTTATGTCAAACCAAGAGAGCCAGCTAAAGGCTTCTTTCGAGAGATCCACCCTCAGCTCAGAAATAAGGGCTGGCAGCTGAGAGGACAGTCACAGCAACAACAACGGGGAGTTAAAAGGCCTTTAGAGGGAGGCAAAGATCGAGGAAAAGGCAAGCAAGTACAGGGGGTTTCTCAGATGCCTTGGTGCCCTAAGTGCCAGAAAGAGCACAGTGGAGAGTGCAGAATGGGCACGAATAAGTGCTATCGATGTGGAGTAGTTGGCCACTTCATTAAAGATTGCCCAGAGCAGGGCCATGAGCAGTTAGGCACAGACCGGAGGAGGGTTATGCCGAGGATCTTTGCATTTATCGAGCCTGGTGATATCGACGATGAGGCTCAGCCTTCCGTGATAGCAGGTACTATATTGATTATGGGCGTAGCTATATTTTCGCTGATAGACACTGGAGCTACGCACTCCTTTATTTCAAATGCTTGCATGGCTAGATTGGGGTTAGCATCTGAGTTAGCAGAGTTAGAGTATAGGGTAATGCTACCTTCAGGAGAGCATATGCATTCAGATCGTATTCTCCAAGTCAATGTCGTCTCAGTGGGGGAAACTACCTTTTATGCTTGTCTGATAGTTATGAGCATAGAGCGGTACGATCTTATCTTAGGGATGGACTGGCTTTCACAGCACTTCGCCACCATCGATTGTCGATCCGGGATTGTGACTTTTCGGCCCCCGGGTAAAGCCGAGTTTGCTTATCAGGCGATGCGCAGGTGGAGTGGGTCGCCTACTTCCTATTCCATGAAGGTCAACGAACAGTTTAAAGGTTAGTGCTCAATTTATTTGGCCACAGTAGTTGATACTCAGTTGCTCAGCAGAGTAAAGCTGAGTGACATTCCTATAGTCAGAAAATTCTCTGAGATCTTCCTTGATGATCTTCCTAGATTACCGCCGGACAGGGAGATCGAGTTTATCATTGATGTATATCCGAGCTCCGCGCCAGTGTCTAAGAATCCATATAGATTGACGCCTGCTGAATTGAGAGAGTTGAAAACTCAGCTTGAGAAGTTGCTGGATAAGGGTTTCATCCGACCCAGTTTTTCACCCTGAGGTGCGCCCGTTCTGTTTGTTAAGAAGAAAGGCAGGACTCTTAGGATGTGCGTGAATTACAGAGAGCTGAATAAGCTTATAGTGAAGAATAAGTATCCACTGCCTCGGATAGATGATTTGTTTGATCAACTACAGGGGACCCGAGTGGTTTCCAAGATTGACCTACGCTCGGGTTATTACCAGTTGAAGGTCCGGAAGGAAGATGGTCAAAAAACGGCATTCCGAACGAGGTACGGGCATTATAAGTTCCTTGTTATGTCTTTTGGACTTACTAATGCCCCTACAGCGTTTATGGATTTGATGAACCGCGTCTTCAAGGATTATCTAGACAAGTTCGTTGTTGTTTTCATCGATGATATTTTGATTTATTCTAAGACGAAGGAGGAGCATGAAGAGCAGTTGCAGATTGTTCTAGAAATTTTGCAACGACACTAGCTATATCCGAAGTTCTCCAAATGTGAGTCTTGGATGGATATGGTCAATTTTCTTGGCCATATTATATCAAAGGAAGGGGTTTCTGCAGATTCGAGCAAAATTCAAGTGGTCAGAGATTGGCCACAGCCTAAGAACGTGCGAGAGGTACGTGGATTTCTCAGGTTGGCTCGATATTATCAGAAATTCATTGAAGGATTTCGAAGATTGCAGTTCCTCTTTCACGCTTGACTCGGAAGAACGAAAAGTTTATATGGTCGGCTGCTTGTGACAACAGTTTTATAGAGTTAAAGCAGAGATTGACTGCAGCTCCAGTGTTGACATTGCCTGTTGAAGGTGATAAGTTCAGCATATATTGTGATGCATCTGGAGTTGGGCTTGGATGCGTGCTTATGCAGGAAGGGAGGGTTATCGCGTATGCTTCTCGGCAGTTGAAGTCGTATGCGCAGAACTATCCTACGCATGACCTGGAATTAGCGGCCGTGGTCATTGTACTGAAAATATGGAGGCATTACTTATATGGACAGTAGTGCGAGATATTTTCCTACCACAAAAGCCTGAAGTATTTGTTTACGCAGAAGGAACTGAATATGCGACAGAGAAGGTGGCTAGAGTTCGTCAAAGACTATAAGTTTGAGATTAAGTACCATCTGGGAAAGGTGAACAAGGTCGCTGATGCTTTGAGCCGAATGCCTACTGCGAGTCAGCCTTCACTTGCAGCGATGTCGGTTACGTTACGGTCTGAGATTGAGAAGTTTGATGTGGAGATTATGGCAGAGTTGTCCAGTATGCTCACCAACATTTCTCTCAGGCCGACTATTCTGGATAAGATACATGAAGCTCAGCAGAAAGATGTGGAGTGTGAGGAGCTTCGATTGAGCATGACATCTTGAGACTTGTCTGTATTTAACTTGTCAAATGACAGTATTCTGAAGTTCAGGCATAGATGGTACGTGCCTAACGACGAAGAATTGAAGAAAGAGATTTTGGCCGAAGCACATTCTTCAGCTTATTCTGTGCACCTGGGAAGTACCAAGATGTACCAGGATTTAAAACAACACTTTTGGTGGCCGAACATGAAGAGAGAAGTTGCGAAATATGTTGAAACCTGTTTAGTTTGTCAACAGGTTAAGGCGGAACACCATAGGCCGGCCGGAACATTACAGCCACTGCCGATTCTGGAGTGGAAATGGGAGCAGATCTCCATAGATTTTATTGTGGGGCTCCCGAGGACTACGAAAGGACATGACGACATCTGGGTGATTGTGGACCGATTGACAAAGTCGGCTCACTTCTTAGCCGTGAAGATGACATCTTCTATGGATCAGCTTGCCGAACTTTATGTGCAGGAGATTGTTAGACTGCATGGAGTACCAGTTTCTATTGTTTCGGATCGAGATCCGAGATTTACATCGAAGTTCTGGAAGAGTCTGCACAAAGCTATGAGAACTCAACTAAATTTTAGCACAACATTTCACCCTCAGACTGATGGTCAGACGGAGAGGACAAATCAGATTCTGGAGGATATGCTCAGAGCTTGTGTGCTGGAATTTCAGGGACGTGGAGCAGGTATTTGCCACTGATTGAGTTCTCTTACAACAACAGCTTCCAGGCTACCATCGGTATGGTTTCGTACGAGGCTTTGTATGGTCGAAAATGTAGATCTCCGTTATATTGGGACGAGATTGGCGAAGCTAGTATTGTCGGTCCCGAGATTCTACAGCAAACGGCAGAGAAGATTGTCGTTATTAGACAGCGTATCGAGATAGCTCAGAGTCGACAGAAGAGCTATGTTGACACAAGACGGAGAGAACTGGAATTCGAAGAAGGTGATGAGGTTTACTTGAAGATTTCTCTTTTTAAGGGAGTTATGCGATTCGGAAGAAAGGGTAAGCTAAACCCTCGATATGTGGGGCCCTTCCCTATTTTGAAGAAGATTGGGAAGATGGCGTATCGATTGCAGCTTCCGGCATCAATGGATGGTATCCACAATGTATTTCACGTGTCTATGCTTCAGAAGTGTTTGCGCGATCCATCGTATATTGTGGAGGCAAGAGAGATCGAGGTACAGCCTACCTTGACTTATGTGGAGAAGCCTGTACGTATTTTGGAGTCTTCCATCAAAGTCTTGCGCAACAAAGAAATTCCGCTAATCAAAGTCTTATGGCCGAACCACGACGTGGAAGAGGCAACCTAGGAGCGACAACAGGATATGATGGCTAAGTTTCCTGAGTTGTTTGTATGATCAAATTTTGAGGACAAAATTTTAAATAAGGTGGATGGAATGTAACACCCGGTTCTTTATGGGATTTTGTAATTATATATATAATGGCATTTTTAAAATTATGTCAAATTAAGTCGGTTTCGTGAAAAGAAAGCATTATTACGATCATAATAATTAATATGGTTTTTAAGAAAATTTCGGGAATTTTAGGAGTCGTAACGCTAATTTTACGAAAGTTACGTTTCTTGTAATATAAAAGATATTTTGGTAAAAATAGTAAACGAGTTCCGTTTTGCGAACGGACAGTTTTAATGAAGCCCTGATGATAAGTTGGAGTTATTAGTGAATTAAGAAAATTTGAAGAAAACGAACCGTTCGTTAATTAACGAAATAAAGGACGAAACAACAGAAAATCAAAGGAAGGGCAAAATGGTAATTTTCCAAGCCAAAATTAATAAAATCACAAATCCTTCTTCTCCTCCAGCACTCCATGCGAAACTCTCTCTGTGTTTTCCTCCAGGCGACTTTTCATCGCCTCTTCCTCACGACGTTCTCCATTCCGGCGACCAACCTTCTCCGATCGACCTCCGATCCTTCACGTTTTCTCCTCTAAACCCGACCCTAGGTATGATTCTATGGTTTTCTGAAGGTTTACGTCGATTTTTGGAGAGTTAAACGGTTAGGTTTCATTTAGGGTTTTGTGAAAAACGTGATTTTTGAGTTTGAAATCGATAGAGTTACCGTAGTTATGAATATAATGGACATATTGGGCGTATTGGACAAAGGTTGGTCTATTCATTGTGGAATATTAAGGTTTGATAAATTTTTGGGTTTTGGAAAAACTCGTTTATGGTGGTTTTGAAGTATCAAGCGTTAATTGTTTGGTTAAAATGTCTCGATTAGTTAAGATAGAAATTTAGAAATTTCCTTAGTTAAGGATTTCGTTAATTTGGACGTTAATGGTTCAAACGCGTTTTAACGATAACTGTTGTGAATTGCTTAGGTGAACGACGCTCGTGGACAGAGCTTGAAGTTCAACGCGCACGAGGTAAGTTCTTGTGACTTACTCTGGCCGATTGGCCTACACCGTATGTCGAGGTCACGTTGAGGATTATTGTGGATTTGCTGTTTAAACGCTTTGGTTGGGTAGTTAGGATTAGTTTTTTTTTTTATAGGATATGCTTTTAATTGCTTTTATTGTCTCGATGGTACGTATGTTGTATGTTATAAATTGTTCATGCATCATGTCTTTTCAATTATGCATAGAAAATGAATTTCTGCACTATTTTTTAAAGAAAATGGCGATGTGGCCCGAAAGGGGGCTATTGACCTATTGTGAAGGCTGAGAAGGGCCGGTCACAATACCACATCTAATAAGAACCCATGTATGTTATATGGTCATGCGAGGTGGGGGTCAGGCATGGCTGTACGTATGTAAGCATGTACCCCCCTCCAATAGGTGGAAAGGGTTGTCCAACCGCCGGACGTGTCCTTTCCATTTAGCAGGTTGAGATCTCGATGACAACCTATGTAATGATAAGAAAATGTTGCATGATTTACGAACTTATATGCACAACATGCATTGCATTTATGAAACTTGCTGAGTCTTTAGCTCATAGATTGTCTGTATGGTGTAGGTGATCTTGAGATAGGTGAGGATGACGTTCCTCCTCCTGAAGTATGAGTCCGGTTGATGAAGAATGGTTGCGGGGGTCTGCTGGCACAATCGAGGCATTTTTGACCCGTGGGGAAGTAATTGTATGTTTTGGGAACACGATAGTTTGATAATGTGTAGTTGAAGATATTAGGATGTTTGGAAATCTGGATAGTGGATAGGTTTATATTTTGATGTTTTCGTCTTGGAAACTTACTTTACAACCGCTTGGTGATTTTGAATAGGAGGAAATGTTAAGTTTTTAAACGGATCCACGCGGTTCATTTTTATGAAAACGGGTTATGTTTTAATTGTGTTTTTAGCCGGTAAAAGAGGGAAAAAGGTTGTTATATTGAAGGTTGTTATGAAATGTTTAGTGGATTGATGAAAGAAAATTGGTTAAGTGTTTAAGTTTTAGAGTGTGTGTAGTAAGGAGGTTGTGCAAGGAAAGAGGAAAAAGGAAAGAGGGAGAGGTGGCTCTCTGGAAATTTTGATTTCCAGAGAGTGTGCCGATCGATCGCCAGGGAGGGTGATCGATCGGCCCTCTTTGGTCACGCTCTGGAAGAAATTCTAGAGCGTGTGCCGATCGTTCGCCTGGTGAAGGTGAACGATCGGCCATGGTTGATCGCCGAAGGGCGATCGATTGCTTGCATGAGGGGCGATCGATCGCCCCTCAATTTTTTTCACTGGCGATCGATCGCCTGTTTTAGGCGATCGATCGGCCCAATATTTTATGGACGATTGTCCCTTTTTGCCCTCCGAAGTTTGCAGAGTGTTTTCTGTTATTTATTAATTGGTTTTTTTCTAGTTGTTTTGTAATTTGTTTTAAGTTTTGTTTAAATAGTTTAACAACTTAGATTTAAATGATTTTCTAAACAAGTTAAAGATTTCGATTTTAAGTTTAAATTCTGCTTAAATTGTAGGATAAAAAAAAATAATATGGGAAAATAAGGGTACAGTGTTAGGGTCGTTACATCACATACCTCACGACATAAGATTGAAAGATCTAAACCTTCCTCTTCCTAGCGGAACTTGAATAGAAATGGGGCGTGGCCAAAACATATAAAGATCGGCGTCGATCGTTATCAACCTCTTTTTGAGTCAAGCTTATGGGTTGCTATTGTGCTTCCCGTTCCCTTGTGTAATGAGAGTTTAAGGGCGAGTTACCCTTCCTTCACGAGCTCTGACCTGACACCAAACATTCAATTCAATAAAGAAGTTCATAGAATGAAGGAGCTTCTTTATCTTGTTTTACTCGTTCTTATCTTGTGTTGACTTTCGAAGGGTGTCATAATAGTGAGGGGGATATTATCATAAAGGATGATGGAGACGAATGTGAGGCCTAGACCGATGAAGTTGGAAGCCCTTCTATAATAGAGGCCTTGTGCAGTAAACCCCCTACTATGCTGTAAGTTCTATGCGGTGTGTCTTCGGTACGGTGGGACTCTCTCCTGTGGGGTGGTTGGGGTTTTTGAGCATAGGTCTGTGCCTAAGCGTTCATTCGATTGCTTTGCATGGTTTTTCTCCCATGTGTTTTCAGTGTTGTTTGTTTGTGTACCCTTCTTTTCCACCCTTGCCTTAAGAGTGGGGGCGCTGCTAAATTTTACCCCATAGTCTACCGGTCCTTTAGCATCCTCCGAGTAGGCGAGCTTTCTCTGCGCTGGGGCTATCGCCCTTTCTTTTCAGTGTGACGTATGCATGAGACTATGTGAGAACCAGACCAACTCGACTCAATGTTTAGCATGGTTTCCGGGAGCTGCTTGCCTAACCCTGGCGTTTTTCATATCGGCGTGAGTCACCCATATCTTTTTCTTGAATTTGGACTAGATCTATGGGATAAGGAGTTGTTGAAAAATCTAAAACTAGAAAAAAAAAGTAGAATTTTTTTTGAATCTATCGAAGGCTTTGATGATTAATTAGAAAAAATTGTACATACCCACTCAAAAAAGATTGAATAGGAATGACTCACTATTACTGGGTTTTTGGGCCATAATCGTTATGGAGGAGAGATGGTCGAGTGGTTCAAGGCGTAGCATTGGAACTGCTATGTAGACTTTTGTTTACCGAGGGTTTGAAACCCTCTCTTTCCGTACCCTTCCCCTAATTCGCCAATGTTACTGACCACAATGTCGCAACTAACAATGGTTATTATTACTTCAATGGTTAGACATTTCTTTGATATAGATTCAAATGTAAAAAAAAAAAAAAAGAGACTGGAAAAAATGGACAATTCCTTACCAATCCATAATAAATGAATGGTAGAACTACCAAGGAACTGAGGGACCTTCTCGAGCACAGGATAGGCAATTGAGAGATAGAGCTAGCCAAATCTGAAGCAAGAATAGAGGGGAATAAATGCTCCGGGCCGAATAGAGCTTACCTCTGGTACCTGGCTTTCTCCGGCGCATATTAGCTTAGCTGCGCTTAATAGGCTTAATAGGAAGGTAAGAGTTGGCTTCCTAGTGGTTGATGCCCCACCCGAGCTCTCCATACTAGATTTTCCGGTTCTTCATCCGAGCGGCCCCCTGAGGATGCAGGAAGCCAATGATAAGAGTGGTTAACTGGACTCTTTCTTTTTCTTCTTTGAAGAGAAGGATTTCCACTTGGATGCCCTGGTGACACCTAAGCCGCTTTAGTAGGGACAGACTGAAATACCCCATCATAGCACTCTAAGGTTCAACAGAGAACTATTGAAGCTGGAAGCTTGTCGTTTTCTTCATTGCTTGTCGTCATCTTAATTCATGCTCGATGGGGTTAGTGTTCAGTGTAGAGAGGATTCACTGTCTGCTCTGCTGACCTGAACTCTCTCTAGTGCTCATGAAGTAGCTCGCTTGTTAGTAGTCTCTATCTCAAAGGTTCTCTGCTGAGACGGGCACTGGGGGTGAAGGCAAGGTGCTATGGATTGTTCATGAGGAGCGGGTGAAAGGAACTGGCAGTCAACTAGACTGAGCGTTCGATTGGGTGAGAGAAGCAAACTAGATGAATACAAGTTCAGTCAATAGTCCCCACAGCTTTGAGTGTTCTATGATTGACCTCCGAATAATGATTAGGTAGTTCGATCCTTTTTTTTTCTCTTCATAGTCAACTGATAGGGGGATGCAGAGCAATAGGTCGAATTACTATATAAAGAAGAGTTGTAAACTATAGGACTTCTTCTTCGAGTAGGAAGATTTCGGTTTTTTTCGTTCCTTCTATTCGATAAGAATAGGGATTTGAAATGATACAAATTCCTCTTCATTCTGTTATGCTCAGCGAAAGAACTGCCTATCTACAGCATCCCATTTTTTTTTACAAGCCTTCGATACATTTCGAAATCGAGAAATTTCGATAGGAGCAGGTGCTATCCGAGAAAAATTAGCCTATCTGGATTTGCGACTTATTATAGATTATTCATTGGTAGAATGGAAAGAATTAGGGGAAGAAGGTCCCCCTGGTAATGAATGGGAAGATCGAAAAGTTGGAAAAAGAAAAGATTTTTTGGTTAGATGTATGGAATTAGCTAAGTATTTTATTCGAACAAAGGCTGAAACCCAGGAGAGAAAAAGAAACGACTATCTTGTTCCATTGGTTTCTCCTTAAGAGCAAAATAGGTTCCTTGTGAGAACGGAAATTCTGGTTGGTGCAAACTGTGTTGAAGCTAAGGCTCTAGTTTCAAAGAATCTTATTAAGCTTCAAAGAAGAAAGGGGCATTTGCCCTGGTAAGAAGAGATTCTGATGGCTGTATGGAAGAAGGCTAGCGGTGTAGCGCACATAATTTCTCAAAGAGAGTGAGGCTCATAAGGGTGGGCAACTGTTGCGTCCTCGTCGCTGCGTTAGGAGACATTGGTGGTTCAGCGAAAGAACTAACATTGATCCACAAGAAGCTCAGCAAACTCTTAAAATAGCAGAAGCTAACTTGAGTAAAGCTGAAGGCAAGAGACAAACAATTGAAGCAAATCTAGCTCTCAGACGAGCTAGGACAAGAGTAGAAGCTATTAATATGATTTCGAAACTAGTTACTGCGTCTGAATAATCAAGTGAAATAAGGTAACAAAAAAAAAATTTCAATTCAAAAAGGAACTAGAGAACATGATAGAAAATGACTAAAAGAAGTTGAGTAGAAAAACTTATTAGATACCATAGAGTGAATGAGATCTAATAAGTTCTACTTACTATTGGATTTGAACCAATGATATAACGCCCTGAACCCGCCCCGGCTCAGTGCGTCACATTGCAAACCTAATCCGCGTTTAAAACGACGTTTAAAATCATTTTAGTAAATTTTTCGACTCGTTTTCGGGTTTTTCGAACCCTCAAAATTTATTAGGAAATGTGCCCAAAATACGTCGGAAAATGTCGGGTTAAAATAATTTGGAAAACCGACTTAAACAGATAATGTAAAAAAAATAGAGAACGTACACCCGACGTTATTTATTTTAAAATCAAAACAGGCGGCATAACGCCTAAAATTCTTTAAACCAAAACTAGAAAATATATAGTTTCAAAAATTCCAAATACGTACAACCACTATCCCACAACACAATTGACTTGCAAACATCAAAATAGTCATGAAAATATTTACAAATACGATGCATATAAACTCACAACTTTTCTAACTTTTCTCAAAACAAAACATTTACAAACTATCTACATCAACTCCCACAAAATACTCGAGGAAGATAGTGGCCAAGACGCCCCGACAATAGCCTGCACCGGCGTACCCCGTCCTCCTCCGACTGCGGCCTACTCCTGGGCTGTCTCATCCACCTCACCTGTACCGCCCCGAAAACCCACCCGGGTTCCCGGTGCGCACAGGGACTGCTCTAATACCATAACTGTAACGCCCCGGGTCATCACGACCCGATTCGCTACAGGGACTACTATGTGCTAAACGACTCTCTTTGACTACTATCTCATTCGCTTAACTACTAACGCAAGGAATCCATTTTAGTTAAACGGACGCAGCAGAATTTAAAGCTAAGTCTCCTGAAGGTTTCTCTCGTGCCATACCTGGTTTCATTAACTCACTAAGTTCTTCTAATCACATTCGCTTAAAGTTCCAACATTGGAAATACCTTTCAATGAGACTCACGCAACAAAATCAAAACTAACCTCCCGAAACTCTCTTATGTCTTACCTAGTTGCCTAGACTCACTAATTTCCCTTAATCCTAACCATTAAGCACCACAGCGTCCTCCCCAAAAATTTCGGCAGAGTAACACCTGAAAATGGCGCCCCCAAAATGCTAAGTACCTGCAAACAAATAAATCCCAACCAATCCAAAATATTCCTACTCAACTATCCAGCATAAGAAATCTCCAAATAGCAGTAACGAGAGAAAGTAAAGTACTATCATCCATAAGCAAAGAAAATTCACAGTATAAGGCGACACATCACCCTTAACTATGAATATATACAACGAATACAAAATACCCCCACAAAAGACAAAAAGTCCAACTCCCGATCAACACTATACGACGGCTCCATGGGTCGGGTCGCCCTAACACTGCCATCAACCGGGGGCCCTGGTCGCACGCCACCAACTGCCACCTACTCCTGTACAGGCGCTTGGTACTCACCCTCCCGCTCAGCAGTGCCTACACCACAGAACACACTATAAGCTCAAAGCTTAGCAAGTAAAGTGCTAAAAATAAATGTGAAACATGAAAACTAATTATGCAATCCTAACACATGCACGTCACCTCCGGCCCGAGTCCAACACGGGATTCGCGGAGCCACGTCACCTCCGGCCTGAGTCAGACCCGGGATTCGCAGAGCACGTCACCTCCGGCCTGAGTCCAACCCGAGATTCGCGGAGCTCGTCACCTCCGGCCCGAGTCCAACCCGGGATTTGCAGAGCCACGTCACCTCCGGCCCGAGTCCAACTCGGGATTCACGGAGCACGTCACCTCCGGCCCGAGTCCAACCCGGGATTCGCGGAGCCACGTCACCTCCGGCCCGAGTCCAACCCGGGATTCGTGGAGCACGTCATCTCCGGCCCGAGTCCAACCCGGGATTCGCGGAGCCACGTCACCTCCGGCCCGAGTCCAACCCGGGATTCGCGGAGCACATCACCTCCGGCCCGAGTCCTACCCGTGATTCGCAGAGCCACATCACCTCCGGCCTGAGTCCAACCCGGGATTCGCGGAGCCACATCACCTCCGGCCCGAGTCCAACCTAGGATTCGCGGAGCACGTCACCTCCTGCCCGAGTCCAACCCAGGATTCGCGGAGCCACATCTTGCACAAGACCCCCAACGTACGTACAACTGACCCACAACCGGCACGATACTCACAACCTACGTACAACTCACCCACAGCCTGCACAAGTCTCACAGCCTACAACAACTGACCCACAACCTGCACCAGACTCACGACATACATACAACTAACCTACAACCTGCACTAGACTCACAACATACGTCTAACGACGACTACACATACACATCACATACAGAGCACTCACGACGTACACAACTCACAACAAGCAAACAACTGTGGTGTAGGCCCTTCTGGGCGACTCTCAAACATTCTCAACCACACTACTACTTACCTGGCATCCCAACTCGCTGAGGATGCTCGGTTCCCTGCCCACCTATGGCTTGACCTACGACAAAAATTCAACTTCATTAAAATCAAGCTTGCATTCACCAATTTACTCTCAAACTAATATTTCTAACCTAACCTAACTAAAGTCTAACTAAACGGGCCACTAATTTGGGCTCGGTAAAAACTGACCCTAAACTTCAGAAGTGCGTAACTTTCGCTTCGGTTAACGGAATCGAACGATTCCAGCAGCCACGTACTCCTTTATTAACCTAGTTTAACATACTAAGAAAGAATTTAAAACGAATAACTATAAGTAGGTCAAACCCTCCAAAAACAGAACCAGATTTTTGCCTTAAAACGACCAAAATTTCCACTTCAATCCGATTCCACCAATTTCCTCACTAATTGATCCCTCTCACACTCAGTTAGCGTAATTTAATGAAATTCCCAGGCTTCACATAGAAAACCCGAACTCCACACATCGAGAGTTCTCGGTTTTCAACTCAACCCGTGCTCTCCCTTGCCTGACTATTCACACTGGCCTAAGCCCGTCCATTTGACGCCGAGACTAGCCAAAAATGGCCGGTGATCGGAGCCTACGCTGGCTTGTCACTCCCGGCCTCAAGCAGAACCGAAACAGGGCAGAGAACTGAGCTTACCAGTCCGTTCGCGCGTGGAGACAACCGGAAATGTCAGCTCTGGATTTGCCGCCGTCGCCGGACCAGAAACATCGAAATCCGCCGGTGGTTCGATCGGTGATCGTCGCCGCTTCTCCCTCCCCCCTGCTCTGCCCCCTCTCGTTCGCGGTGAAAGACACCCGAATGGCTTCTTCACGAAGCCATTTGGTTGTTTTAAAGAAAACAATTAATTTAACAACTTAATTAATTACCGTTTTGCCCCCCTTCGAAATCTCATCAAATTTTGTTCTTCATTTTGTCAATTTCTCTTAAATTGACTCTCACTCTACACTCGGTTTAAACCTATTCATCGATGCTCCCGAAAGATCCGACAATTAACCGAATAATTAACTCTAAATAAATAAATTAATTTACTGGGTATTACATCACCTGAGTAATACACGTCACCTACACCATAGAACACGAAAAGTAAGCCTAATGCTTAGTAAGTAGGGAAAGACGAATGCACACACACACAATGCAACTCAATCCTATCATATGTAGTTTCTAACTCTCCGTTGTGTTCTTTACATGTTTATTACATTAATCTTTTACTAAGCCGTGTGGGTCAAGTAGGCACACATCTCATAACTGTCTGAGACGGCGACACCTTGATCCACCAAATCAAAACCGGTTAGCTCACGTCCCATAACTGTCTAGGACGGCCAAGAACAGTTGCCATAACTACACCGATTGTAGAACCTGATGACTGTCTAGGAGTTCCTACTCACGATGTTTTTCAAACCGTTTCCTCGTAAAATTTCCCTTCCGGGTGCTACACACCAGCACTTATTCCCGACAAGGATAAATTACCGGAAACCAATGCTTACAATTCTTTTATCTTATTACAATTTACACTCACAATGCAAAACGGTGCACACAACTATGCATGCCAGAATAATATGCAAACACAACACAACGCGAATAAGAAACCGACCATCAACCCTACCGTTCCGTGGTGTAGGGCTAAGGCAACAAAAGGATTCCATTACTTACCTGACTGTTCGGCTTTAAGTTGCTCACTTCTATCGGTTAATTCACTCGTCCGATAACCTATCAATTATAGAAAATAACTTAGCAATTCACTCATAAAATTCTAAAGGATTCTAAAAAAATTCTAAAACCAAAACTAACAAACAATTCACCCTAAAATCACAAAACCCGATTTTTACCCAAAATTACAACGTCCAACTTCGAACGACCATAACTCCCTCGTTTGTCAACGGATTTAGACGTGCCACCCCACTTCGGAAATCTCTACACGTCTCCTATCCATTGAACCACTTAAATTAACCAAATAAACCACTTGGCCAACTCGAATTTCCCATGAACAGAATCGGCTCCATTAATCTAACAATCCGGTTTTTCACAACTTACTTCCAATTTTCATTTTAACTCCATAAACCACCTAAACCAATTCATACAACAACCAAATCATCAAATTTGGAAAGAAAACTAACACTTAAACTCAATTTTCGGATTTCATCATTTAGGGTTTTCAAACCCTACACAATCTCCACCAAAAACACATAAAAACACTAACAAACTACACCTATATGTATAAAATTAAAAACCCACTTCATTTTACCTTGAAACACCTTGCTAAAAATTGAAGAAGAGATGAAAATGCCCTAGCTATGGCTGCTGCAAAAATCGTGGAGAAGGGAGGGAAGAAAAGGTGTTTTTGCCATTTTAACACTTAATTTTTTATTTTTATAAAATCAACTTTCCACTTTTTCCTTTTCACCACTCATTTTCTTTAAAATTCCCAATCAACCTCCCTTTTTCCTCTTCCAACGTGGCTGCCACCATTAACCACTTCTTCCATTCATTTATTTCATTTAAATTTCTAGTTGTTTTTTTTTCTTATTGGTCCACTTATGCTTTTGACTTTTCAACAATTTCTTTTCTAATTTGACTTGTCAAAATTCTTCCTTTCTCTTTGCTTTACTTTAGACCCTTAATCACTTAACATTAAACTATCCTAACCATTTAATCCTAGGCATAAATACTTTACTCGAATTTCCTAGGTGTTACAAATGACTCCTGCCGTATGAAAGCAATACTCTAACCACTGAGTTAAGAAGGTCATTTATTATCACAAAGAGAAACAAATCGAGCCTATCACATCTATAGTTTCTAAATCGAATATTATGGATAAGCAATACCAATCAAACAGATCAAAGAAATATGATGTTGGATTATTTCATCTTGACAAGAAATTCTATATATGATAAAATATGTATCACACACACACAAACTACGGTGAGATGTGAAAACACCCGATCCCATTCCGACCTCGATATGTGGAATCGTCTTGAGCCATATGTACTGATATTGTTCGGGAGACATGGTCCAAGCCCAGTGAAGAAATGAAAATGAAAAAGAGCTCACGCCTGAAAGTGCCGTAATGTAAGTAACTTAGTGCTTTCCCTTTCATTTAATTGGCCGCTCTTTCATTGTCTGATCACAAACTCAATTCCATTTCTGTAACCACTTTTTATATTAATAATAAAAATCTCAAATCTTTCTATTCCCTATTTTCTTCTATCTGAAAATCGAAGTCTTATTCTTTATAAAAAAATGCAATAGTATATATATATATATATAAGAATAAGGCTTCTTCGCGGCTGGACTCGTAAATGTGAATGGAATGCCCCCAATATAATCAATCCATGGATGGATATCAGCAAAGTGCTCAAAAGTTTTATGCTTTCTTTGTCAAAGAACTTCTTGAAAAAAAAGGAAACTAGCAGGACATCTATCAGCATTTCAATCCGAACGCACATAACATAAAGCGGACGAGTCTCGTTACATTATATCATCCATCATCCAGGATTCTTAAAAGAGGAAGGATCCTATATGAAAAGCTATATAAATATACTCTATTAGAAGTTGCAACAACATTCAGAGTGATCCCTATTATCAATGAAGTCACTATCATTGCCAAAGCATTTTCTCTCCCTTGTGTTCTGGGGCTTTCTATTGCCGCAATTTTTCCTTCTTACTTCTAATTCTTTTGCGATGCTTGTGTGAAGGCTATCATCCATGCACATGCATGTTAATCTCGAATTGTGCGCTTTGCAAGAAAAAATGACACTTTCTTTGATTTGGTTAAGCAGACTTTGTTGGGGTTTAAGATAGCAGTTGGGTCCACCTCTACTCTAGAATGAATTGAGGTGTTAATCCCCAAAAGACACTATAAATTAGACACATCCCAACTAGATTGGCACCCATTTAATTGTCTATCATGTGCAAAATGTCAAAAAAAAATTACAAGTTGAAAAAATACTTCAAAATTTAAATTACCATGTTAATCTTAAACAAACAAATTTTTATAGTCTTCAAGTATTTCGTCCTCTCGTTGTTGGTTTCTCGTAGTGGCATCATTCCAATCCTTCATGCAAATGAATGCCTCCACGAGATTGGGTGCAAGTTGTCCTCGGCGTTCATCGTACACATGTCCACCTGCACTAAAAGCAGACTCTGATGCTATGGTAGAGACACGAGGTGTTAGTAGATCACGTGCCATTATAGAAAGAATATGATATATGGTGGAAAATATTTTCCACCAATCTAAAATATCAAAGTGTTCTTCATGAAAAAATTGATATCGAATGTCAAAATAAATATCTAGTTCATTTCGCATAGAACTAGATTAAACATCCGTATTTAATTGATTCCAAATATTATTAATACCAAATTGTGAACCTACAATATTTCCACCACCACTACTTGAACTAGCATGTGAAGAAACACGTGAACGACTAACATTAGAATATTTAGATTCATAAGAAGAATATAAACTAACAATTCTATTAGTTATTTGATCCGTAAAAAGTAATGAAATAGTATGTAAATTATTAGAAATTTTATTAATCTTGAGACATACTTCTTTTAATTTATATCTAGGATCTATTATACATGCATAAAAAAAAATAGGAGGAATGTCAAGCTAATATTTTTTAAATTTTGTTTTCATTTTATTAAGTATATCTCTAAATTCATCTATTTGTCGATATTATGAAAAATTACTCGTTAAGTTTATAAAAATTGTGAGAACAAGATGAGAAGTGGGATAATAAATTCCCGAACATTCATTTGTAGTATCAAAAAATGATTTTAAAAAATCATGAAATATATAGCTACATCGCAGCTAGATTTATCAAGATTAATACTTAGTGTTTTCTCATTAATAAAAGCACAAATAACTTGCCAATATGGCCTAGCATTCCCAACATTATATAAGTAGAATTTCACTTATTATCTACATTGGTTTTCAATTGTCGTGGTTTAAGTTGGGCAGCTTAACAAAAATCTCTATATTCTTGTTGCATCGAATTAGATCCAATTATATACGAAATTACGGATCTAATTCATTCAATATGAGGCAAAATATATGTCGTACCATGTTTAACAACTAAATTTAAAATATGACAAACACATCTCATTTGGAAAAGAAAATCGTGAGTAGTATCTAATTGAAAATAATTTTTAAAATGAGAATAGCAACATCGTTAGCACTAGCATTATAAAGTGTTATGTTAAATATTGTATCTCGAATAGAATATTTTCTCAATATCGTTACAATATATCTATAAATAGTAATACTAGTATGAAGATATTCACAATTACGAAATCTTAAAATTATTTTATTTAATTACCAAGAGTCATCAATAAAATGAGAAGTTACAACGACATAGCCTATAGAATTACGTGCACTCCATAAATCAGAGGTGATACAAATAGATATTGAAGGGGCGCTTGAAAAAAATGAAATTAGTTCATTTTTCATATTATTAAGTATTTTAATAATATCATTTCTAGTTATACCTCTAGGAACACGTTTAAAATTAGGAGTAGAATACTCTTTCATAAATTTTTCAAATTCATCACTATGAGTGAACGCTAAAGGCAACTCACATTGTGCTACAAGTTTTGCTCTTCCTTCTCTCATTTTATTTTTGTAACACCCCCGAACCCACCCCGGCTCGGTGCGCTACTTGGCTCACTCTAACCCCAAAACATAAAAAAAAAAAAAAACACAGCGGAATTTAAAGCTAAGTCTCTCGAAGCTCTCTTATGTCCTACCTAGCTGCCTAGACTCACTAATTTCCCTTAATCCTAACCGTTAAGCACCACGGCGTCCTCCCCGAAAATTTTGACAAAGTGACGCCTGAAAATGGTGCCTCCAAAATGCTAGATACCTGCAAACGAATAAAACCAGATCAAGAATACTCTTACTCAACTATCCACTCAAATCTCCAAATAGCAGTAAAGAGCGAAACTATAATACTAACATCCCTAAGTGAAGAAAGTCCACAGTATAGGGTGACACATCACCCTTAACTATGACTATATACCACAAATACACATAGCTATACCATAACTGTCAAAAACATCAACCAAAAAGAGTTATGCATTCCCATCATTTCTACAAACAGACATTTACAATAAACTACCAAAATACAAAGCCCCACATCCCCCGAAGACCATGGTCGAGGCGCCCCGAAAACTGCCCGCACCGGCGTGCCCCGTGTGCCACCGACTACCGCCTAATCCTGGCTCCATCGTCTAGCTCACTTGTAACACGTCACCACCTACACCATAGAACATAAAAGTAAGCCTAATGCTTAGTAAGTAGGGAAATAATGCACAGCACATCAACACATGCTCGACTCAACCCTAACATGGAGTTTTTACACACTCTGTTGTTTTCTTTTCATTCATGTTGCATTTATCTTTCACTTTCATGTGAATCAAGTAGGCACACGCCCCAACACAGTCCAGGACGGCCACGCCTTGATCCACGGAGCAAGACCGGAGGCACACGTCCTAACACAGTCCGGGACGGTCAACCGAATCTCCCCCAATCGATCGTAGAATCCTCATTGTGCCTTCAAGCACAAATAAGTCGAGGCATTCATACCCACGACACATTACGTACATTAGCATAGCATCTCAAGTAAAATCCCTTACAGGGTGCTCAACGAGCCACTTGCCCAACGAGGCTATTGTTACGACCCCATTAGGGCCGAGACCGATTCATAACTTTCTTAGGTCATTTATACTAAGTTTACTCTTTATATATTTTTTTTAACAGTATTCAAAGACATTGCCATATCTGACAAAAACTTAACCCTTCAAAAACTTGACTCCCTCATGAGACTATCGACACAGTCAGTCACAGAGTCGATCGACATGAATCAGACATCAGTTCCATAACGTGTTCGGGCAGAAGGAAAGTGCCCTCAGACCACTCGACTTCATCGTTCGCTGGCTGTATGGATTTGCAGACATCTACCGATAGGAACACATTCCCCGAATGTCCCGTGCACTCCGCGTGACTCAATAGACGTCGCCCAGTACAAGACATCATCCGATGGACACGAGCATTTCACGTGACTCATGGACATCGCCTGGTAGAGGACCTCTACTGATTACTAAACGACAAAGCATAATTACCCACTTCATCCGATCACAAGACGACAAATTGTCCTCACTCACATCGTCCGATCACAAACGACAAGACTTATTACTCACTTCTACCGATAGCAAAAAAAATCTACATCTACCGATTTACATTTGAATCACACGTGACATATTAAGCATCATCCGATAGGAGACCTCTACCGGTGAATAAGAAATTCCTAGCATCTGCCGATCGTAATAATCAGCATCTACCGATTGACATGTGCATCGCACGTGACATATAAGCATCATTCGATAGGAGACCTCTACCGGTGAATAAGAAATTCCTAGTATCTATCGATCGTAATAATCAGCATCTACCGACGACAACATCTACGAAACGAGACATCCTGACTTTCACAGACTTCAACTTGACTAAAATAAGATTGCACAGGTATAAATCATAGACTCATCCAGAATACGTGTAGCGGAAGACTTAAATAAAACATAAATCATTCTATCTCCTCATGATCATTCTTAAACTTAGAAATCTAGTCAGACAATTCCCAAAATCCATCGTGTTAAGAAAATCCCTTCCTACTTAATTTCAGTATGTATAATTCTTACTAACATCATAAGAGCAGTAACCAGGGGTCATAATCGCCTTTCCAGCCACAATCTGTCAACCTGAGCTCCATCCAGCAACCAGTGTTAAACATCCTCACTGAATTTGGAATCCTCACCTGGTAGTTCTTCACCTACATCATAAGGTTTAAACTATAAGCCTAATGCTTAGTAAGGAGTGCAACGTTAACATGTATGCATGAATGCACAGTTTAAGGAAAACACATGTTCATGATCTTTTCTTGTTCTTGTTCTTGTTCATCGTTTACAACATGTTCTTGTTCATCATTTACATCATGTTCTTGTTCATCATTTACATCATGCGGATTAAGGGAAGATTTGTGCCGAAAAGGGGGTTGACAGTGAAAGTGTACACAGTCCCTTGCGGGCTGTATTCATGGTCCTCCTTTTGGACAGTGACATACGCCAAACCGCCCCCAACCCTCTCTTAATCCTTGTTACATAAGTTTTATGTTCATATCTTGATCGTGAAGGAAAAACATGCACTTAAAACATTTACATATACTTGAAAAGGAAACAATCATGAAGCATGAGTATGAATACACTTATTTCATCAGACAAAAGGACAGATCATTCATTCATCAAAAGATCATACTATCAACTCGAGTATCATAACCA
Organism: Begonia masoniana; assembly: GCA_022432975.1. Lineage (NCBI taxonomy): Eukaryota > Viridiplantae > Streptophyta > Magnoliopsida > Cucurbitales > Begoniaceae > Begonia > Begonia masoniana. Next base: position 19,308,081 of record CM039512.1, on the reverse strand, counting down.
AACAGACAATAGCACAGATAACCCTTTAACATTATAGACAACTTCTACCTAGTACCCTTGTGATGTAAGGCCTTAATGGCCGGGAATCTTACTCACTCACTTACCTGGTTTCCCTTAGAACCTTGAGCACTTCGCCTCGGATTTTTCTTCACCTAAAATATTTCACATTACAGAGTTAAAACAAAATCCTAAAAGTTCTAACCAAAAGTCATCCTATAATCTAACGTACATGTATTTCTAAGTTCTTTAGTCAAGCACCTTATGTGCGTAGATCAAGTTTCCAGAACCTAAAATGCCCAGATTCAACCTAGCAACTAAACACAGTCGGTCATGTTAATGTCCAGAATCGAATCGGAAATGCCATTACTAAACGCAGATTATAAATGTCACTACAATAACTCTGCCATTGAAGAATCCGAAACTTCAAGTTCTAGCTGAAAACAGAGCTCTAAGTAACTAACCAGCAGCTACATTGTCTAAGCCTTACCTAGAGCGTGGATTGCCGGGGTGGAAACTGAAGAATCGGTTGCCGACGAAGGAGTCGTTGGCAAAGAGAAGGAAAGCTCTGGAGGATGAGAAATCGCAGAAGGGAAGTGTCGGCTACAGTGGGGTTTTAGTGAAGTTTAAGGATTTTCATTTTCTATTTATATCGATTAAAATCCATCTTATTTACAATTCTGCCATCACACAAATAAAATCAATTAAGCTTTGGCATTTAAATTCAAAATTGTAAAGGTTAATGGTGGAGGTGACAGTTAAAGCTGTTAAGAAAATACCTGGCCGAACATTGTTGGGTGTTACAGCTATTCTACCCGAGACCAAGTTGCATATCAATTCTTATCTTACATTTCATCCTCACCCCTCAAACATGCAAAACACGTGGTTTCGTAGTTTAGAAAACAATGATGCATGACACACGATGCATGACACGAATTTAAAACATAGCAAACAAACAAACAATCCCTACCATTCTATGGTGTAGGCCTGAAGGCAACAAAACACGCATCCACTACTTACCTGGCGTCCTAGCTTGCTGAGGATACTCGGTTCCCTGCCCATCTACGGCTCGACCTACGACAAATATTCAAACTTCATTAAATCAAGCTTACAATACCCAATTACTCTCAAACTACTATTTCTAGCCTAATCAAACTAAAACCTAACTAAACGGGCTACTAATTTGGGTTTGGCAAAAACCGACCCAAAACTTTGAACGCGCGTAACTCTTGCGTCGGTTATCGGAATCGCACAATTCCAGCAGCCACGTACTCCTCAAATAACCTAGTGTTACCTACCAAAAGAAAATTTTAAACAAACGGCCGCAGCTAGGTCAAAAATGGCAAAACCTGAATCTGCCATAAACCGAGAATTTCACCACTATCGGTTTTCCATCAATTTCTACCAAATTCCTCACCAATCGACCACCCACACCTTCAATTAGCATAATCTAACCAAAATCCTGAGGCTACACACACAAAAACTAAAACACCCAAATTTGGAGTTCACTGTTTTTCGCTCAAATTCAGCCCTCACAGCTCGGCGACTATTGCTGGTCCAAGGGTCGGCAAACCCATGCCGAGAACACCCAAAATCGGCCGGTGATCGGAGCCAAAACAAGCTCGTCACTCACATCCTCAAACAAACCAAAAACAGGGTTAAAACTGAACCTTACCGGGCGGTTCGTTCGCGGAGATAGCCGAACCCTACTCGTCGTATGGCCGGAGAACGCCGGAAAACGTGATGAATTGGTCGTCGATCGTCGCTCGCCTCTCCCTCGTCTCCCTCCTCTCCCCTGTTCTCCTCTCGGCCTTCGGGCACTCGAACAACAGAATGGCCTTCGAGCCATTCTGTTGTTTTGTTTTTAATAATAATAATAATAATAATAATAATATGAATAATAATTCCTATTAAAACATTAATAAATCATCATTTACCGTTTTTCCCTCCCGTGTTTTTGACCATTTCGAATTTCATTAAATCTCGTTCTTAAATTATAACCCTCGGCTTAATTTCACTGGGACCCGAACCTACATTTGTTTGCTTTTAATTTAATTAAAACAACTATAAATTAAACAACCACCTTATCCTTTTATTTTCTCTCAAATTTAGATAAATCTAAGATCCATAACTTAATTAAATCTAAAGCAGTACACATTGAGAAAACAAAATCTCGGGTGTTACAATCCCCCCTCCTTATAAAAATTTTGTCCTCAAAATTTGAGCTTAGTTATTGCTCAACATACATTCAACTTACCTACACTACGGCCCTACACATTTATCGATCACTTCTCAAATAATGATCATTCCTACAAATAATGATCATTCCTACATCGTCAAGTTTTAACTTCACCTAACTCTGCACACTCTAGCCCGAATACTCACACGTCCACTAACTGTAATCTAATCCATATGTAACGACCCACGTCCCGAACCACGTACCCCGGCCCAGGCCCGTACACCTGGCACCGAGGCCCCGGCCCAAGCCCGTACACTTGGCACCGAGTTACGTGTCCGGCTAGCCCAAGTGGTACTCCTCACTTGTAGCCCAGGTACTTAACCCTGAGGTCCTGGGTTCGAGTGGGGGGAAGGTAAAATTCCTCTGCAGGGAGAGGGAAGTTCTGTGAGTAGCGGACACGTGGCTGGACACGTAACTCGGTGCCAAGTGTACGGGCTTGGGCCGGGGCCTCGGTGCCAGGTGTACGGGCCTGGGCCGGGGTACGTGGTTCGGGACGTGGGTCGTTACAATAAAAGGCGCCTTTTATTGTAACGACCCACGTCCCGAACCACGTACCCCGCCCCAGGCCCGTACACCTGGCACCGAGGCCCCGGCCCAAGCCCGTACACTTGGCACCGAGTTACGTGTCCGGCCACGTGTCCGCTACTCACAGAACTTCCCTCTCCCTGCAGAGGAATTTTACCTTCCCCCCCACTCGAACCCAGGACCTCAGGGTTAAGTACCTGGGCTACAAGTGAGGAGTACCACTTTAGCTACACGATCGGGGCAAGGGGAAACAAATTCAGGGAGCTTCTCAGATGCCATGGTGCCCCTTTTGTCAGAAGGAGCACAGTGGAGAGTGTCGAGTTGGCTCTAATAAGTGCTACAGATGTGGTGGAGTCGGCCATTTTGTTAGAGATTGTCCACACCCGGGCCGAGATCAGCTAGGTGGAGATCAGCGGAGAGTTACGCCGAGGGTCTTCGCACTTATTGAGCCGGGCAGTGTTGATGACGAGGATCAGCCTGCCGTGATTGCAGGTACTATTTTGCTTATGGGCGCTCCTGTTTTTACTTTGATGGATACCGGAGCTACGCACTCCTTCGTATCGACAGCATGCATGACTAGATTGGGGCTAAAGTCTGAGTTAGCTGGGGTTGAGTATAGTGTGATGCTGCCTTCGGGAGAGCATATGCGTTCAGATCGTATTCTCCAGGGCAATATCGTCTCGGTGGGGAGTATTACCCTTTATGCTCGGTTGATAGTTATGAGCATAGAGCGGTATGATCTTATTTTGGGGATGGACTGGCTGGCACAGCACTTCGCCACCATCGATTGTCGCTCCGGGATTGTGACCTTCCGACTCCCGGACAGAGCCCAGTTTTCTTATCAGGCGATGAACCGATCTAGCGGATCGCCTATCTCTTATTCTATGGAGGTCAGAGAGCAGTTCAAAGGTGCGTGCTCTATTTATTTGGCCTCAGTTTTCGATATTCAGTTGCTCAGCGGATTACAGCCGAGCGACATTCCTATTGTCAGAGAGTTCTCTGGTATATTTCTTGACGATCTTCCTGGATTACCGCCTGACCGGGAGATTGAGTTCACTAAAGATGTCTATCCGAACGCCGCGCCAACGTTTAAAAACCCGTATCGGTTGGCACCAGCTGAGTTGAGAGAGTTGAGGACTCAGCTTGATGAGCTATTAGAGAAGGGTTTCATTCGACCCAGCGTTTCACCCTGGGGTGCGCCCGTTCTGTTTGTCAAAAAGAAGGACGGGACCCTTAGGATGTGTATTGACTATAGGGAGCTGAACAAGTTGACAGTGAAGAACAGATATCCACTGCCCAGGATCGACGACTTGTTTGATCAGCTACAGGGTGCCCGAGTATTTTCCAGGATTGACCTGCGCTCGGGTTACTATCAGTTGAAGGTCCGGAGGGATGACGTGCCAAAGACAGCGTTCCGGACGAGGTATGGGCATTATGAGTTCCTCGTTATGTCTTTTGGGCTCACTAATGCTCCTGCAGCATTCATGGATCTGATGAACCGGGTCTTTAAGGAGTACTTGGACAAGTTTGTTGTGGTGTTTATTGACGACATCCTCATCTACTCCAAGACGAGAGAAGAGCATGTGGAGCATCTACGGATTGTACTACAGATATTGAGGCTCTATCCGAAGTTTTCGAAGTGCGAGTTCTGGCTTGACAGTGTGAGTTTCCTTGGCCATATCATATCACAGGACGGAGTTTCTGTGGATCCGAGCAAAGTCCAGGCGGTCAGAGATTGGCCACAGCCGAAGAACGTACGTGAGGTGCGTGGATTTCTCGGATTGGCCGGTTATTACCGGAAGTTTATTCAGGGATTCTCGAAGATCGCACTTCCCTTATCACGCTTGACTCGGAAGAGTGAGAGATTTATATGGTCGTCTGCTTGCGATGACAGTTTTGCAGAGTTAAAACAGAGATTGACCACCGCTCCAATTCTGGCGCTGCCTGTTGAGGGTGTCAGGTTCAGTATTTACTGCGATGCGTCTGGAGTCGGGCTCGGTTGTGTGTTGATGCAAGAGGGGAAAGTCATTTCTTATGCTTCTCGGCAGCTGAAGCCGTATGAGCAGAACTACCCTACGCATGACCTCGAGTTAGCAGCTGTGGTCTTCGCACTGAAGATATGGAGACATTATTTATATGGGCAGCAGTGCGAGGTATTTTCTGACCACAAGAGCTTGAAATACTTATTTACGCAGAAGGAGCTGAACATGAGACAGAGACGATGGCTTGAGTTTGTCAAAGATTACGATTTTGATATCAAGTACCATCTAGGAAAGGCGAACAAGGTTGCTGATGCCTTGAGTAGAGTGCCTTCTGCGATACAGCCTTCATTAGCAGCGATGACAGTTACTCTGCGGTCTGAGATTGAGAGATTTGACGTGGAGATTGTGGCGGAGTTGTCTAGTATGTTCTCTAATGTTTCTCTCAGGCCGACTATTCTGGATCGTATACGAGAGGCTCAACAGAATGATTCAGAGTGTACGGAGCTTCGATCCAGCATGATATTGGGAGACTCGTCGGATTTTCATCTATCGGAGGATGGTATTCTGAAGTTCAGGCATAGGTGGTACGTGCCTAGCGACGAGAATCTGAAGAAGGACATATTGGCTGAGGCACATTCTTCAGCTTATTCAGTGCACCCGGGAAGTACCAAGATGTACCGGGACTTAAAGCAGCACTTCTGGTGGCCAGGTATGAAGAGAGAGGTTGCCCAGTACGTTGAGACCTGCTTAGTCTGTCAGCAGGTAAAGGCCGAGCACCAGAGACCGGGTGGAACGTTATTGCCACTGCCGATTCCGGAGTGGAAGTGGGAGCAGATCTCTATGGATTTCATCGTGGGGCTCCCGAGGACTACGAGAGGCCATGATGGTATATGGGTTATCGTGGACCGATTGACAAAGTCGGCCCACTTCTTATCTGTGAAGATGACGTCCTCTATGGATCAGCTCGCAGAGCTATATGTGCAGGAGATTGTCAGACTGCACGGTGTGCCAGTTTCCATAGTCTCAGATTGTGATCCGAGATTTACCTCGAATTTCTGGAAGAGCCTGCATAAAGCTATGGGGACTCAGCTTAGTTTCAGCACAGCCTTTCATCCTCAGACTGATGGTCAGACAGAGAGGACGAATCAGATTCTGGAGGACATGCTCAGAGCTTGTGTGCTGGAGTTTCAGGGCTCGTGGAGCCGATATTTGCCTCTTATTGAGTTCTCGTACAACAACAGCTTTCAGGCTACTATCGGCATGGCACCTTATGAGGCTTTGTATGGTCGGAAGTGTAGGTCTCCGTTACATTGGGACGAGGTTGGCGAGGCTAGCATCGTTGGTCCTGAGATCTTACAGCAAACGGCAGATAAGATTGCCGTTATCCGACAGCGTATTCAGGTAGCTCAGAGCGGGCAGAAGAGTTATGCTGACACGAGACGGCGAGAGCTAGAGTTTGAGGAGGGCGACGAGGTTTATTTGAAGGTTTCTCCATTCAAAGGCGTCGCGAGATTTGGAAGGAGGGGTAAGCTGAACCCTCGGTACGTGGGGCCCTTTCCTATTCTGAAGAGGATCGGGAAGTTGGCGTATAGGCTGCAACTTCCGGCTTCTATGGAGGGTATCCACGATGTATTCCACGTATCTATGCTTCGGAGATGTTTACGTGATCCATCTCATGCCGTGGAGACTACAGAGATCGAGGTACAGCCTACCTTGACTTACGAGGTAAAGCCAGTACGTATTTTGGAGTATTCTACCAAAGTCTTGCGCAACAAAGAGATCCCACTAGTTAAAGTCCTATGGCGGAACCACGAGGTGGAAGAAGCTACGTGGGAACGACAGCAGGAGATGATGACTAGATATCCTGATCTATTTCCATGATTTAATTTTGTGGACAAAATTCTGAATAAGGAGGGTGGAATGTAATATCCGGCTTGTACGGATTTTTTTGAATATATTATTATTATATTATTGGATGGTATTTTTGGAAATACGTCAAATCAGGTCCGTTTTACAAAAAGAAAGCGTCATTACGATCCTAACGACTAATTGGAATTTTAAGGAATTTATGGGAATTTTCGGAGATTAAACGCTATATTCCGAGTAATTACCACTATCGTAAAGTAATTTACGTTTTACTAAAAATAGCAAATGAAGTCCGAATTGCGAACGGACAGTTTTAATAAAGCCCTGGCAATAAATAGGAGTTATTGGCAAAATATGGAGTTTTCGAGAATCCGAATCGTTAGCCGATTAACGAAACGAAGGACGAAACAAGAGCTAAGGGCGAAATGGTAATTTGCAAAGTCAATTTTTATAAAATATCACAAACCTTCTTCTCTCCCTCACTTTCTCTCTTCTTCTCTGGATCGCACGAACAGAGGCGATTTTTCCTCCTCTGGCCGCCGGCGATTTCATCATTTCCGACCTCCGTCCGACCTCCGATCAACCCGATTTCTTCACGTTTTCTTCCTCTCTCGCTACCCTCGGTATGTAGCTTTAGTCTTGGGTCGTTTATTTCGAGTTTTGGTTTGATTTAGGGTTAGGGTTTAAATTAGGTTTTCCGTTAAAAACGTGATTTAGGCTTCATAATTAATCGGTTAGCTATAATTACCTATATATTGAACGTTATTGGACGAAGAAAAGTCGAATTGCGAAAAAGTTATAAATTGGTAAAATTTCGAGTTTTAGGGAAAAACTCGTTATTTGAGAATTTGGATAATCGAGCTTTAATTAACGTTCGAAATGCTCTAATTAGCTAAGTGGAGAATTTAGGAGAATTCGCTAGTTGAGGATTTTGTAATTTGGACGTTTACAGTTTAAATCGGTTCTAACTATGAATATCGTGTTTTCTCACAGACACACGACTCCCGTGGACGAAGCTAGTGATTCAGTGCGCTCCAGGTAAGTTTTCGTGACTTCTTTTGACCCAAAGGTCTGCACCATACTCCGTCGTCGTCTCGAGAATACTCGAGGAACTGTTTGTTTTATGTTATTCTGGTTGGGTAGTTAGGTTAGTTGTTTATAGGTTCTGCTTTACTGCCATGAATGTATGCACGTTGGTTGTTTACTTTCTGCTTATATGAACTGTTCATGCATCACGGATTTCAAATGTCATGAAAATGGATTTCCGCACATGTTTTAAGAAAAGAAAGGTAATGTAACACCCGGCATTTTTGCCACGTGGTCATTTAAGCGGGATAAATTGTATATTAATACAATAGATATTTTCTTTTATTTGTTTGGACGTTTAATTGGAAAACCAAACCGTGTGTAATCAAAACAAAACCAATTTGATTAAAAACCAATGGAAGGGCAAATGTGGAAGTAATTAAGGTTGGTGGGAGAAAACAAATAGATGATTGACATGTGGCAGCTTGTTGAAGAAGTTAAGTTCTTTCTCCTACGTGAATGTTCATTCACTTCTCTGTTTCCCCTCATCTCTCTTGGCTTTCTCTCTTCCAAGCGATTGAAACAAAACTTCCACACTTTGTTTCTCCAGCGTTTCTCCGTTTTCTTCAGCAAAGGTGAGCGTCTTTTAATGCTAATAAATTTGGACAAGTTTAAGGTGAGTTTTTATCGAAGTTTAGGGTTTCGGTTTTCGGTGAAAACTCACTGTTTTTGGATGAAAACACGTTGGTGTGTTTCTAAAGAGTTGAAATGTGTTTGCTGCATTTCCTACGAGATATTAGTTAGCATTTGTAGCGTGTTTAAACTCTGAACATTCATGCTACAGGTCCGAGCTTTCCAGAGACGTTCGAGCATACTACTTGGCTGCACACAGGTAAGTTCATGCATCTATGTTGGCCCTTAAGGCCCTACAACTCGGAGGTACTAGGTCTGGTTCGGGTAGATAGGTTTTAGGTTATGTTTTAAGTTAAACGTGTTTCCGTTATATTCTGTTTCCTGTTGTATTCATTCTGTCATCTGTGAATGTTAAGTTTAAGCATTTCACTTATTCATGCATACACGTTTCCTGTAAAATCATGCAAATGTTTTCAGCACCGGTTTTGAAGTAAGTAAGATAAAATCCTGTAAAGAAAATGTATGGTTAAGTGTGGACGAGGACTGGCATCCTGTCAAGTACTCCTGTTATGTCCTGAAAGTGGCATGTACATCCTGTTGCGCCAGCTCCTTCTCCCATTTATACCTTTCCTGTCCAGTGAAACGCAATGTTAAGTAATGTAATGTTCACGTATTTCAAAAGTCCATGCATCACTGCATTGCATTTCATGTTCTTATTGAGCTCTAGGCTCATAGTTGAACTCCTGTTGTAGGTATGGATTTTCCAGATGAGGAGCTTGATCCTCAAACTGACGAGTTGATGTAGTTGGGGAGGAGCTCACGGGATGGTTGCTGCAGCCAGACAAATCCTGTCCCGAGGTTTAAGTATTTAAAGTAAAGTCTATGTCTGTAAACCCTACTGGAATTCTGTGTTTGGTTTTTAAACTATGTTAGGATTCTGTATTTTTGGTTGTTGAAAACTCTGTAGGAAATTCTGTTGGATATAGATAATGTAAGGTATTCTGTTGGTTAAGCTTTCTCTTGTTAAAACCTCTGTATTCGACAGTTGAACTATGTTTTGAAGTATTCTGGAATTCGTTTGGAATATTTTCTGTTAGTCTGTGCATGGACAGCTTCTGGTTTTAGAGCTATCCATGTAGTGTGATTTTTCTTAAGTTTCTGTCATGTTAGAGCCATCCATATAATTTGTTTTTCCTTAAAATTCCGTCGTGTTTTTCCCGATATGTTCAAAAATCATGTTTTGAATCGTTTTCTGAAGTTTGAAGTTTTCATACATTCTGTTTCCACAACTTTTGTTTTTATGTAATCATGTTAAAAGTTGCCAGTTTTGTCTTTTACATTTTTAGTCATCCGGTCACTGTTCACATTTTTAACAAATCCGGTCACTGTTCACAAATTTCATCTTCCGGTCACTGTTCACAAATTTCATCTTCCGGTCACTGTTCACATTTTTCATCTTCCGGTTACTGTTCACAAATTTCATCTTCCGGTCACTGTTCACAAATTTCATCTTCCGGTCACTGTTCACATTTTTCATCTTCCGGTCACTGTTCACAAATTTCATCTTCCGGTTACTGTTCACAAATTTCATCTTCCGGTTACTGTTCACAAATTTCATCTTCCGGTTACTGTTCACAAATTTCATCTTCCGTCACTGTTCACATTTTTAACAAATCCGGTCACTGTTCACAAATTTCATCTTCCGTCACTGTTCACAATTTCATCTTCCGTCACTGTTCACAATTTCATCTTCCGGTCACTGTTCACAATTTCATCTTCCGTCACTGTTCACAATTTCATCTTCCGGTCACTGTTCACATTTTTCATCTTCCGGTCACTGTTCACAAATTTCATCTTCCGGTCACTGTTCACAAATTTCATCTTCCGGTCACTGTTCACAAATTTCATCTTCCGGTCACTGTTCACAAATTTCATCTTCCGGTCACTGTTCACAAATTTCATCTTCCGGTCACTGTTCACAAATTTCATCTTCCGGTCACTGTTCACAAATTTCATCTTCCGGTCACTGTTCACAAATTTCATCTTCCGGTCACTGTTCACAAATTTCATCTTCCGGTCACTGTTCACAAATTTCATCTTCCGGTCACTGTTCACAAATTTCATCTTCCGGTCACTGTTCACAAATTTCATCTTCCGGTCACTGTTCACAAATTTCATCTTCCGGTCACTGTTCACAAATTTCATCTTCCGGTCACTGTTCACAAATTTCATCTTCCGGTCACTGTTCACAAATTTCATCTTCCGGTCACTGTTCACAAATTTCATCTTCCGGTCACTGTTCACAAATTTCATCTTCCGGTCACTGTTCACAAATTTCATCTTCCGGTCACTGTTCACAAATTTCATCTTCCGGTCACTGTTCACAAATTTCATCTTCCGGTCACTGTTCACAAATTTCATCTTCCGGTCACTGTTCACAAATTTCATCTTCCGGTCACTGTTCACAAATTTCATCTTCCGGTCACTGTTCACAAATTTCATCTTCCGGTCACTGTTCACAAATTTCATCTTCCGGTCACTGTTCACAAATTTCATCTTCCGGTCACTGTTCACAAATTTCATCTTCCGGTCACTGTTCACAAATTTCATCTTCCGGTCACTGTTCACAAATTTCATCTTCCGGTCACTGTTCACAAATTTCATCTTCCGGTCACTGTTCACAAATTTCATCTTCCGGTCACTGTTCACAAATTTCATCTTCCGGTCACTGTTCACAAATTTCATCTTCCGGTCACTGTTCACAAATTTCATCTTCCGGTCACTGTTCACAAATTTCATCTTCCGGTCACTGTTCACAAATTTCATCTTCCGGTCACTGTTCACAAATTTCATCTTCCGGTCACTGTTCACAAATTTCATCTTCCGGTCACTGTTCACAAATTTCATCTTCCGGTCACTGTTCACAAATTTCATCTTCCGGTCACTGTTCACAAATTTCATCTTCCGGTCACTGTTCACAAATTTCATCTTCCGGTCACTGTTCACAAATTTCATCTTCCGGTCACTGTTCACAAATTTCATCTTCCGGTCACTGTTCACAAATTTCATCTTCCGGTCACTGTTCACAAATTTCATCTTCCGGTCACTGTTCACAAATTTCATCTTCCGGTCACTGTTCACAAATTTCATCTTCCGGTCACTGTTCACAAATTTCATCTTCCGGTCACTGTTCACAAATTTCATCTTCCGGTCACTGTTCACAAATTTCATCTTCCGGTCACTGTTCACAAATTTCATCTTCCGGTCACTGTTCACAAATTTCATCTTCCGGTCACTGTTCACAAATTTCATCTTCCGGTCACTGTTCACAAATTTCATCTTCCGGTCACTGTTCACAAATTTCATCTTCCGGTCACTGTTCACAAATTTCATCTTCCGGTCACTGTTCACAAATTTCATCTTCCGGTCACTGTTCACAAATTTCATCTTCCGGTCACTGTTCACAAATTTCATCTTCCGGTCACTGTTCACAAATTTCATCTTCCGGTCACTGTTCACAAATTTCATCTTCCGGTCACTGTTCACAAATTTCATCTTCCGGTCACTGTTCACAAATTTCATCTTCCGGTCACTGTTCACAAATTTCATCTTCCGGTCACTGTTCACAAATTTCATCTTCCGGTCACTGTTCACAAATTTCATCTTCCGGTCACTGTTCACAAATTTCATCTTCCGGTCACTGTTCACAAATTTCATCTTCCGGTCACTGTTCACAAATTTCATCTTCCGGTCACTGTTCACAAATTTCATCTTCCGGTCACTGTTCACAAATTTCATCTTCCGGTCACTGTTCACAAATTTCATCTTCCGGTCACTGTTCACAAATTTCATCTTCCGGTCACTGTTCACAAATTTCATCTTCCGGTCACTGTTCACAAATTTCATCTTCCGGTCACTGTTCACAAATTTCATCTTCCGGTCACTGTTCACAAATTTCATCTTCCGGTCACTGTTCACAAATTTCATCTTCCGGTCACTGTTCACAAATTTCATCTTCCGGTCACTGTTCACAAATTTCATCTTCCGGTCACTGTTCACAAATTTCATCTTCCGGTCACTGTTCACAAATTTCATCTTCCGGTCACTGTTCACAAATTTCATCTTCCGGTCACTGTTCACAAATTTCATCTTCCGGTCACTGTTCACAAATTTCATCTTCCGGTCACTGTTCACAAATTTCATCTTCCGGTCACTGTTCACAAATTTCATCTTCCGGTCACTGTTCACAAATTTCATCTTCCGGTCACTGTTCACAAATTTCATCTTCCGGTCACTGTTCACAAATTTCATCTTCCGGTCACTGTTCACAAATTTCATCTTCCGGTCACTGTTCACAAATTTCATCTTCCGGTCACTGTTCACAAATTTCATCTTCCGGTCACTGTTCACAAATTTCATCTTCCGGTCACTGTTCACAAATTTCATCTTCCGGTCACTGTTCACAAATTTCATCTTCCGGTCACTGTTCACAAATTTCATCTTCCGGTCACTGTTCACAAATTTCATCTTCCGGTCACTGTTCACAAATTTCATCTTCCGGAATTCAAAGTTTGATTTCAATTCCGTTTTCAGTTCTGTTTTCAATTTCAGTTTAGATTCCGCGTAAGGCTTTATTAAAGTAATATGTATATATAAAAAAAAAATAATAATAATACGGGAAATACGGGTACAGTTTTAGGGGTGTTACACCATACCCTCAAACCCTTCTAACGATCTTTTCCTCTAGCTAAGTTCATCTAATTCCTCACTTTCTACTTCTGTGTCTACTAAACATGTACAAACCACTACAACTCTCCATGCTACCCCAATCGATAAATTCTCAGATCAGGACTAACTCTTCACACAATACTCTAAATAGTGTACAACATATCCTTAATGCCCACTGTCTTCACCCCCCTTGAAGACTCTCAACTTCAATCCTTGGTCACCTAGTAAATTTCTCATGACAAGAGCAAACTTAGTAAATTTCTCACAACAGAGCAAACTTATTCCTCCTATTAGTTTACATCGTTTGGCTGAAATACCTATCGTAATCCACAGCCTTAAATCTTCCTAACTAAGTTCACCAGGTCACTTACTTTTCTAATCTAGTGTCTATCGAATACTTACATAACTATCTTAGATTTCCAAAGCTATCTCAATAGCGTAACACTAAATCCTACTGATAAACTTATTTCCCTTAGTTCTAGATTTCAAATTCCCTGCGATCTTACTATCGCATCATACACCTATTTACCTCGTACATCATTCACATATTCTGAATTCTCACTACCTAAATTAATTCACTATACACTCGACGTACTAACTGAGTTTTCATTCACTCTAAATTGGCATTGACTTCACTACACTTTTCTACATCTCCCAAAGTTTTCATTTTTCTAACTTTGCTCCCTATAGCTTGAGTATTTATACGTCCATTAACTTCAATTAAATCACCTATACTTTCAAACTTTTCCAACTCTAACTTCTCTACTCCAATGTTCATCAACACTTACATAACTACCTCATATCTCTACGATACCTTAATACCGTAACAGTACATAAACATTTTACCCTAAATCCTTAAGTTCTAACTTTCTTTCTACTCTACCATCTCACTCCTAACTTATCACTCCTATCTCTTACACTTACTTACATCAGCCAATCATGACAATTCCTTAGTTATTCCAACACAACCCTCGCACTCAAAGCGCTCATCTCTTAAACCTATCAACTATTCCTCAAAGTATACTCTCAATCTCGTACATACATTCACTATGCTCAGTTTGTCTAACTCCTAATTTCAGTCATTACCAAACACTCAAAGTCTTAGGTCTAAACAAATTTGCTCCCAACTTTACACTCAACACTCATCACCCAAATACCTTAAATGATATAGACTCACCTTGACTTCAACCTCATTAATTTGAAAATTGAAATCCTCCCTAGATTCCCAGCCTTCCTGAATTACCCTTATTTCTAAATTTATTCGTAAACTTTTTGTGTGAACTTTCTTTCCTTCTATCTGATAGTCTCTAAATACCGCAGTTTCACACAGAACTCGAAATAATCAATGGCTAACTCTTTTATCTAACCTTCCATTAAAATTTACTTATCTCATTCTCTACTAATACTTGAGTTCTCAAATCTCACTCTTAAGCTCGCCAACTCTTAAGCTTATCCACTCTTCTAATCTATTTATGACATCAGCAGTTTCAACTTCGTTACATACGAGTCGAACCTTTAACTTTCTAACTTAACATTATCCCTAAATCCCTCACACACTTTTCGTGCCATTTCATGTTCCTATTATTCGAAATTCTCTAATTCTGCAGATCGTACACTACTAAGTACTTAAGGTCATCATAAAGATCTAGACCTCAAATTCTAACCTTCCTCTTTCTATAGTATACGGCTTCAAATAGTATACGACTTTTAATTTCTTCCCAAGTTTCTTAACACTAATACAAATATCTAATTTCACTCAGGATTCTCGCCAAAATTAATTAACTAATCTATTATCTTTCGCTCGTCCAGTTCGGTTTCTACCTGTTACATTCCTACGATGGGTACTTACTCTCGATGATTTAATATGTTTGCTAACATTTGCACCGATGATTCACATCCACGAAAAAGTACTACAGTAATAACTACTTCCCATACCCTTTCAACCATTTGCTTAAGCTAAACTCTTGAATACAGTCTTCACATAAACACTTTCAACTCTACGTGCATCGAAAATATACTTCTTTTTGTTCTCCCCTTTTATCCTCGTAACCTACCCCGTAACCTACAAATGTTACCTCAATAGTCTAGGGTATCTCCCGATAACTTCCAACTCCTCTCCAGTTCATCGTATCCAAGTATTCCAAGGGATTTGCTAACTAGGGTCAAATTTCTATCTATTCTAATCTTATCCTTAACGGTAACAATCCTAGGCGTACTTTTCTTACAAACACCTAGGTTAGTTATGTTCATGCATATCGCCTTACATTTAACCCAACATGTTCGCATCCTTTTAACACTAAGATATAACTCATACCTTTCCTAACAACTATCACTTTCATGTGAATCAAGTAGGCACACGCCCCAACACAGTCCAGGACGGCCACGCCTTGATCCACGGAGCAAGACCGGAGGCACACATTCCTAACACAGTATGGGACGACAAACCAAATCTCCCCCAATCGATCGTAGAATCCTCATTGTGCCTTCAAGCATGAACAGGTCGAGGCATTCATACTCACGACACATTACGTACATTAGCATAGCATCTCGAGTAAAATCCCACGCGGGGTACTCAACGAGCCACTTGCCCGACGAGGCTATTCTACCCGAGACCAAGTTGCATATCAATTCTTATCTTGCATTTCATCCTCACCCCTCAAACATGAAAAACACGTGGTTTCGTAGTTTAGAAAATAATGATGCATGACACACGATGCATGACACAAATTTAAAACAAATCAAACAAACAAACAATCCCTACCGTTCTATGGTGTAGGCCCGAAGGCAACAAAACACGCATCCACTACTTACCTGGCATCCTAGCTCGCTGAGGATACTCGGTTCCCTGCCCATCTACGGCTCGACCTACGACAAATATTCAAACTTCATTAAATCAAACTTACAATCCCCAATTACTCTCAAACTACTATTTCTAGCCTAATCCAACTAAAACCTAACTAAACGGGCCACTAATTTGGGTTTGGCAAAAACCGACCCCAAACTTCGAACGCGCGTAACTTTTGCGTCGGTTATTGGAATCGCACATTTCCAGCGGCCACATACTCCTCTAATAACCTAGTTTCACCTGCCAAAAGGAAATTTAAAACAAATGGCCGCAGCTAGGTCAAAAATGGCAAAACCAGAATCTACCCTAAACCGGGAATTTCACCACTATCGGTTTTCCATAAATTTCCACAAAATTCCTCACCAATTGACCACCCACACCTTCAATTAGCATAATCTAACCAAAATCCCGAAGCTACACACACAAAAACTAAAACACCCAAATTTGGAGTTCATGGTTTTTCGCTCAAATTCAGCTCCTCACAGCTCGGCGACCATTGCTGGTCCAAGAGTCGGCAAACCCATGCCGAGAACAGCCAAAATCAGCCAATGATCGGAGCCAAAACAAGCTCGTCACTCACAGCCTCAAACGAACCAAAAACATGGTTAAATTTGAACCTTACCGGGCGGTTCGTGCGGGAAGAGATCCGGACCCTGCGTGTCGCCATCGTCTGGCCGGAGAACGCCAGAAAACGTGATGAACCGACCGTCGATCGTCGCTCGCCTCTCCCTCGTCTCCCTCCTCTTCCCTGTTCTCCTCTCGGCCTTCGGGCACTCGAACAACAGAATGGCCTTCGAGCCATTCTGTTGTTTTGTTTTTAATAATAATAATAATAATAATAATAATAATAATAATAATAATAATAATAATAATAATAATAATAATAATAATAATAATAATAATAATAATAATAATAATAATAATAATAATAATAATAATAATAATAATAATAATAATAATAATAATAATAATAATAATAATAATAATAATAATAATAATAATAATAATAATAATAATAATAATAATAATAATAATAATAATAATAATAATAATAATAATAATAATAATAATAATAATAATAATAATAATAATAATAATAATAATAATAATAATAATAATAATAATAATAATAATAATAATAATAATAATAATAATAATAATAATAATAATAATAATAATAATAATAATAATAATAATAATAATAATAATAATAATAATAATAATAATAATAATAATAATAATAATAATAATAATAATAATAATAATAATAATAATAATAATAATAATAATAATAATAATAATAATAATAATAATAATAATAATAATAATAATAATAATAATAATAATAATAATAATAATAATAATAATAATAATAATAATAATAATAATAATAATAATAATAATAATAATAATAATAATAATAATAATAATAATAATAATAATAATAATAATAATAATAATAATAATAATAATAATAATAATAATAATAATAATAATAATAATAATAATAATAATAATAATAATAATAATAATAATAATAATAATAATAATAATAATAATAATAATAATAATAATAATAATAATAATAATAATAATAATAATAATAATAATAATAATAATAATAATAATAATAATAATAATAATAATAATAATAATAATAATAATAATAATAATAATAATAATAATAATAATAATAATAATAATAATAATAATAATAATAATAATAATAATAATAATAATAATAATAATAATAATAATAATAATAATAATAATAATAATAATAATAATAATAATAATAATAATAATAATAATAATAATAATAATAATAATAATAATAATAATAATAATACACTGGGACCCGAACCTACATTTGTTTTGCTTTTAAATTAATTAAAACAATTATAAATTAAACAACCACCTTATCCTTTTGTTTTCTCTCAAATTTAGATAAATCTAAGATCCATAACTTAATTAAATCTAAAGCAGTACACATTGAGAAAACAAAATCTCTGGTGTTACAATTTTGTAAAACAAAAAAGTGTCACTACCATTAGCATTAAATAATCTTTGTGTAGGGTCTCCAACTTGCTCATTTAAGTGACATTTTTTATAATACTTACCGAGTGTGGTTGTAACACCCGAGTTAACGGCCAGGTGATTTTCTTAACTGTATTAACGGTCATAAATATTTAATCTTCGTAGTTTAGGATTATGCAAGCTTAATTAATTACAGTGGATCGAAACTAGGTTAAGTGGCAAAGTTATAATAATGGAGGATTGAGGCCAGTATTTAAAGAAAAAGGAAAGGATTCAAACCTCATTTAAACCACTGTAGCCGACACCACCCTTTCCGGCGATTTCTTCTCTCGCAAGTCCTTACTCTCTGCTATAAACAAACTCTCCTCGACGGCCAGTTTACTCCGCCACCACTCGACTACTCTACGCCTGAGGTATGCATTAGACAATGTGGCTATCTGTTAGTTTATTAGCTCTGTTTTCAGCTCTGTATTGAAGTTTTGGATTCTTCAATGGCCGAGTATTGATAAGAACATTTTAAAACCCGAGATTGGTAATGTCATTCCGAATCGATTCTGGACATTTAAAACAACCAACCCTGAGTTATCATTATCGAATCCGTCTTTTTTGATTTCGGGATTTCGGGTTACATTGAGTATTAAACTAAGAACTCGGGAAGGACTCTTAGCTATTAGATCTTAGGATAACTCGAGATTAGAACTATTAGGATTTTGTTTTAACTACTGCAATGTAAATGTTTAGGTGAAGAAGTTTGAAGAGAAAGGAGCTCAAGTGCTAAGGAGACCAGGTAAGTGAATGTATTAAGATTTCCGGCTAATAGAGCCCTACATCGTGGGAGTACTAGGTTGAGATGTCTAATGTTTACCTTATGATTATGAGCTTGTCTGCCCTTGAAGGATTTATGTATGTTGCGAGTTATACCATGTGATGACCTGCTAGTGAATGTGAAGTTGTCTGCTCTGGTATGATCCTTGTCATAGTTTGATGAGTTAAAAGCTCTCATGTTCATGCATCATGAATGTTTCTCAAGCATAAGAAAATGTTTTAACGCATGTTTTCCATGAACAAGATATGTATGTATATATGTATATGTATAAGATTTATGCAACGTGGATTAAGTGAGGGTTGGGGGCGGTTCGGCGTATGTCACAGTCCAAAGAAGGACATATGAATACGACCCGCAGTAGGGAACAAGATCAAACTCACTGTCGAACCCCCTTTACCGGCACAAATCCTCTCTTGATCCACACAACCTAAACAAAGAATATGAACAAAGACTATGAATGATGAATATGATCAATGACTATGAATGATGAATATGATCAATGACTATGAATGATGAATATGATCAATGACTATGAATGATGAATATGATCAATGACTATGAATGATGAATATGATCAATGACTATGAATGATGAATATGATCAATGACTATGAATGATGAATATGATCAATGACTATGAATGATGAATATGATCAATGACTATGAATGATGAATATGATCAATGACTATGAATGATGAATATGATCAATGACTATGAATGATGAATATGATCAATGACTATGAATGATGAATATGATCAATGACTATGAATGATGAATATGATCAATGACTATGAATGATGAATATGATCAATGACTATGAATGATGAATATGATCAATGACTATGAATGATGAATATGATCAATGACTATGAATGATGAATATGATCAATGACTATGAATGATGAATATGATCAATGACTATGAATGATGAATATGATCAATGACTATGAATGATGAATATGATCAATGACTATGAATGATGAATATGATCAATGACTATGAATGATGAATATGATCAATGACTATGAATGATGAATATGATCAATGACTATGAATGATGAATATGATCAATGACTATGAATGATGAATATGATCAATGACTATGAATGATGAATATGATCAATGACTATGAATGATGAATATGATCAATGACTATGAATGATGAATATGATCAATGACTATGAATGATGAATATGATCAATGACTATGAATGATGAATATGATCAATGACTATGAATGATGAATATGATCAATGACTATGAATGATGAATATGATCAATGACTATGAATGATGAATATGATCAATGACTATGAATGATGAATATGATCAATGACTATGAATGATGAATATGATCAATGACTATGAATGATGAATATGATCAATGACTATGAATGATGAATATGATCAATGACTATGAATGATGAATATGATCAATGACTATGAATGATGAATATGATCAATGACTATGAATGATGAATATGATCAATGACTATGAATGATGAATATGATCAATGACTATGAATGATGAATATGATCAATGACTATGAATGATGAATATGATCAATGACTATGAATGATGAATATGATCAATGACTATGAATGATGAATATGATCAATGACTATGAATGATGAATATGATCAATGACTATGAATGATGAATATGATCAATGACTATGAATGATGAATATGATCAATGACTATGAATGATGAATATGATCAATGACTATGAATGATGAATATGATCAATGACTATGAATGATGAATATGATCAATGACTATGAATGATGAATATGATCAATGACTATGAATGATGAATATGATCAATGACTATGAATGATGAATATGATCAATGACTATGAATGATGAATATGATCAATGACTATGAATGATGAATATGATCAATGACTATGAATGATGAATATGATCAATGACTATGAATGATGAATATGATCAATGACTATGAATGATGAATATGATCAATGACTATGAATGATGAATATGATCAATGACTATGAATGATGAATATGATCAATGACTATGAATGATGAATATGATCAATGACTATGAATGATGAATATGATCAATGACTATGAATGATGAATATGATCAATGACTATGAATGATGAATATGATCAATGACTATGAATGATGAATATGATCAATGACTATGAATGATGAATATGATCAATGACTATGAATGATGAATATGATCAATGACTATGAATGATGAATATGATCAATGACTATGAATGATGAATATGATCAATGACTATGAATGATGAATATGATCAATGACTATGAATGATGAATATGATCAATGACTATGAATGATGAATATGATCAATGACTATGAATGATGAATATGATCAATGACTATGAATGATGAATATGATCAATGACTATGAATGATGAATATGATCAATGACTATGAATGATGAATATGATCAATGACTATGAATGATGAATATGATCAATGACTATGAATGATGAATATGATCAATGACTATGAATGATGAATATGATCAATGACTATGAATGATGAATATGATCAATGACTATGAATGATGAATATGATCAATGACTATGAATGATGAATATGATCAATGACTATGAATGATGAATATGATCAATGACTATGAATGATGAATATGATCAATGACTATGAATGATGAATATGATCAATGACTATGAATGATGAATATGATCAATGACTATGAATGATGAATATGATCAATGACTATGAATGATGAATATGATCAATGACTATGAATGATGAATATGATCAATGACTATGAATGATGAATATGATCAATGACTATGAATGATGAATATGATCAATGACTATGAATGATGAATATGATCAATGACTATGAATGATGAATATGATCAATGACTATGAATGATGAATATGATCAATGACTATGAATGATGAATATGATCAATGACTATGAATGATGAATATGATCAATGACTATGAATGATGAATATGATCAATGACTATGAATGATGAATATGATCAATGACTATGAATGATGAATATGATCAATGACTATGAATGATGAATATGATCAATGACTATGAATGATGAATATGATCAATGACTATGAATGATGAATATGATCAATGACTATGAATGATGAATATGATCAATGACTATGAATGATGAATATGATCAATGACTATGAATGATGAATATGATCAATGACTATGAATGATGAATATGATCAATGACTATGAATGATGAATATGATCAATGACTATGAATGATGAATATGATCAATGACTATGAATGATGAATATGATCAATGACTATGAATGATGAATATGATCAATGACTATGAATGATGAATATGATCAATGACTATGAATGATGAATATGATCAATGACTATGAATGATGAATATGATCAATGACTATGAATGATGAATATGATCAATGACTATGAATGATGAATATGATCAATGACTATGAATGATGAATATGATCAATGACTATGAATGATGTAAAGTGTTTACCATCGACGATGTGAGGGTTTTCTTGTCGTTTAGTGACCGGGTTATGTTTTAATTATGCACGTGGGGAGCACAAATCCATCGGATGATGAAAGTGTTATTTTGTCGTCTAGCGATCGGCAGATGTAGAGTGTTTAGCCATCGGATGATGAAAGTGTTATTTTGTCGTCTAGCGATCGGCAGATGTAGAGTGTTTAGCCATCGGATGATGAAAGTGTTATTTTGTCGTCTAGCGATCGGCAGATGTAGAGTGTTTAGCCATCGGATGATGAAAGTGTTATTTTGTCGTCTAGCGATCGGCAGATGTAGAGTGTTTAGCCATCGGATGATGAAAGTGTTATTTTGTCGTCTAGCGATCGGCAGATGTAGAGTGTTTAGCCATCGGATGATGAAAGTGTTATTTTGTCGTCTAGCGATCGGCAGATGTAGAGTGTTTAGCCATCGGATGATGAAAGTGTTATTTTGTCGTCTAGCGATCGGCAGATGTAGAGTGTTTAGCCATCGGATGATGAAAGTGTTATTTTGTCGTCTAGCGATCGGCAGATGTAGAGTGTTTAGCCATCGGATGATGAAAGTGTTATTTTGTCGTCTAGCGATCGGCAGATGTAGAGTGTTTAGCCATCGGATGATGAAAGTGTTATTTTGTCGTCTAGCGATCGGCAGATGTAGAGTGTTTAGCCATCGGATGATGAAAGTGTTATTTTGTCGTCTAGCGATCGGCAGATGTAGTGTTTAAGCCATCGGATGATGAAAGTGTTATTTTGTCGTCTAGCGATCGGCAGATGTAGAGTGTTTAGCCATCGGATGATGAAAGTGTTATTTTGTCGTCTAGCGATCGGCAGATGTAGAGTGTTTAGCCATCGGATGATGAAAGTGTTATTTTGTCGTCTAGCGATCGGCAGATGTAGAGTGTTTAGCCATCGGATGATGAAAGTGTTATTTTGTCGTCTAGCGATCGGCAGATGTAGAGTGTTTAGCCATCGGATGATGAAAGTGTTATTTTGTCGTCTAGCGATCGGCAGATGTAGAGTGTTTAGCCATCGGATGATGAAAGTGTTATTTTGTCGTCTAGCGATCGGCAGATGTAGAGTGTTTAGCCATCGGATGATGAAAGTGTTATTTTGTCGTCTAGCGATCGGCAGATGTAGAGTGTTTAGCCATCGGATGATGAAAGTGTTATTTTGTCGTCTAGCGATCGGCAGATGTAGAGTGTTTAGCCATCGGATGATGAAAGTGTTATTTTGTCGTCTAGCGATCGGCAGATGTAGAGTGTTTAGCCATCGGATGATGAAAGTGTTATTTTGTCGTCTAGCGATCGGCAGATGTAGAGTGTTTAGCCATCGGATGATGAAAGTGTTATTTTGTCGTCTAGCGATCGGCAGATGTAGAGTGTTTAGCCATCGGATGATGAAAGTGTTATTTTGTCGTCTAGCGATCGGCAGATGTAGAGTGTTTAGCCATCGGATGATGAAAGTGTTATTTTGTCGTCTAGCGATCGGCAGATGTAGAGTGTTTAGCCATCGGATGATGAAAGTGTTATTTTGTCGTCTAGCGATCGGCAGATGTAGAGTGTTTAGCCATCGGATGATGAAAGTGTTATTTTGTCGTCTAGCGATCGGCAGATGTAGAGTGTTTAGCCATCGGATGATGAAAGTGTTATTTTGTCGTCTAGCGATCGGCAGATGTAGAGTGTTTAGCCATCGGATGATGAAAGTGTTATTTTGTCGTCTAGCGATCGGCAGATGTAGAGTGTTTAGCCATCGGATGATGAAAGTGTTATTTTGTCGTCTAGCGATCGGCAGATGTAGAGTGTTTAGCCATCGGATGATGAAAGTGTTATTTTGTCGTCTAGCGATCGGCAGATGTAGAGTGTTTAGCCATCGGATGATGAAAGTGTTATTTTGTCGTCTAGCGATCGGCAGATGTAGAGTGTTTAGCCATCGGATGATGAAAGTGTTATTTTGTCGTCTAGCGATCGGCAGATGTAGAGTGTTTAGCCATCGGATGATGAAAGTGTTATTTTGTCGTCTAGCGATCGGCAGATGTAGAGTGTTTAGCCATCGGATGATGAAAGTGTTATTTTGTCGTCTAGCGATCGGCAGATGTAGAGTGTTTAGCCATCGGATGATGAAAGTGTTATTTTGTCGTCTAGCGATCGGCAGATGTAGAGTGTTTAGCCATCGGATGATGAAAGTGTTATTTTGTCGTCTAGCGATCGGCAGATGTAGAGTGTTTAGCCATCGGATGATGAAAGTGTTATTTTGTCGTCTAGCGATCGGCAGATGTGTTTTAATTATGCACGTGGGGAGCACAAATCCATTGATGATGTTTCCCTATTACACCAGAAGAAGAAGTATGTTTTCTCGCCGGATGATGTAAATGATAATTTGTCGTTTAGTAATCGGATGATATAGAGCTTGTATGCTATCGGAGATGTCTTCGATGAACACGTGAATTCTACATGTCTATCGGTAGATGTTTTAATTGGTCACACGGGATGCACGTGATCGTCGGTCGATGCGAGTATTCGCAATCTGCCGATAGTGTTTAAAGAGTCATGTGGGGTGCACGTGCCATCCGGAAGAACGCAATGTCTATCGGTTGATGCATGCGCCCATGCACTTGTACGTCGATTGGAAGCATGTACAGGGACTAATTTCCATCCGTTAAGTTGAAGTCTTTAAGCCTGTTAGGCTATGTTATAAAAAAAAAGAGAAGGAGAAAAGAGTTCAAATATAAATTAAAGTTTTATGTTAAGTCAAGAATTTTGTGGCGATCCTCCTCGGGTCGTTACAATTATGGTATCAAAGCAAAACCGGGTTCTAAAACCGATTCTGCAGACTGCCTTCCAGCACTGACTGTCACATGAGCAAACACCAACAACTGTAAGTATTTATGATTTCAGTATATGTCATTAAGTTAAGATATATCTGTAATGATTTGTCTAGGAATCCCAAAATGGTTAGAGGTCAGCAGAGAGAGACCAATGAGGATAGCAATGCTATTGCTCCAGTTGACAGAGTTGGTCATGCGCCAATCTCACCAGATAAACGACTGATGACTGCTAGAGAGGAACAAGGCAACTCCAGTACTAATGCAACTCATGATCATGGGGGTGAGCATTTCCACCGGCTTCGACCCCCGGTGTTTAATGGACATGTTGCAGATCCTATCTATGTTGAGGAGTGGATTCGAAAGATAGAAGACATGTTTAAGTATGCAAAGGTTGATGAGGGAGATAAGGTCACCTATGCTGTCTTTCATTTGGAGTTAAGTGCAAGGCATTGGTGGGACTCGATCCAGAACACCGCTAATGCCGAAGCTATGACCTGGGAGATGTTCAAGACTGCTTTCTTTGACAAGTACTTCAATAGGACTGTTCGGGTCAACAAGAAGAAGGAGTTCATGAATCTGCGACAAACTGGCTCTGTGACGGATTACATATGCAAATTTGATGCCTTATCACGGTTTGCTCCCCGTATGATTGAGGATGATGAGGACAAGATTTACCAATTTGTTCAAGGACTGAAGCCGATTCTGTACATGAAAGTGAAGACTGCTGGGATACACAATGTACCTTATGGTGAAGTGACGGCTAAGGCCTTGGAACCGGAAGAGGCAGAAATGACAGCATTTGCACAGCGTGAGCAGCCAAGGAAACTCACGAAGGACACTCAGCCGCCACCACGTCAGAACAAAGGTTGGCAGCCGCAACAGAACAGGGGACCACAGCAACAACAACAAGGAATAAAGAGACCCCTCAACCGGAATGATAACCAAGGAAAAGGAAAGAGGCCTCTGGCACCCCTATGCCCCACCTGTCAGAAGAACCACCCCGGCGAATGCAAGTTGCGTTCTGGCCGCTGTTTCAGATGTGATAAGGTTGGACATATAGTCAGAGACTGCCCCATGCCGCCAGATCCGAACCGTGCAAGGGTAGCACCAAGAGTCTATGCAATGATGGAGGATGAGGAAGCCGTGCAGCATACAGTCATAACAGGTACCATTATGATCTGTGGTTTTGCTGCTTACACACTTATAGATACGAGAGCCACGCACTCGTTTATATCAACTTTGTTTGTATGCCAACACAACTTAGAACTTTTACCAGCCGAAAGGCCATATGATGTTATGTTACCATCAGGGAAGTCCCTACATTCTGAACAGATTGTTAAAGGTGATGTTGTGTCTTAGGAAGTAAGAAACTATATGTAGAACTGATTGTAATTGACATGAAAGGATACGAGGTGATATTAGGAATGGATTGGTTATTTAGGCATTATGCCACAATAAGTTGTAGATATGGGATGGTTGATTTTCGACCCCCAAATGGTGATCATTATTCCTTCCAAGCTATTCCTAAGATAAGCAAAATACCGATTATATCCTCGCTAGAAATTTACCGGTTACTGAAAAATGGTTGTGTGAGTTACTTAGCTAGCATAATGGATGTTCGGGTGAAGAATAAGATAGAGTTACAAGATATCTCCATAGTCAGAGAGTTCCCTAAGGCATTCTTGAATGATTTGCCAGGATTACCATCTGATAGAGAAATAGAGTTTGTAATTGATACATATCCCGAGGCATTGCCTGTATCTAAGAATCCTTACCGGATGGCACCGATTGAGTTAAAGGAGTTAAAAGTCCAACTACAGGAATTAGTAGACAAAGGATTTATACGCCCTAGTAGTTCCCCTTGGGGTGCACCTGTCTTATTTGTCAAGAAGAAGGATTGTTCCCTTAGAATGTGCATAGACTACAGAGAACTAAATAAGTTGACAATCAAGAATAAGTACCCCTTACCCCGAATTGATGATTTGTTTGACCAATTGCAAGGAGCAAAGGTGTTTTCAAAAATAGATTTACGTTCAGGTTATTACCAACTGAAAGTTAAGGAAGGAGATATACCAAAGACAGCCTTCAGAACCCGTTATGGACACTACGAATTCTTGGTCATGTCATTTAGACTGACCAATGCACCTGCAGCCTTTATGGACTTAATGAACCGTGTGTTTCGGGAGTATTTGGACAAATTTGTAATTGTGTTCATAGATGATATTCTGACATACTCCCGGACAGAAGCTGACCATGCAGAGCATTTAAGAATAGTTTTGACAACATTGAAGGAGCACCAGCTTTATGCCAAATTGTCCAAGTGTGAATTTTGGTTGGACAAGGTTAATTTTCTTGGCCATGTAGTTTCTGCTAATGGCATATCAGTGGACCCGACCAAAATTCAGGCAGTAAAGGATTGGCCACAACCAAAGAATGCCAGTGAAGTCCGCAGTTTCCTTGGATTGGCAGGCTATTACAGAAAGTTCATCAAAGGATTTTCTATGATAGCTAAGCCCCTGACGAATTTGATAAAGAAGGACAATAAATATTCTTGGACAGAAGCTTCTGAGAATAGCTTCCAGACATTGAAGGTGAAATTAACAACAGCCCCGGTATTGACCCTTCCAACTGAAGAAGGAAAGTTTAGCGTATTTTGTGATGCATCAAAAGTTGGTTTGGGCTGTGTTTTGATGCAAGAAGGTAAAGTTGTAGCATATGCCTCTAGGCAATTAAAGAGTTACGAACAGAACTACCCCACCCATGATTTAGAATTAGCCGCTGTCGTTTTTGCTTTGAAGATATGGAGGCACTACTTATATGGACAGCAGTGTGAGGTATTTTCTGACCATAAAAGTCTGAAGTATCTCTTTACACAAAAGAAATTGAACATGAGGCAGAGGCGTTGGTTGGAATTTGTTAAGGATTACGACTTTGAGATCAAGTATCACCAGGGTAAGGCTAACTCTGTAGCTGACGCAGTGAGCAGGATGTCAACAACAATGCAACTCGTTGTATCAACTATGTCTATACCTTGGAGGACAGAAGTTCAGAGGTTTGAGTTGGAGATAGTTCCAGAGTTATCAACCTTACTTGTCGATTTGACCATTCAACCAACGGTTTTAGAAAAGATCAAAGAGGCATAACAGAAGGACTCTGAGGAGAATAACGGTATGATGAACAAGGTGAAGGACACCACCTCGGAGTTTAGTCTTTCCAAGGATGGGATTCTGAAGTTTAGAAATAGATGGTATGTCCCTAATGATGAAGAATTACGTAAGCTAATCTTGGCTGAGGCGCATTCGTCTCCCTTTTCTGTGCATCCTGGAAGCACCAAGATGTATCGAGACATGAAGTTACTCTATTGGTGGCCAAACTTAAAGAGAGATGTTGCTAAGCATGTAGAGTCATGTTTGGTTTGCCAACAAGTTAAAGCTGAGCACCAACATCCAGGAGGTACCCTTCAGCCTTTACCTATTCCAGAATGGAAGTGGGAACACATAGCTATGGATTTCGTTGTAGGATTACCTAAGACAATTAAAGGACATGATAGTATTTAGGTTGTGATTGATAGATTGACAAAATCAGCCCATTTCTTACCAGTAAGGATAACCTACTCGATGGACCAGCTTGCTGATCTTTATGTACAAGAAGTTATTAGGTTGCATGGAATTCCTGCATCTATTGTCTCCGATCGTGACCCTAGGTTCACCTCCCGGTTTTGGAAAGGTGTACAAGGCACACTTGGCACGAGGTTATCCTTCAGCACTGCTTTTCACCCGCAGACAGATGGTCAATCAGAAAGGACTATCCAGATACTTGAGGATATGTTGAGGGCTTGTGTACTAGAGTTCCAGACATCTTGGAGTAGATACCTACCCTTGGTTGAGTTCTCTTCCAACAATAGTTACCAGTCCACCATAGGTATGGCACCTTATGAGGCGTTGTATGGTAGGAAATGTAGATCACCTCTGTATTGGGATGAGGTTGGTGAAGCAAAACTCATATGTAAAGACCCAGCCCAGCCCGCGGACGCACCGCCATCGACTGGGCCCAGCCCGATACGTATCGCCGTCAGCTTTTGGGCCTCCACTCACGGTCTTTCCCCTCCCTGTAGGTTATTTTTGCCTTCCTCCCCACTCGAACCCAGGACCTCAGGGTTAAGTACCTGGGCTACAAGTGAGGAGTACCACTTGGGCTACTTAGCTCAAGTGGTACAAGTGATGGGGGACCCTTGACCATAAGCTCTGGAGGTCCTGGGTTCAAATCACTTGGGAGGCATAAAACTCATACCCCAGGGATTGAGAAGTTCATGAGTTTGGACCGGTCGATGGCGGTGCGTCCGCGGGCCGGGTCCTTACAAAAAAGGCGCCTTTTTTGTAAAGCCCGCCGGCCCAACCACTGGGATCCGCGACGTTTTAACCCACCGCCGGCCCAACCACTGGGATCCGCGACGATCGGGTGGCCCACTCACGATCTTCCCTCCCCCTGAAGAGGGTTTTTGCCTCCCCCCCCACTCGAACCCAGGACCTCAGGGACTTAAGTCTGGGCTACAAGTGAGGAGTACCACTTGAGCTACTCGATCGTCGCGGATCCCAGTGGTTGGGCCGGCGGGCTTTACATCATAGGTCCCGAGATGTTACAGCAGATGTCAGACAAGATTGCCACTATTAAGAGGAGGATGATTACTGCACAAAGCCGACAGAAAAGTTATGCAGACCAAAGGAGGTGAGATCTTGAATTTACTGTTGGAGATGAAGTTTTCCTGAAGGTTTCACCATTTAAAGGAGTACTAAGATTTGGCAGAAGGGGAAAGCTTAATCCACAATTTATTGGACCATTCCTTGTTTTAGCTAGAATCGGTAGTACAGCTTACAGACTGCAGTTGCCTCCATCATTGGATAAAGTTCATAATGTTTTCCATGTGTCAATGTTAAGGAAATGTATACGGGACCCTACACAAGTTGTTAAACCAGTAGATTTTGAGATTGAGCTGACGCTAACATATGAAGAGAAGCCAGTGCAGATATTGGAATCCGCAGTTAAGACTCTGAGGAATAAAGAGATTCCGTTGGTCAAAGTTTTATGGAAGCATCATGGCATTGAGGAAGCCACGCGGGAGCGACGACAGGACATGTTAGACAAGTATCCAGAGTTGTTTGTTTGATCAATTTTTGGGGACGAAAATTTTGTTTAAGGAGGGGTGGATGTAACACCCGAGTTAACGGCCAGGTGATTTTCTTAACTGTATTAACGGTCATAAATATTTAATCTTCGTAGTTTAGGATTTATGCCAAGCTTAATTAATTACATGTGGATCTAAATTAGGTTGAGTGGCAAAGTTGTAATAATGGAGGATTGAGGCCAGTATTTAAAGAAAAAGGAAAGGATTCAAACCTCATTTAAACCACTGTAGCCGACACAACCCTTTCCGGCGATTTCTTCTCTCGCAAGTCCTTACTCTCTGCTATCAGCAAACTCTCCTCGACGGCCGGTTTACTCCGCCACCACTTGACTACTCTGCGCTTGAGGTATGCATTAGACAATGTGGCTATCTGTTAGTTTATTAGCTCTGTTTTCAGCTCTATATTGAAGTTTTGGATTCTTCAATGGCCGAGTATTGATAAGAACATTTTGAAACCCGAGATTGGTAATGTCATTCCGAATCGATTCTGGACATTTAAAACAACCAACCCTGAGTTAAAAAAATTGAATCCGTCTGTTTTGATTTCGGGATTTCGGGTTACATTGAGTATTAAACTAAGAACTCGGGAAGGACTCTTAGCTATTAGATCTTAGGATAACTCGAGATTAGAACTATTAGGATTTTGTTTTAACTACTGCAATGTAAATGTTTAGGTGAAGAAGTTTGAAGAGAAAGGAGCTCAAGTGCTAAGGAGACCAGGTAAGTGAATGTATTAAGATTTCCGACTAATAGAGCCCTACATCGTGGGAGTACTAGGTTGAGATGTCTAATGTTTACCTTATGATTATGAGCTTGTCTGCCCTTGAAGGATTTATGTATGTTGCGAGTTATACCATGTGATGACCTGCTAGTGAATGTGAAGTTGTCTGCTCTGGTATGATCCTTGTCATAGTTTGATGAGTTAAAAGCTCTCATGTTCATGAATCATGAATGTTTCTCAAGCATAAGAAAATGTTTTAACGCATGTTTTCCATGAACAAGATATGTATGTATATATGTATATGTATAAGATTTATGCAACGTGGATTAAGTGAGGGTTGGGGGCGGTTCGGCGTATGTCACAGTCCAGAGAAGGACATATGAATACGACCCGCAGTAGGGAACAAGATCAAACTCATTGTCGAACCCCCTTTACCGGCACAAATCCTCTCTTGATCCACACAACCTAAACAAAGAATATGAACAAAGACTATGAATGACAAATATGATCAATGACTATGAATGATGAATATGATCAATGACTAGTGATGATATGATGGCAATGACTATGAATGATGATATGATCCTGACTGTGAATAATGATTACGATCCAAGACATGAACAAGAAAAAGACTTATTGAGGCATGTGATGTTTCCCAAATTATACATTCATGCATCCATGTTAGTGTTGCATCCTTACTAAGCATTAGGCTTATAGTTTAAACCTTATGAGGTAGGTGACGAGTTTTCAGGTGAGGACTCAAGTTATGAGGATGTCTAGCTTGGTTGCTAGAGGATGCTCAGTGTGACAGTGAAGGCTGGATAGGCGATCAAGTTCCCTGGTTATACCCATAGTAGTCAGAGAAGTTTATGATAAACAGATGACTAAGTAAATAGAGTTTTCTTATAACAATGAGATTCAGATTTTGATGGTTTGACTTCAGAGTCTGTTAACGATTTAAGGCGCAATTGACTATGAATGATGAATATGATCAATGACTATGAATGATGAATATGATCAATGACTATGAATGATGAATATGATCAATGACTATGAATGATGAATATGATCAATGACTATGAATGATGAATATGATCAATGACTATGAATGATGAATATGATCAATGACTATGAATGATGAATATGATCAATGACTATGAATGATGAATATGATCAATGACTATGAATGATGAATATGATCAATGACTATGAATGATGAATATGATCAATGACTATGAATGATGAATATGATCAATGACTATGAATGATGAATATGATCAATGACTATGAATGATGAATATGATCAATGACTATGAATGATGAATATGATCAATGACTATGAATGATGAATATGATCAATGACTATGAATGATGAATATGATCAATGACTATGAATGATGAATATGATCAATGACTATGAATGATGAATATGATCAATGACTATGAATGATGAATATGATCAATGACTATGAATGATGAATATGATCAATGACTATGAATGATGAATATGATCAATGACTATGAATGATGAATATGATCAATGACTATGAATGATGAATATGATCAATGACTATGAATGATGAATATGATCAATGACTATGAATGATGAATATGATCAATGACTATGAATGATGAATATGATCAATGACTATGAATGATGAATATGATCAATGACTATGAATGATGAATATGATCAATGACTATGAATGATGAATATGATCAATGACTATGAATGATGAATATGATCAATGACTATGAATGATGAATATGATCAATGACTATGAATGATGAATATGATCAATGACTATGAATGATGAATATGATCAATGACTATGAATGATGAATATGATCAATGACTATGAATGATGAATATGATCAATGACTATGAATGATGAATATGATCAATGACTATGAATGATGAATATGATCAATGACTATGAATGATGAATATGATCAATGACTATGAATGATTACTGCCGTAAGATAGAAGCTGGATGAGGCATTCATCCGGCTGACGTCATCGGCAGATGTAGTGTTTAAGCCATCGGATGATGAAAGTGTTATTTTGTCGTCTAGCGATCAGCAGATGTATAATGTTTAAGCCATCGGATGATGAAAGTGTTATTTTGTCATCTAGCGATCGGCAGATGTAGTGTTTAAGCCATCGGATGATGAAAGTGTTATTTTGTCATCTAGCGATCGGCAGATGTAGAGTGTTTAAGCCATCGGATGATGAAAGTGCTATTTTGTCGTCTAGCGATCGGCAGATGTAGAGTGTTTAGCCATCGGACGATGTGAGGGTTTTCTTGTCGTTTAGTGACTGGGTCATGTTTTAATTATGCACGTGGGCAGCACAAGTCCATCGGATGATGTTTCCCTATTACACCAGAAGATGAAGTATGTTTTCTCGCCGGATGATGTAAATGATAATTTGTCGTTTAGTGATCGGATGATATAGAGCTTGTAAGCTATCGGAAGATGTCTTAGATGAACACGTGAATTTCACATGTCTATCGGTAGATGTTTTAATTGGTCACAAGGGATGCACGTGATCGTCGGTCGATGCGAGTATTCGCATCTGCCGATAGGTGTTTAAATGAGTCATGTGGGGTGCACGTGCCATCCGGAAGACGCAATGTCTATCGGTTGATGCATGCAGACCCATGCAACTTGTACGTCGATTGGAAGCATGTACGAGGGACTAATTTTCCATCCGTTAAGTTGATGTCTTTAAGCCTGTTAGGTATACTGTTATAAAAAAAAAAGAGAAGGAGAAAAAGTTCAAATATGAATTAAAGTTTTATGTAAAGTCAAGAATTTCGTGGCGATCCTCCTCGGGTCGTTACAGTGGTAGTTGAAGTACCGAAAATATATGCATAATTTTTAATACAATAGTTGTATTGAGCTCTAGATCCTACTTGTCTACCAATTTTAATTTCATTCATTACAAAATGTTTTGATACTTCAGACATTTTTTTTAGGTGATAAAATGGATGCTTGTGCAGATGATTGCCCTATTAAAAATGCAGGATTTATTTCCCTAATTTTCTCAATATTATCAGCAACATTATAATTACGTGGATCCATAACTATTAAAAATAAAATTTTAAAATAAATTTCAAATAAGAAAATGATACCAAAAATCCAATTGATTAACAATAGTTTATTGATGGTGTGAGTTTGTGATCACCTCAACGTATACGAAACCAATAAAAAATCACACAAAAAATGTTAAATCATAAAACTAATTTTATCAACAATTTATATATTCATTGATGGTCATCAGACCATTGCTTGAGAGAGAGCCAGAAAGAGGGCAGGAGAGAGAAAAATTGAGGGGAAGGGGGGACGAGTTTTAGGGTTTCGTCCCATTTTCCACAATTTCTCGCTCTGTTGAAGCCCAGACCATAAAAAAGGGGGGACCCTCTTCTTCCACCTCTCTGTGATTTGAAGCCCACTCACTCTACTGGTATGTTTTTCTTTTTGAGTTCGACTAATCTCCCTCTCCCTCACCTTCTGCTTCCTCCTTTAATTTACAATTGGTTTTAGAGATGGAGATGAGGAGATCTATGTTGGAAAAGATGAAATTTTTCATGTTCTCACTGGAAGTTTCATCGATCGAATGGTGATCGACCCTGGGCTTGACGGCTTGGGTTGGATGAAGAAGATGGATGAATTGAAGGCCGAAGGCTGAGCGTTCACCGTGCTAAAGAGGAGGAATCGAGGAACTGAGGAAGACAAAGAGGGGTTGAGCTGCTGAGGGCCGAGGGGATCACTAGTCAGGGGGAACAGGCCCCGAGTTGGGCTCGACTGAGCCAGCTCGTCAACTCGCGAGCTGGCTCGTGGAGCTCGAATGGCAAGGCTCGACTCGGCTTGGCTCTGGCCGTCGATATGGCTCTGACTAGCCTGCTCGTTGCTAAGCTCGGCCTGCTACAGTAATGTGCCAGCCCACCCTTTTAACATCACTACTAGATAGTTTTCTTGATTTCGATTATTGGATGACATATTGTTTATTTTCACTCTTCATTGCAAGGTACAAGATGCTCTGTGATTTTAATGTTGTATATCATTTATCGTATATTTTAAGATGCTCTATCATTTTAAAATTTCAATATTGTAATATTGTGCATATCTGATTATAATCATCAATCAAAGCAAGTTGGATTTTCAATAGAATAACATCACATATTGTGTATTCTATTACCATTACGTGCATAATCTGCTTTCAAATGAGTTAGAGTCTGTAGAGAAAGGGTAGAGAGAGGACTGTGCAAAAAAGTAGTCTATTACCAAAAGCTTATTTGACCTATTTACATATGCAGTATATGTCAGGACTCGAACCGAGGCCCCGACGACTATCGGTAGGATTCTCAAATTGGAAAATGGAAACCTCAAACTCGTGTGCATAGATCTATTTTAATCTAATAAAAAACTTACTCCTGCAATCCTGTCATCTTAAATTAGGATCTTCTAAATTTAACACCAATCACAAGACAACCAACATACATTTCATACATTGAAATATTTGCATGACATCATCATCAAGTCTTTACATCCTCATCAGAGTACATGGAAGCATTTTAAAAAATAAATAAATAGATCACTACACGTGACCTTTACAAAGGGTCTATATATATAAAACAACTAGACACATGTCTCAACTCAAACAGAAATCATCTATCTCGACGATTTTGTCTATGTCTCTTTATCGTCCTTAGATTTGTCTTTTTGCTTTATCGTCTCAATGAACGTTCTCGTTATCTGAAAAATATAGATAATCACCATAATGAGCTTTACTCCAAGTAAATAAGTCTAGCCGTTAGAATAGCCAACCCAGACTCTATCCACACTATCTAAGACCATACTCTATCCTCCACCTGACATTGATTTTTTTTTTTAAATCAATTGAAAAATCAAGTTCTATTAAAAAAAAAAACCATGCACATGCTTTTAAAATTATGCATGCTTGAAATCAATCAACCCTTGTTGAAGTTATTTTTCAACGAATAAATCTAATGCAATTAAAATAAATGTTGCATGATTTAAAACCATCTTTTAACAAAAACAACAAAGCATCTTTTCAACATTCATTTGTTATGTGAAAATACACCACTCTAAACCAACTATATATGACCATCACACACCCCTACAAGTTATCAGGCTTTCTTCGATTGGGCTGTAGAACCCCTCTTGCATTGCTCCCTCTTGAGGTTTAAGGACGTTCAACCCAAGGAGGACATTTTAGTTAGGGTCCTACTCAATTTCATAGTCATACATATTCGCATACGAAGAGTCAAATCCAGTCCATTGGGTTCCTGTGTTACCAAGACTTCCAACTTCCTCCTTCATAAATGCATGCTTTAAAAAGCTTATAAAGTCAATGCAATGCACATTTAAAACAATGCAACTCACCCATGAAATGAATTTGAAATTCACATGCTCAATTTAATGTAAAACATTGTTTTCAAATAATACTTTGTACTCATCGGTTTCCAAAACATTTCATTTTTTTACATTTCAATACAAATCAAAAACATATTCTTTTCACAACAAAACAATTCAATTCATTTACATCATCAAAACAACATCAATTTATCCCTTCAATCCTCAATCAAACTCTATCATATCCAGATCCAAAGTAGAAATATATACTATCTCCAACTAATAATCCAATAAAGCATAAACTAACTATTTTAACCGTTAGAATTGTAGCGACCCTAACACTGTAGTCTTATTTTCTCATATTTTTTTATCCTTAAATACTAAATAAATTTAATTACGTTTAAGAGAAATTTAAATCATTGGAGATCGTTTGAAATCTAAATTGAAAATCATTAAAGAGAACCATTAAAACAATAAAAGCATCGGCCGATTTAAAAAAAAAAAACAAAACATTAAAGATGGAGCGCAAAAGGGACAATTGTCCCATGAAAGTATAGGGGCGATCGATCGCCCCTTTCAGGCGATTGATCGCCAGTATAAAAAAAATATTTGCCCCTCACAGTGGCGATTGATCGCCCCTAACAGTGGCGATCGATCGCCCCCTTTAGGCGATCGATCGCCACACTCTCTGGAAAATCTAGAGAGTGTCGATCATCTTGCCGATCGATCGGCAGGTTCTCTGCCTCTTTTTTTTTTTTTCTTCTTCTTTCTTTCTTTTCCATGCATACTTTTACACCTAACACACAACTTCACACTTTCATCAATGAAATTCTACCTACACCACAACCATACATTTCAACATAAAATTGCCCAATACTCGTACATCTCCCATAACCTCACTCAAACAGACTCAAACGTATTTAACACGAAATACCTTTTCACGAAAACGGACTGCGTGGATCCATTTAAAAATTGAACGTATCCCTATAATATAACTTATCTAGCAGTTCGAGTATATCATCGATAAAATACTTTTCAAAGCAGTTTATTAAATAGGTTTCCAAAACGTAAAACATAAACCTATTAACTAACCAGATTCCAAGCATCCTAATATGTTCAATCTATACAATTTCTCCTAAGATCTAACTATCGTATCCCCAAAATACTTGCGTCCATCCCCACGGGTCAAAAGGCGCATTGACTACCTAGCGCACTGCCACGGGCCATCTTCCTTCAACTGCATCATTCCTCGGGTGGAGGGATCTCGTCCTCACCTATATCGAGATCACCTACACCATACAGACAGTCTATGAGATAAAAATCTCAGTAAAATCTACGTAAATGTCTATGCATGACCATGTAAATGCTATGCTATGAAATAGTCGGTCCATGTTAGTTCATATATCAGTACGTGTCAGTCTATGGTTATCGAAAACGCTCGACAGATGGATAGGGCACGTCCAGCGGTTAGACAGCCCACACCATCTGAAGGGAGGAAAACCCGCTCACCACAGAACGCCAGGTCTGAACCTCATCCCCGATAACCCCATGTCATGGTTGTTTACTGTGATACTTTACTTGCCTTTACATGCATTTTCTTTTCGTGAAATCAATGCATAAATTCATTTTTCATGACATTTGAAATCTATGATGCATGAGCAATTCAATATAAACATACATAACGAGCATACCATCAAAACACTACAAATACCATCAAAACCGTCACCACAAGAAACCTATAAAACAATCGAACCTAAACTACCCAACCAAAATAATTAGACAAACAATGACCGCCATAAACAAACAAAGCGCCCACGTATCCTCAACACGATTTCCGACATATGGTGTAGGCCAATCGGCCACAGTAAGTCACGAGAACTTACCTCGTGCACGTTAAACTTCAAGCTCCATCCACGAGCATTGTTTCACCTAAGCAATTTCACAACAATCGTCGTTAAAGCATGTTCAAACCTTTAAGCGTCAAAACTAACGAAACTCTTAACTAAAGAATTTCTTAAAACTCTAAAATACTTCATTGAGGCATTTCGTCGAGCATTTCACGTTCAACTTACCAAAACCTCCATTAACGGGGTTTCCTAAAACCTCGAAATCTATAAAACCTGAACATTTCTCAACGAATCGTTTAATTTCTTCCAACAACGCCCAATACGTCCATTATATTCTCAAATACAGTAAACTTATCGATTTCAAACTCTAAATCCACGTTTTAAGAAAACCCTAACCGAAACCCTAATCGTTTAAACTCTAGAAATTGAAGTAAACCTTCCAAAGACCATAAAATTGTACCTAGGGTCAGGTTTGGAAGGGAAAACGTGAAGGGTCAGAGTCGATCGGAGGAGGAATCACCGTCGGAAGAGGAGAATGCCATGAGGGAGAGACGAATCGCCAGAGAACGCATAGGCAGAGAAAAAGAAAACGTGAAGTGCTGGAGGAAGAAGAGAAAAGTTTAATTTTAATTAAATTTGACTTTGCAAATTACCATTTCGTCTTTCCTTTGTTTTTATATTTGTTCGTTCTTTGTTTCTTTAATTAACTGACGATTCAGTTTCTCCTAATTCGCTTATTTCACCAATAATTTCAACTCATTATCAGGGCTTCATTAAAACTGTCCGTACGCAAAACGGACCTCGTTTACTATTTTTATTAACACGTCCTTTATATTACGAGAAACGTAATTCTCGTAATTTAACGTTACAACTCCTAAAATTCCCGAAATTTTCTTAAAATCAATATTAATTATTAGGATTATAATAACGCTCTTTGCTCGCAAAAAAGACTTAATTTGACATATTTACAAAAATAGAATTATATTCTGGAATTATAAAATCCCGTAAAACCGGGTGTTACAAGAATTACTTACAGTATGTCGGTTTCTTCACTTCACACCAATTTTTCCACCAAACTTTTTGATTTTTATGGCAAAATACCCCTCTCACCAAGATGAATACTTTTCTCTAAAGGATCAACTCCCAAATCTCCAATTTTCTCCTCCTTCCTCTCTTTCCCTTTCTCTTTTCTCTCTTTCTCTTCTCCTTCTCTCTTTCTTTCTTTCTTTCTTTCTTTCTTTCTTTCTTTCTTTCTTTCTTTCTTTCTTTCTTTCTTTCTTTCTTTCTTTCTTTCTTTCTTTCTTTCTTTCTTTCTTTCTTTCTTTCTTTCTTTCTTTCTTTCTTTCTTTCTTTCTTTCTTTCTTTCTTTCTTTCTTTCTTTCTTTCTTTCTTTCTTTCTTTCTTTCTTTCTTTCTTTCTTTCTTTCTTTCTTTCTTTCTTTCTTTCTTTCTTTCTTTC
The DNA here is from genome assembly GCA_022432975.1 of Begonia masoniana. Taxonomy (NCBI): domain Eukaryota; kingdom Viridiplantae; phylum Streptophyta; class Magnoliopsida; order Cucurbitales; family Begoniaceae; genus Begonia; species Begonia masoniana. The sequence goes on along the minus strand of CM039512.1, from coordinate 19,268,438 downwards.
TTTCTTTCTTTCTTTCTTTCTTTCTTTCTTTCTTTCTTTCTTTCTTTCTTTCTTTCTTTCTTTCTTTCTTTCTTTCTTTCTTTCTTTCTTTCTTTCTTTCTTTCTTTCTTTCTTTCTTTCTTTCTTTCTTTCTTTCTTTCTTTCTTTCTTTCTTTCTTTCTTTCTTTCTTTCTTTCTTTCTTTCTTTCTTTCTTTCTTTCTTTCTTTCTTTCTTTCTTTCTTTCTTTCTTTCTTTCTTTCTTTCTTTCTTTCTTTCTTTCTTTAATCTTCAGCCACTTCATCATCTTCTAGAAGACTTTTCAAGGTTAATTTACCATTTGATCTAACTTATCCATTTAATATTATCATTTTACCCCTCCTTACTTGGTTAATTACTAAATTACCAAGTTTAATTAATTTTTTAATCCTAACTAAATGTTAACTCTCCCTTTTTGGTTTCCTTCCACGTCAATTGCCATAATACTCCATAAGTTTGACTTTTCAAGTCCACAATTTAATTTAGTTACACAATAATAAAATTTTTACTATTCATTTCTAATAATCCATTATAAATTAGCATAATTTATTATGTGCTTATAATAAATTGTATGATAAATTTTCCTCTTGATGTATCTGTAAACCCGGTTTCATTGAACCAATTTACTTAACCAACTTGTAGTGTACGTTTTATGGATAAATTGGGAGAATTAGTGACTAGGTTAATAAATGACTAAGTAATGACATAATGGTAAATAGAGAATTATAGTGATAACTTATTTAAGGAAAGATGTTTTGTGATTAATGCACTGTAGCCGCCACTATTTTTCCATACTCTCTCTCTCTGTTAAGCTCAAGCCCCGCAGAGCTCTCCAAGCGATTCCTTCTCCGATTTTCTCCAAACTAGGTTAGTCTACTTCGATTTCGTGCTACATTGTAACTAGTGATGGTAGAGAGGAGCATAGATGTGAGTTTTGGTGAATGCTGTAGGTGGGAGTTAGTTTCGGTTTTGTGGTAAATTAGGAATGCACCATGTATAGGACTCCCAAACTAGATTCCTTAGATTTCTGGATAGATTAGAATGAGGTTTAGTAAAAATCTAATTAATATTCTGTTTATGACTTAGGTGAGCAAAACTTTCGAATTAGTTTGAAACCGAGCATTTCCAGGAAGCCAGGTAAGTGGACTATGCATGAGCCATCGGGCCTACATCACAAAACAGTAGGATTATGTATGTTTGAATTGGTCTGTATGTCATGCATCATATTTTGAAAGAATACGAAAATGAATTTACATGTATTAGTATGGTAAGAAATGAACAGATTGCAACAGATAAACTATTAAGGTAACTAATCCGCCCCTTAACTTATGAAGGGATTTATGACTTTGGGAAGATTGATCCACTTCTCAATGGAATTGAAGGATCAGATAAAATATTAAGGGAACTAATCCGCCCCTTAACTTATGAAGGGATGTATGACTTTGGAAAAATTGATCCGACTCCCAATGGAACCAAGGGATCGGATCAGTGAAAGAATGTAAATGCAACTGAGATGTGTTATTAGAAACTGCATGATTAGGATTTTGTTCCAGCATTTCATTTCGTTATTGCTTCACTTATTTAGCGTTTGGCTAATAAATGAGTTTTGTGATGTAGGTGAAGAAGCCTCAGAAGGTGTATTCTCTGAGCATGTTGAGGAACAGGCTGGTTGGGGGAGCACCTTCATGATTCGACCTGGTGAACTGATGAGGCTGTTTAACTGGTGTCAGTATGTAACACCCGACAATCTCTGCCAGGTGATTTTCTTAACGAAATTAACTGTCACCTTTATTATTAATACTTGAATTTAATTTTAATACCAAAGTTTATTTGATTTCTAATTTTGGGGTGGCAAGATGGTAATTAGGAAGGATCTTATTAATATAAATAGAAAATGGAAACCTTAAACCTCACTAAAACCTCACTGTAGCCGACATTCCCTCTCGGCGATTCCCGTGCTTCCAGAACATTTCTTTGCCGGCGATTCCCTCTTTGGCGATCGATTTCTCCAGCCTCCACTCCGATAACCTACATTCGAGGTAAGACTTAGTCAATGTAGTTACCGTGTAGTAGTTTGGAACTCTGTTTTCAACAAGAACCCAATGTCTCAAGATTCTTCAATGGCCAGATATTAGGAACATTTTTATCGGTGTTTGGTGATGACATTTCCGAATCGATTCTGGACATTTAATTTAACCAACCCTGATTAATCGTTAGTTGAACCCAGCTATTTTGGTTTTGGATTTCAGACTGCACACAGAGAACTAGACTAAGGGATTCGGGAATGACTTTAGTTATTAGATTCTAGGATGATTTGTGATTAGGACTATTAGGATTTTCGTTTTAACTACTGCAATGTGAATGTTTTAGGTGAAGAAGTCTGAAGAAAAGGAGTTCAAGTTGCTAAGGAAACCAGGTAAGTGAATGTGTAGGATTCCCGGCCATTAGGGCCCTACATCATAAGGATGCTAGGTAGAAATTGATACGATGATTAGAAGTTATTTAAGCTATTGTCTGTTACTTATGTTGATTTTTATTTTAAGTTAGTAAGATGGTTTGTACTTGGATGATTTATGGATATTTGAGAACTATGTTATGTGATGTTCTGTTAGAGCCCATGAAGTCGACTGTCTAGTATGATAATTTCCATAGTCTGATGATTTAAGAACATTCATGTCATGCATCATGATTTACTTCGCAAGCACATGAAAATGATTTATGAGCATGTTTTCTCCATGAACAAGATATGGGAATGAATATGAAAACGATCCCATACAACAAGATTAAGTGAGGGTTGGGGGCGGGTTGACGCATGCCACAGTCTAAAGAGGGACCATGAATACGACCCGAAAGGGAATATGATCAAAATCACTGTCAACCCCCCTTTTACGGCACAAATCCTCCCTTAATCTATATGATGAAAACGATGAACAGAAACAGGAATGATAAATGATCATGAACATGTTTTCTCTCAACTGTACATGCATGAATACATGTTAGTTTGCATTCCTTACTAAGCATTAGGCTTTTAGTTTAAACCTCATGATGTAGGTGACGAGTTTTCAGGTGAGGATCTCAAAGTTAATGAAGATGTCTGAGTTTGATTACTAGAAGGTGTTCAGGGAGCAATTCTGTGGCTGGATGGCGAACAAGACCCCCCCTCCCTGGTTAATGTTCTTATGAATTTAGTGATGATTACGAATATGGAAGTATAAATAGGATGAGAATATATTTTAACATTGAGCTTTTTTGAAATTGTCTGGTTTAACTACTGAGTCTGGGAATGATTATAAGAATATGGAAAGAGTTATTTTAACTAAGTCTTCCACTTCACGTATACTGAATGAGTCTATGATTTTATTCGTTTAAAGTTTATGCCTACCAAGTTAAAATCTATGAGAGTCGGGGTGTTTTTCTGTTGGTTTAAGTTGCTTGATGATTGTCGTGTTTTACTGCTGAGTGAAAGGAGTCGGATGAGTGTATCATCCGGCTGACGTCATTGGCGGATGTCGAATGATAGAAGTTGAATGTTTGAGTCTTCCAGCTGATGTCATCGGATGATGTCGAGTGTTTACTCACCGGATGATGTAAGTAAAGTATTTAGTCGTTTGTTCACCGGATGAAGTCTCCTTTCAGATGAGGTAAGTGAGTCACGTGCATTGCACATGTCCACCGGATGATGCCCATGTCTACCGCGCGATGTAGGTGTTTTCTTTACCGGATGATATAAGTAATGTTTTGTCGTTTAGTGACCGGGTGATGTAGGTGTTTTCTTTACCGGATGATATAAGTAATGTTTTGTCGTTTAGTGACCGAGAGATGTTTTAATTAGACACGTGAAACGCCCGTGTCCGCCGGCAGATGTGTAATGTATTTCGTTGCTAGGCGATGCCTAATGAATCACGTGTCATGTCTTGAACTAAGTTATGTTTTAAAAGAAAAATATAGAAAAATAAAAAGGGAGAGAACAAAGGAATGTAAGGATATATGGTCAATTCTAAAAGAGTCATGGTTTAGTTTCGGCTCTACTGGGGTCGTTACAATTATGGTATCAAAGCAAATCCGGGTTCTAAAATTGATTCTGCAGACTGCCTCCTAGCACAGATTGCCACCTGAGCACACTCGAACAACTGTAATTGTTTATGATTTTAGTAATGTCATTAAGTTAAGATATGTTATGATTATTTTCTTAGGAATCCCAAAATGGTGAGGGACAACAGAGAGAAGACAATGTGGCTAGTACCACTATTGCTCAGCTAACGGAGTTGTTATACGCTAATCATGCCAAATCGAGCAGCTTATGACCACCAGGGAAGAGCATGGGAACTCTAGTTCTAATGCAAACAATGATCATGGTGGCGAACGCTTCCATAGACTTAGACCCCCAACATTTAATGGCCAAGTTTTGGATCCTGTTTATGCTGAGGAGTGGATTCGGAAAATGGAGGACTTGTTCAAGTACGCCAAGGTCGATAAAGGAGATAGGGTCACTTATGCTGTTTTTCATTTGGAACTTAATGCAAGGCATTGGTGGGACTCAATCCAGAGCACCATTAATGCAGGAGCTATGACCTGGGAAATGTTTAAGACTACTTTCTTTGATAAATATTTCAATAGGACCGTTCGGGTCAGCAAGAAGAAGGAGTTCATGAATTTGCGTCAAACTGGCTCTGTGGTGGATTACATATGTAAGTTTGAGGCTTTATCACGGTTTGCTCCCCGATTGGTTGAAGATGATGAGGACAAGATCCATCAGTTCGTTCAAGGATTGAAGCCGAGTTTGTATATGAGAGTAAAGACTGTTGGAATACATGATATACCATATGGTGAGGTGACGGCTAAGGCCTTGGAACTAGAAGAACCCGAGATAACAACATATGCACAGCGAGAACAGCCAAGGAAGTTCATTAAGGAGGCTCAGCTGCCACCACGACAGAACAAAAGATGGCAACCGCAACAGAACAGAGGACCACAACAGCAACAACAAGGTATAAAGAAACCATTCAATCCAAATGATGATCAAGGAAAAGGAAAACGACCATTAGCCCCTCTATGCTCAAACTGCCAGAAGAACCACCATGGCGAGTGTAAGCTACACTCTAGCCGTTGCTACAGATGTGACAAGGTCGGGCATGTAGTCAGAGACTGCCCCATGCCACCAGATCCCAATCGAGCAAGAATAGCACCCAGAGTCTTTGCTATGATTGAGGACGAAGATGCTGTGCAGCATATAGTCATAACAGGTACAATTATGGTCTGTGGTATTTCTGCTTACACACTTATAGACACGGGGGCCACCCACTCATTTATAGCAACCCTGTTTGTCTGTATGCGTAAGTTAGGATGCTTACCAGCTGATAGGCCCTATAGTGTCATGTTACCATCAGGGAAATCCTTACATTCTGAACAGATAGTGAAGGGTGACATTGTATCCTTAGGAGATAAGAAGTTATATGTAGAACTAATTGTAATTGACATGAAGGGATATGAAGTCATATTAGGAATGGATTGGTTATCCAGACACTATGCCACAACAAGTTGTAGGTCTGGATTAGTTGAGTTTCGACCCCCAAATAGAGATCGGTATACCTTCCAAGCTATCCCAAAAATAAGTAAAATACCAATTATATCCTCACTAGAGACTCAACGGATATTGAAAGATGGCTGTGAAAGTTATCTAGCTAGTATAATGGATATTCGGGTGAAGAATAAGATAGAATTACAAGATATTTCTATAGTCCGAGAGTTCCCTGAAGCATTCTTGGATGATTTGCCAGGATTACCACCTGATAGAGAAATAGAGTTTGTGATTGATACATATCCCGAGGCATTACCTGTATCTAAGAATCCTTACCGTATGGCACCTGTTGAATTAAAGGAATTAAAAGTCCAACTACAGGAATTAGTAGACAAGGGATTTATACGCCCTAGTAGTTCTCCCTAGGGTGCACCTGTTTTATTCGTTAAGAAGAAGGATGGTTCTCTTAGAATGTGTATTGACTACAGAGAGCTAAATAAGTTGACAATTAAGAATAAATATCCTTTACCCCGAATTGATGATTTGTTTGACCAATTACAAGGAACTAAGGTTTTTTCAAAAATTGACTTACGCTCGGGTTACTACCAACTGAAGGTTAAGGAGAGTGATATACCAAAGACAACCTTCAAGACCCGCTATGGACATTATGAATTTCTTGTTATGTCGTTTGGTTTGACAAATGCACCCGCAGCTTTTATGGACTTGATGAATCGTGTGTTTCGTGAGTATTTGGACAAGTTTGTGATTGTGTTTATAGATGACATCCTTATATACTCACGTATTGAGGCTGACCATGCAGAACATCTAAGAATAGTTTTGACGACATTAAAACAGCAACAGCTTTATGTCAAGCTGTCTAAGTGTGAGTTCTGGCTGGATAAGGTCAACTTTTTAGGTCATGTCGTTTCTGCTGAGGGTATATCAGTAGATCCAACCAAGATTCAGGCTGTTAAGGACTGGCCACAGCCAAAGAATGTCAGTGAAGTCCGTAGTTTCCTTGGTTTGGCAGGTTATTATAGAAAGTCCATTAAGGGATTCTCTATGATAGCTAAGCCTTTAACTAATTTAACAAAGAAGGACACCAAGTACTCTTGGACTGAAGCTTGTGAAGAAGGCTTCCAAACACTTAAGCTGAAGTTGACGACAGCCCCGCTACTGACTCTACCAACCGAAGAAGGAAAGTTTAGTGTTCACTGTGATGCATCCAAAGTTGGACTAGGGTGTGTTTTGATGCAAGAAGGAAAGGTCGTGGCGTATGCCTCTAGGCAGCTGAAGAGTTATTAACAGAATTACCCCACTCATGATTTAGAGTTAGCTGCAGTTGTTTTTGCACTAAAGATTTGGAGACACTATTTATATGGTCAGCAGTGTGGGGTGTTTTCTGACCATAAGAGCCTGAAGTACCTATTCACCTAAAAGGAATTAAACATGAGACAAAGACGTTGGTTAGAATTTGTTAAGGATTATGACTTTGAAATCAAGTATCACCCGGGTAAGGCTAATGCTGTAGCCGATGCTTTGAGCAGAATGTCGACAACAATGCAACCTACGTTATCAACCATGTCTGTACCCTTGAGGTCGGAGATTCAGAAATTTGAATTGGAAATGGTTTCTGAGTTGTCAGCCTTACTTGCCAATGTTACAATTAGACCAACTATTTTGGACAAGATCAAGGAGACACAACAAAAGGATTCGGAGAAAAATAATAGCATGATGAGTAAGTTGCAGGACGCCTCCTCTGAATTCAGTCTCTTCAATGATGGTATTTTGAAATTTAGGAATCGATGGTACATTCCAAGCGACAAGGAATTACGTGAATTGATCTTGGATGAGGCTCACTCATCTTCTTTCTCTGTACACCCTGGTAACACCAAGATGTATCGGGATTTAAGGTTATATTATTGGTGGCCAAATATGAAGAGGGATGTTGCCAATTATGTGGAGTCATGTCTTGTATGCCAACAAGTTAAAGTAGAGCACCAACGTCTAGAAGGTACCCTTCAACCCTTACTGATCCCCGAATGGAAATGAGAAAATATTGCCATGGATTTTGTTGTTGGACTACCTAAGACAACTAAAGGTCATGACAGCATTTGGGTTGTGGTTGATAGATTGACAAAGTCAGCTCATTTCCTACCCGTGAAGACAACATACACGATGGACCAGCTTGCTGATCTGTATGTTCTTGAAATCATTAGACTGCATGGGATTCCGATATCTATAGTCTCTGACCGTGATCCCAGGTTCACCTCAACATTTTGGCAGAGTCTTCAGGGCACATTAGGATCGAAGTTATCTTTCAGCACTGCTTTTCACCCACAAACCGATGGACAATCTAAGCGGACAACTCAGATACTCGAGGATATGTTAAGAGCATGTGTGCTAGATTTCCAGATATCTTGGAGTCGACATTTGCCCTTAATTGAATTCTCCTACAACAATAGTTACCAGTCCACTATCGGTATGGCACCCTACAAGGCGTTGTATGGTAGGAAATGTAGATCGCCCTTATATTGGGATGAAGTTGATGAAGCAAAACTCCTTGGACCCGAGATTTTACAGCAGATGTCTGATAAGAATACCATTATTAGGGGGAGAATGGTGACTGCACAAAGCCGACAGAAGAGTTATGCAGACCAAAGAAGGAGAGATCTTGAATTTGCTGTTGGAGATGAAGTTTTCTTAAAGATTTCATCCTTTAAGGGAGTTTTAAGATTTGGTAAGAAGGGAAAGCTTAATCCGCGATTTATCGGACCATTCCCCATCTTAGCTAGGATTAGCAGTACAGCTTACAAACTGCAATTGCCTCCATCACTAGAAAAGGTACATAATGTCTTCCATGTGTCAATGTTAAGGAAATGCATACGTGATCCAGCACAAGTTGTTGAACCAATTGGAATCGATATCAAGCTGACCCTAGAGTATGAAGAGAAACCAGTAAGGATTATGGAGTCTGCAGTGAAGACCCTTCGGAATAAAGAAATTCCACTGGTGAAAGTCTTATGGAGGAATCATGGTATTGAAGAAGCCATTTAGGAGCGACAGTACGACATGTTGGAAAAGTATCCAGAACTCTTTACTTGATCAATTTTCGGGGACGAAAATTTTGTTTAAGGAAGGGTGGATGTAACACCCGACAATCTCTACCAGGTGATTTTCTTAACGGAATTAACTGTCACCTTTATTATTAATACTTGAATTTAATTTTAATGCCAAAGTTTATTTGATTTCTAATTTTGGGGTGGCAAGATGGTAATTAGGAAGGATCTTATTAATATAAATAGAAAATGGAAACCTTAAATCTTACTAAAACCTCACTGTAGCCGACATTCCCTCTCGGTGATTCCCGCGCTTCCAGAACTTTTCTCTGCCAGCGATTCCCTCTTTGGCGATCGATTTCTCCAGCCTCCACTCTGATAACCTACATTCGAGGTAAGACTTAGTCAATGTAGTTTCCGTGTAGTTGTTTGGAACTCTATTTTCAACTAGAACCCAATGTCTCAAGATTCTTCAATGGCCGGATATTAGGAACATTTTTATCGGTGTTTGGTGATGGTATTTTCGAATCGATTCTAAACATTTAATTTAACCGACCCTGATTAATCGTTAGTTGAACCCGGCTATTTTGGTTTTGGATTTCAGACTTCACACAGAGAACTAGACTAAGGGAATCGGGAATGACTTTAGTTATTAGATTCTAGGATGATTTGTGATTAGGACTATTAGGATTTTCGTTTTAACTACTGCAATGTGAATGCTTTAGGTGAAGAAGTCTGAAGAAAAGGAGTTCAAGTTTCTAAGGAAACCAAGTAAGTGAATGTGTAGGATTCCCGGCGATTAGGGCCCTACATCATCAGGATGCTAGGTAGAAACTGATACGATGATTAGAAGTTATTTAAGCTATTGTCTGTTACTTATGTTGATGTTTATTTTAAGTTAGTAAGATGGTTTGTACTTGGATGATTTATGGATGTTTGAGAACTATGTTATGTGATGTTCTGTTAGAGCCCATGAAGTCAACTGTCTAGTATGATAATTTCCATAGTCTGATGATTTAAGAACATTCATGTCATGCATCATGATTTACTTCGCAAGCACATGAAAATGATTTATGAGTATGTTTTCTCCATGAACAAGATATGGGAATGAATATGAAAATGATCCCATACAACATGATTAAGTGAGGGTTAGGGGCGGGTCGACATATGCCAAAGTCCAAAGAGGGACCATGAATACAACCCGAAAGGGAATATGATCAAAATCACTGTCAACCCCCCTTTTATGGCACAAATCCTCCCTTAATCCATATGATGAAAATGATGAACAGAAACAAGAATGATAAATGATCATGAACATGTTTTCTCTCAACTGTACATGCATGAATACATGTTAGTTTGCATTCCTTACTAAGCATTAGGCTTATAGTTTAAACCTCATGATGTAGGTGACGAGTTTTCAGGTGATGATCTCAAAGTTAATGAAGATGTCTGAGTTTGGTTGCTGGAAGGTGTTCAGGGAGCAATTCTGTGACTGGATGGCGAACAAGACCCCCCCCCCCCCCCCCGGTTAATGTTCTTATGAATTTAGTGATGATTACGAATATGGAAGTATAAGTAGGATGAGAATATATTTTAACATTGAGCTTTTTGAAATTGTCTGGTTTAACTACTGAGTCTGGGAATGATTATAAGAATATGGAAAGAGTTATTTTAACTAAGTCTTCTGCTTCACGTATCCTGAATGAGTCTATGATTTTATTCGTTTAAAGTTTATGCCTACCAAGTTGAAATCTGTGAGAGTCGGGGTGTTTTTCTGTTGGTTGAAGTTGTTTGATGATTGTCGTGTTTTACTGCTGAGTGATAGGAGTCGGATGAGTGTATCATCTGGCTGACATCATCGGCAGATGTCGAATGATAGAAGTTGAATGTTTGAGTCTTTCGGCTGACGTCATCGGATGATGTCGAGTGTTTACTCACCAGATGATGTAAGTAAAGTATTTAGTCGTTTGTTCACAGGATGAAGTCTCCTGTCAGATGAGGTAAGTGAGTCACGTGCATTGCACATGTCCACCGGATGATGCCCATGTCTACCGGGCGATGGAGGTGTTTTCTTTACCGGATGATATAAGTAATGTTTTGTCGTTTAGTGACCAGGCGATGTAGGTGTTTTCTTTACCGGATGATATAAGTAATGTTTTGTCGTTTAGTGACCGGGCGATGTAGGCGTTTTCTTTACCGGATGATATAAGTAATGTTTTGTCGTTTAGTGACCGAACGATGTTTTAATTAGACACATGAAACGCCCGTGTCCGCCGACAGATGTGTAATGTATTTCGTTGCTGGGCGATGCCTAATGAATCACGTGTCATGTCTTGAACTAAGTTATGATTTAAAAGAAAAATATAGAAAAATAAAAAAGGGAGAGAACAAAGGAATGTAAGGATATATGGTCAATTCTAAAAGAGTCATGGTTTAGTTTCGGCTCTACTGGGGTCGTTACACAGTAGGTGTGAAAGTTAGTTGACAATGGTTCAGTTTACGTATGCTGAGAATGTTGGTGGTAGTAGCAGTTTAATGTTTCCTTTATAAATATGGTTTGGTACATTTCTGATGTGAAAACACGATTTGGTTTAGAGATAGTTGCGTCGCTGGATATTTTAGAAAATTGTGGACTCATGTTGTTTTGAACGATTGTTAGTAAAATGCTCAAGCTTTTTTGGTAGTCGGAGTTTTCTTTGTATAGAGTGAAAATGGTTGTTGAGCTGTTATGTTGAGTGTTTTGTCTATCGGTGGATGTTGAGTGTCTGTCTATCGGTGGTTGTAGTCCACCGGTGGATGTTGAGAGTTTATCTATCGGTGGATGTAGTCCACCGGTGGATGTTGAGAGTTGTATCGTGGATGTATGTCTTTTGTGACCGGTGGATGTGAGCGTTGGTGTGAGTATTAGATTTTGTCTTTTGTGACCGGTGGATGTGAGCGTTGGTGTGAGTATTAGATTTTGTCTTTTGTGACCGGTGGATGTGAGCGTTGGTGTGAGTATTAGATTTTGTCTTTTGTGACCGGTGGATGTGAGCGTTGGTGTGAGTATTAGATTTTGTCTTTTGTGACCGGTGGATGTGAGCGTTGGTGTGAGTATTAGATTTTGTCTTTTGTGACCGGTGGATGTGAGAGTTTATCTATCGGTGGATGTTGAGATTTTTGTCTTTTGTGACCGGTGGATGTGAGCGTTGGTGTGAGTATTAGATTTTGTCTTTTGTGACCGGTGGATGTGAGAGTTTATCTATCGGTGGATGTTGAGATTTTTGTCTTTTGTGACCGGTGTATGCGAGCGTTGGGGTGAGTATTAGATTTTGTCTTTTGTGACCGGTGGATGTGAGAGTTTATCTATCGGTGGATGTTGAGAGTTTATCTATCGGTGGATGTTGAGATTTTTGTCTTTTGTGACCGGTGGATGTGAGCGTTGGTGTGAGTATTAGATTTTGTCTTTTGTGACCGGTGGATGTGAGCGTTGGTGTGAGTATTAGATTTTGTCTTTTGTGACCGGTGGATGTGAGCGTTGGTGTGAGTATTAGATTTTGTCTTTTGTGACCGGTGGATGTGAGCGTTGGTGTGAGTATTAGATTTTGTCTTTTGTGACCGGTGGATGTGAGCGTTGGTGTGAGTATTAGATTTTGTCTTTTGTGACCGGTGGATGTGAGAGTTTATCTATCGGTGGATGTTGAGAGTTTATCTATCGGTGGATGTTGAGATTTTTGTCTTTTGTGACCGGTGGATTGAGATTTTTGTCTTTTGTGACCGGTGGATGTGAGCGTTGGTGTGAGTATTAGATTTTGTCTTTTGTGACCGGTGGATGTGAGCGTTGGTGTGAGTATTAGATTTTGTCTTTTGTGACCGGTGGATGTGTCTTCAATGTCTTTAATATTTTAATTCAATTAATAAATGTTGTTTTATACAAAATTTTTCCGCTGCAAGATTTTTCGTTTAAGGATTAAAATTTGACCATCAAGTGAGATTTTAAGTTTTTCTTAGAATGTTATAGTATGGTTATGTATTATGAGTAACGAACCGGGTCTATATAATTTGGGGCGTTACAGTATGATATCAGAGACATTCAGTTAAACCGTTTAAAAGATTTCTCATCAGTGCCAATCATTGCATGGAAGTACTTCAACAACTGTAAGTGTTTATGTTAACCTTAGCTATTAGATATTTATGAGAGCAATTAACCTTGTCCAGAAATATAGCAAACTGGCTAGACGACCAAGAAGACCAAGGGTACCAAGAGAGACGCCAAATTTGAGAAGTGAAGAAGATCCTAGCGTAATTAGGCAGTTGACCGATTTGGTGCGTCAGCAAACGGACTTAGTGTGTCAGCAGTCCGACCAGTTAGGTGTGCTGTTGAACCGAGAGGTACAAGGAAGTGCCAACTCGAGTTCCAACAGTGAGCATTCGGTAGACCGATTTCGAAGGCTACAGCCGCCCACATTTGATGGAAAGTCATCCAATCCGATTATTGCTGAGGAGTGGCTTAGGAAGATTGAGAGCATGTTCAGATGTGCCAACATCGGAGAAGGAGACAAAGTCACTCTGGCAACGTTCCATTTGGCTGGGGACGCTCAACTTTGGTGGGAAACCATAGAGACCACCACTAATGTTCTGGCTATGTCCTGGTCTCAGTTCAAGGAGGTTTTCTATGAGAAATATTTTAATAGCGCAGTCCAGGCTGCAAAGAAAGTTGAGTTTTTGAGTTTGAAACAGACAGAGTCTGTGGCTGAATACAGTAGGCAATTCGAGTCCCTGTTCAGATTTGCTGGACATTTTGTTAACAAGAATGAGGATAAGGTGTTTCAGTTTGTACATGGTCTAAAGCCCGAAATCTACAGAGGAGTAAAATTTTGTGGTATTAAAGGTTTTTCCTTCAGTGAAGTTGTATCCACAGCGTTGGAGGTGGAAGAAGCGGAGATGAAGTGTGCTGGGCCAAAGGAAGCCCCACGAAAGTTTATCCAGCCACACTCGTAGAGAGGAATGAAGAGGCCAAGTGAAGGTCAGAATAACCAGGGAACAGGAAAGAAGGTGCAGGACACCAGGAAGTTTCCCCAGTGCCCGAAGTGTTTGAAAGGTCATCTGGGCGAGTGCAGGTTCATGACGGGAAAGTGTTTCAACTGTGAGGAAGTTGGACACACATACAGGGATTGCCCGAATCCTTGAATTACCCGATGCTTCAACTGTAACAAAGTCGGTCATATTAACAGAGACTGTCCAGCTCTGAAGAGTGGTCCTGCTAAGATTAAGCCAAGAATATTCTCCATGTTCGAGTCGGGCGATGCGGAACAACCCGTCGTTGTGTCCGGTACCATTTTGATCAACTCTATACCTGCTTTTACTTTAATAGATTCTGGTGCAACACACTCGTTTATAGCGTATGTGTTTGCTGTCAAGTTAGATGTACAGTTTACTCCTACTGAGCATGTAATTAACGTCGCGTTACCCTCTGGTGAGCGCATGCATTCTAACCAAGTGATGTTTGATAGTGTCGTGTTGGTAGGAAATAAGAGTTTACCTATTGATCTCATCATTATGGATATAATGGGATTTGATGTAATCTTAGGAATGGATTGGTTGTTCAAACATTATGCTACAATGGATTGTAGGACTGTGGTAGTTAGTTTTCAACCCCTGGTGGTTTGAAGCATGCCTTTCAAGCCTAAAAGAAGAGTAAGGGAATGTTTGTTATGACCTCTGTCAATGCTAGATCTTCCCCATGCGGGGAGTATTTGTGCTTTTTGGCTTGTATTTTAGACACACAGCTAGTAGGAAAACCGAGTCCTCAAAATGTCTTGATTGTCCAAGACTTTCCTGAAGTATTTTTAGATGACCTTCCTGGCTTGCCGCCAGATAGGGAAATTGAATTTGTTGTAGTTGTTAACCCGGGCGCTGAGCCTGTATCTAAGAACCCCTATAGATTAGCACCTACGGAGCTTAAGGAACTAAAGAAACAGTTGGAGGAATTATTGGATAAAGGGTTCATACGCCAAAGCTTTTCACCGTGGGGTGCACCTGTTCTTTTTGTCAAAAAGAATGATGGATCAATGCGTATGTGCATTGATTATCGGGAATTGAATAAGTTAACTATCAAGAACAAATATCCATTGCCAAGGATTGATGATTTGTTCGACCAGCTTAAGGGTGCACGTGTTTTCTCTAAGATTGACCTAAGGTCCGGTTATTACCAATTGAAAGTCAAATCAGAAGATATTCCTAAGACTGCCTTTTGCACAAGGTATGGACATTATGAGTTTTTGGTTATGTCTTTTGGATTGACAAATGCACCAGCTGCATTCATAGATCTTATGAATAGGGTGTTTCATGAGTACTTGGACAAGTTTGTCATAGTATTTATTGATGATATACTAATCTATTCACATACTAAGGAGGAGCATACCAGACATTTGAGCCTGGTATTGGGAGTACTAAGACAACATCAACTTTATGCCAAGTTTTCAAAGTGTGAGTTTTGGTTAGAAAAAGTTCACTTTCTTGGTCATGTGATCTCGGGTGATGGAATATCTGTTGATCCAGCCAAGGTTCAAGCAGTTAAGGAATGGCCCCAACCCAAGAATGCCACTGATATTCGGAGTTTCCTTGGATTGACAGGATATTACAGGAAATTTATTGAAGGATTCTCGAAGATTGCAACATCCCTCACTCGGTTAACAAGAAAAAACATTAAGTATGCTTGGACAGAGGAATGTGAAACTAGTTTCCAGACCTTGAAACTGAAATTGACCAATGCCCCTATATTGACACTACCCGATGAGAATGGAAAGTTTAGCATTTATTGTGATGCTTCCAAGGTTGGTCTTGGTTGTGTGTTAATGCAAGATGGAAAGGTAATAGCCTATGCTTCTAGATAGTTGAAAAGACACAAGAAGAATTACCCTACACACGACTTAGAATTAGCTGCAGTAGTTTTTGCACTAAAGATTTAGAGGCATTACCTGTATGGACAGTCTTGTGAGATATTTTTGGACCATAAAATTATGAAGTATATTTTCACACAGAAGGAATTAAATATGAGGCAACGTAGATGGTTGGAGTTCGTCAAGGACTATGACATTGAGATTAAATACCACCCCGGCAAGGCGAATGTAGTGGCTGATGCTTTGAGTAGAGTAACGACTTCAGCCTCTGTATTGATTCTTGACATACCGATAGCCTTAGAGACTGAATTACAAGGATTTAACCTTGAGGTAGTGTACAGTGTGTCAGCTATGCTTTCTGCTATTTCCTTGAGGCCTACTATTTTGGAGAAAATAAAGGAAACTCAGGTGGATGATGTGGAATGCGACAAGTTTAAGTCATTTGTAAATTCTATTGATCAATCGGATTTTAACCATTCTGTTGATGGAATTCTCAAGTTTCGAAATAGATGGTTCGTTCCAGCCAATAAAGAACTCCGAGAAGAGATCCTTTCAGAAGCTCATTCTTCTAGATTCTCTATTCATCCTGGAAGTACAAAAATGTACAGAGACCTTAAGCAACATTATTGGTGGCCAAGTATGAAAAGAAGTGTGGAAGAGTATGTAGGATCTTGTCTTGTTTGCCAACGGGTTAAAGCTGGACATCAGAGACCTGCAGGAAAATTACAACCTTTGCCAGTTCCCGAATGGAAATGGGAGCAAATAACGATGGATTTTATGGTAGGATTTCCTAAGACAACGAGAGGACATGATGCAATTTGGGTCATTGTGGATCGTCTAACCAAGTCTGCCCATTTTCTGCCTATAAAGATAACATACTCGATGGATCAGCTTGCTGAGTTATATGTGCAAGAGATTGTTAGATTGCATGGGGTTCCAAGCACTATAGTTTCAGACCGAGACTCTAGATTTACATCTAAGTTCTGGAAGAGTTTACACAAGGCTATGTGTACGCAGCTTAATTTCAGTATAGCTTTTCACCCTCAAACAGATGGACAATCTGAGCGAACTATTCAGACCTTAGAAGATATGTTATGATGATCCAAATGTGCACGTATGAGTTCGACTGCGGGGCAAACCTCGGGTTGCGGGGCAAACCTCGGGACCTAAGCCGAATGTAGGCGAATCCTGGACTCGAGTATAGGCGAATCTTGGGTCGTAAAGAGGGGGTCGTCACAATCCCACATCGCTTGGAGAAGTATATGGAAATGAAACATATGTAAAGAGACCCTCCCAAGATAGCAAGACGCATTTTTTAGCACAATTGGCAACGGATCCCATAAGAACTTAGAAGTTAAAAGTGCTTCGGCGAGAGTAATTCTAGGTTTGGTGACCTTGTGGGAAGTTTCACCAAACAATGCCGTGAGGGGAGGATATTGGGCTACGGCCTAATCCCCAGAGCAGACAATATCTTGCTGGGAAATGGGGTCGTTACAAATGGTATCAAAGCCTGTACCCAACCGGAAATGTGGCCAACGAGGACGTTGGGCCCCCGAGAAGGGGTGATTGTGATGACCCGAATGTGCACGTATGAGTTCGATTGCGGGGCCAACCTTGGGACCTAAGCCGAATGTAGGCGAATCCTGGACTCGAGTATAGGTGAATCCTGGGTTGTAAAGAGGGGGTTGTCACAATCCCACATCGCTTGGAAAAATATATGGAAATGAAACATATATAAAGAGACTCTCCCAAGATAGCAAGACGCGTTTTGGAGCACAATTGGCAACGGATCCCATAAGAACTCCGAAGTTAAAAGTGCTTCGGCAAGAGCAATTCCAGGTTGGGTAACCTTCTGGGAAGTTCTCGCCAAACAAAGCCGTGAGGGGAGGATATTGGGCTACTGTCCAATCCCCAGAGTGGACAATATCTTGCTGGGAAATGGGGTTGTTACATATGCTTCGTGCATGCATATTAGATTTTCAAGGATCTTGGAGTAAATATTTATCATTGGTGGAGTTTTCTTACAATAACAGTTTTCAGGCAACTATCGGCATGGCACCATATGAAGCATTGTATGGACGAAAATGTAGATCTCTCTTGTACTAGGATGAAGTTGGTGAAGCACATTTGATTGGTCCTGACATTGTGCAACAGGCCGTGGAGAAGATTGCCCTTATCCGACAGAGAATTTTAGCAGCTCAGAGTCGACAGAAGAGTTATGCTGATCGTAGACATAAAGAGTTGGAGTTTGAGGTAGGTAATGAAGTTTTTCTTAAGGTATCACCACTCAAAGGAGTTGTGAGATTTGGAAAGAGACGCAAGCTGAACCCCAGATACATTGGACCTTTCTCGATCGTGAAGAGGATTGGAAAGACAACATATGGATTACAATTGCCAACCTCTATGGAAGGGATTCACATTGTGTTCCATGTTTCGATGCTAAAGAAGTGCTTGAGGGATCCATCTCAGATTTTGGAACAGCAGGGTACTAAAGTTCATCCCACACTTAAGTATGTGGAGAGACCAGTAAGGATCCTAGACTAAGCTGTGAAGGCGTTGCGCAACAAAATAGTCCCACTGGTAAAAGTCTTATGGCACAACAAAAACGTAAAGGAAACAGCTTGGGAGCGCCAGCAGGATATGATGGACCAATATCCAGAATTATTCAGGTAAAGAATTTTGAGGACAAAATTCTTTTAAGGAGGGTAGATTGTAACACCCGGTTTCATTGAACCAATTTACTTAATCAACTTGTAGTGTACGTTTTATGGATAAATTGGGAGAATTAGTGACTAGGTTAATAAATGACTAAGTAATGACATAATGGTAAATAGAGAATTATAGTGATAACCTATTTAAGGTAAGAGGTTTTGTGATTAATGCACTGTAGCCGCCACTATTTTTCCATACTCTCTCTCTGTTCAGCTCAAGCCCAACAGAGCTCTCCAAGCGATTCCCTCTCTAATTTTCTCCAAACTAGGTGAGTCTACTTCGATTTCGTGCTACATTGTAACTAGTGATGGTAGAGAGGAGCATAGATGTGAGTTTTGGTGAATGCTATAGGTGGGAGTTAGTTTCGATTTTGTGGTAAATAAGGAATGCACCATGTATAGGACTCCCAAACTAGATTCCTTAGATTTCTGGATAGATTAGAATGAGGTTTAGTAAAAACCTAATTGATATTCTGTTTATGACTTAGGTGAGCAAAACTTCCGAAGTAGTTTGAAACCGAGCATTTCCAGGAAGCCAGGTAAGTGGAGTATGCATGAGCCTTTGGGCCTACATCACAAAACAGTAGGATTATGTATGTTTGAATTTGTCTGTATGTCATGCATCATATTTTGAAAGAATACGAAAATGAATTTACATGTATTGGTATGGTGAGAAATGAACAGATTGCAACAGATAAACTATTAAGGGAACTAATCCGCCCCTTAACTTATGAAGGGATTTATGACTTTGGGAAGATTGATCCACTTCCCAATGGAATTGAAGGATCAGATAAACTATTAAGGGAACTAATCCGCCCCTTAACTTATGAAGGGAGGTATGACTTTGGGAAAATTGATCCGACTCCCAATGGAACCGAGGGATCGGATCAGTGAAAGAATGTAAATGCAACTGAGATGTGTTATTACAAACTGCATGATTAGGATTTTGTTCCAGCATTTCATTTCGTTATTGCTTCACTTATTTAGCGTTAGGCTAATAGATGAGTTTTGTGATGTAGGTGAAGAAGCCTCAGAAGGTGTGTTCTCTGAGCATGTTGAGGAATAGGCTGGTTGGGGAAGCACCTTCATGATTTGACCTGCGGTTTAACTGGTTTCAGTAGGTGTGAAAGTTAATTGATAATGGTTCAGTTTATGTACACTGAGAATATTGGTAATAGTAGTAGTTTAATGTTTCCTTTATAAATATGGTCTGGTACATTTCTGATGTGAAAACACGATTTGGTTTAGAGATAGTTGCGTCGTTGGATATTTTAGAAAATTGTGGACTCATGTTGTTTTGAACGATTTTTAGTAAAATGCTCATGCTCTTTTGGTGGTCGGAGTTTTCTTTGTATAGAGTGAAAATGGTTGTTGAGCTGTTATGTTGAGTGTTTTGTCTATCGGTGGTGTAGTCCACCGGTGGATGTTGAGTGTCTGTCTATTGGATGGTGTAGTCCACCGGTGGATGTTGAGAGTTTGTCTATCGGTGGATGTTGAGAGTTTGTCTATCGGTGGATTAGAGTTTTGTCTTTGTGACCGGTAGGATGTGAGCGTTGGTGTGAGTATTAATTTTTGTAGTTTTGTTACCGGTGGACTGGGTGGGTAGTCGACATGTCGTGCGACTGACACTGTTAGCGGTGGATGCCCACTAGTTTTGCCTCTACAACTGAGTCTATTTTATTCTGCTTCTGCCGTTGATACTGTTTAGCGGTGGGATGCCCTTTTTGTTTCTATCGCTGAACTGTTCAGCGATGGACGTGTTCTATTTATTTTTGTTTTCTTTCAATCACACTTGTCTTTGAGAGTTTGTCTATCGGTGGATGTTGAGAGTTTGTCTATCGGTGGATGTTGAGAGTTTGTCTATCGGTGGATGTTGAGAGTTTGTCTATCGGTGGATGTTGAGAGTTTGTCTATCGGTGGATGTTGAGAGTTTGTCTATCGGTGGATGTTGAGAGTTTGTCTATCGGTGGATGTTGAGAGTTTGTCTATCGGTGGATGTTGAGAGTTTGTCTATCGGTGGATGTTGAGAGTTTGTCTATCGGTGGATGTTGAGAGTTTGTCTATCGGTGGATGTTGAGAGTTTGTCTATCGGTGGATGTTGAGAGTTTGTCTATCGGTGGATGTTGAGAGTTTGTCTATCGGTGGATGTTGAGAGTTTGTCTATCGGTGGATGTTGAGAGTTTGTCTATCGGTGGATGTTGAGAGTTTGTCTATCGGTGGATGTTGAGAGTTTGTCTATCGGTGGATGTTGAGAGTTTGTCTATCGGTGGATGTTGAGAGTTTGTCTATCGGTGGATGTAGTCCACCGATGGATGTTGAGATTTTTGTCTTTTGTGACCGTGGATGCGAGCGTTGGGGTGAGTATTAGATTTTTGTCGTTTGTGACCGGTGGATGTGAGCGTTGGTGTGAGTATTAGATTTTTGTAGTTTTGTTACCGGTGGACGTGTGGGTAGTCGACATGTCGTGCGACTGACACTGTTTAGCGGTGGATGCCCACTAGTTTTGCCTCTACAACTGAGTCTATTTTAATTCTGCTTCTGCCGTTGATACTGTTTAGCGGTGGATGCCCTTTTTGTTTCTATCGCTGGAACTGTTCAGCGATGGACGTGTTCTATTTTATTTTTGTTTTCTTTCAATCAATTGTCTTTAATATTTTAATTAAATTAATAAATGTTATTTTATACAAAATTTTTCCGTTGCAAGATTTTTCGTTTAAGGATCAAAATTTGACCGTCAAGTGAGATTTTAAGTTTTTCTCAGAATGTTATAGTATGATTATGTATTATGAGTAACGAACCGGGTCTATATAATTCGGGGCGTTACAGTATCATTTCTTCAATACAACTCATATTTACATAAATTTTTTTCATATATAAATATACCTAATTACATCATTGACCAAAAAATGTAATTAAAATTCAAACTATTATAGTATATATACCTAAATACAGAGAATTATAGCTGCCACATGGCATATGATTACTGGAGAAGATATAACAAGAATAGTTCATGCATAAAGCATGAGTAACAGGGGTATACTAGACATCCACCCACAAGCTTAAGAGGGAAGTACACAGAACTTCTTCCTGGAAGCTTGGAATGAAGTTCTAGGTAAAGACTTTGTCAATCCATCTGCAAGCTTGAACTCTGAAGAAGTGAACAGTACTTGAAGTTGATTCGAGTCAATTTTTTCACAAACAAATTGGAAATCAAGCTCAATATGTAATACATCAGATTTTTTGGGTTAATTTAATTAATTTAAGTTAGGTTAGCTATTAAGTTAATTAAATTATTTCTCGGGAGTTTTGGTGGAGGAGTTATACCGAGGGTGAGGTGAGAGTCAATTTATAGAAATTTAACAGTCGAAGAACAGGATTTAACAGAGTTTCGGAGGGGCCGAATTTATGGGAGGGCAAAACGGTAAATGTTATTTTATTTAATGTTTTAATAGAAAATAAGTTTTAATTTTATAAAAAAAATAAATAAATAAAACAACAAAATGGCTTCGAAGAAGCCATTCTGTCGTTCAAGCACCTGAGAGCAGAACGGAGAGGGGAGAGCCCGAGCGACGTCCCTCCGATGACGACCACCATGATTTCCAATGTTCTCCGGCCAGACGACGGTGGCGAGCAGATTTTGGTTGTCTCGGCACACGAACCGACAGGTATGACTCGATTTCTGCCCTGTTCTGGTTCTGTTCGAGGCCATAAGTGACGAGCAAGATTTGGTTCCGATCACCGGTCGATTTTGGGTGTTCTCAGTATAGGTTTATTGACCCTTGAATCAGCAATGGTCGCCGAGCTGTGAGGAGCTCAATTTGAGCAAAAAACAGAGAACTCCCAATATGTGTTCTTCGATTTTTCCTGTGTGAAGCCTTAGGGTTTTGTTAGATTATGCTAATTGGGTGTTAGGGTGGCTGATTGGTGAAGAAATTTGTGAAAAATCGGATTGAAGTTAAAATTATGGACTTTTTAGTGTAAAACCGGTTCTGTTTTTGGTGCATTTCACTTAGCTACGATTTTTCTTTTTAAAATTCCTTTTAGTATGTTAAAATAGGTTGTATAGGGAGCGTTTAGTCGCTGAAATAAAGTTATTCGGATAAGCATAGCAAAAGTTACGCAAATTCGAAGTTTAGGTGAAAATTGTTCCGAGTCAGGGAACTATCAAATTGTGTTGTGTCAAACTTAAGTTAATCTGAATGAGGTTAGTTGGCAATGAAACTAGTGAAATTGGATTGAAAGTTAAATGTTGGACGTTTTAGCTTAATAGACCGATTCTGTTTTTTTAGGTTTTGGACCGGTTACGGTCATTCGTTTTAAATTCCCTTTTGGCAGGTTAAACTAGGTCACTAGAGGAGTACGTGGCCGCTGGAATCGTTCGACTCCATTAGCCGCACAAAAGTTACGCACGTCTGAGGTTTTGGGTCAGTTTTTACCCAACCCAAATTAGTGGCCCGTTTAGTTAGGCTTTAATTGGGTTAGGCTAGAAATAGTAGTTTGAGAGTAAATTGGTGAATGTAAACTTGATTTTAATGAAGTTTGAATATTTTTCGTAGGTCGAGCCGTAGGTTGACAGGGAACCGAGCATCCTCAGCGAGCTAGGACGCTAGATAAGTAGTAGTGTGGGTATCCGTGATGGGCCAGGTTAGAGTGATAATTAATTTCCTCCTAGCGAGCTATTGTGATGTCTGCTTGGGCCCAGAGTTGAGTGATCGAGTCCCTCCTAGTGTGCTCTTGTGCGGGTGTCCGTGATGGCCCAGGTTAGGGTGATAGTTGATTCCTTCTTGGCGAGCTATTGTGATGTCTGCTTGGGCCAAGCATTCAGTGGTTGAGTCCCTCCTGGTGTGCTCTTGTGGGGGTGTGTGTGATGGCCCAGGTTAGGGTGATAGTTGATTCCTCCCTGGCGAGCTATTGTGATGTCTGCTTGGGCCTAGGGTTGAGTGGTCGAGTCCCTCCTGGTGTACTGTTGTGCGGGTGTCCGTGATGGCCTAGGTTAGGGTAATAGTTGATTCCTTCCTGGCGAGCTATTGTGATGTCTGCTTGGGCCCAGGGTTGAGTGGTTGAGTCCCTCCTGGTGTGCTCTTGTGTGTGGGTTCACGATGGCCCAGGGTTAAGCGGTGGTTGATTCTCTCTTGTGCAGGTTGTGGGTCAGTTGTATGTATGTCGGAAGTCTTGTGCAGGTTGTGGGTCACTTGTACGTATGTCGGAAGTCTTGTGCAGGTTGTGGGTCAGTTGTACATATGTCGGGAGTCTTGTGCAGGTTGTGGGTCAGTTGTACGTATGTCGGGAGTCTTGTGCAGGTTGTGGGTCAGTTGTACGTATGTCGGGAGTCTTGTGCAGGTTGTGGGTCAGTTGTACGTATGTCGGGAGTCTTGTGCAGGTTGTGGGTCAGTTGTACGTATGTCGGGAGTCTTGTGCAGGTTGTGGGTCAGTTGTACGTATGTCGGGAGTCTTGTGCAGGTTGTGGGTCAGTTGTACGTATGTCGGGAGTCTTGTGCAGGTTGTGGGTCAGTTGTACGTATGTCGGGAGTCTTGTGCAGGTTGTGGGTCAGTTGTACGTATGTCGGGAGTCTTGTGCAGGTTGTGGGTCAGTTGTACGTATGTCGGGAGTCTTGTGCAGGTTGTGGGTCAGTTGTACGTATGTCGGGAGTCTTGTGCAGGTTGTGGGTCAGTTGTACGTATGTCGGGAGTCTTGTGCAGGTTGTGGGTCAGTTGTACGTATGTCGGGAGTCTTGTGCAGGTTGTGGGTCAGTTGTACGTATGTCGGGAGTCTTGTGCAGGTTGTGGGTCAGTTGTACGTATGTCGGGAGTCTTGTGCAGGTTGTGGGTCAGTTGTACGTATGTCGGGAGTCTTGTGCAGGTTGTGGGTCAGTTGTACGTATGTCGGGAGTCTTGTGCAGGTTGTGGGTCAGTTGTACGTATGTCGGGAGTCTTGTGCAGGTTGTGGGTCAGTTGTACGTATGTCGGGAGTCTTGTGCAGGTTGTGGGTCAGTTGTACGTATGTCGGGAGTCTTGTGCAGGTTGTGGGTCAGTTGTACGTATGTCGGGAGTCTTGTGCAGGTTGTGGGTCAGTTGTACGTATGTCGGGAGTCTTGTGCAGGTTGTGGGTCAGTTGTACGTATGTCGGGAGTCTTGTGCAGGTTGTGGGTCAGTTGTACGTATGTCGGGAGTCTTGTGCAGGTTGTGGGTCAGTTGTACGTATGTCGGGAGTCTTGTGCAGGTTGTGGGTCAGTTGTACGTATGTCGGGAGTCTTGTGCAGGTTGTGGGTCAGTTGTACGTATGTCGGGAGTCTTGTGCAGGTTGTGGGTCAGTTGTACGTATGTCGGGAGTCTTGTGCAGGTTGTGGGTCAGTTGTACGTATGTCGGGAGTCTTGTGCAGGTTGTGGGTCAGTTGTACGTATGTCGGGAGTCTTGTGCAGGTTGTGGGTCAGTTGTACGTATGTCGGGAGTCTTGTGCAGGTTGTGGGTCAGTTGTACGTATGTCGGGAGTCTTGTGCAGGTTGTGGGTCAGTTGTACGTATGTCGGGAGTCTTGTGCAGGTTGTGGGTCAGTTGTACGTATGTCGGGAGTCTTGTGCAGGTTGTGGGTCAGTTGTACGTATGTCGGGAGTCTTGTGCAGGTTGTGGGTCAGTTGTACGTATGTCGGGAGTCTTGTGCAGGTTGTGGGTCAGTTGTACGTATGTCGGGAGTAGGGTGAGTACGAGAGTCTGACTAGTAGATAGATGGCAGTTGGTGGCGTGCAACCAGGGCCCCGGCTGATGGCAGTGTTAGGGCGACTAGACGTAGGAGGAGCTGTGGCTCGGTATTGATGGGGAGTAGGGCTTCTCTTTGTTTTTTATTTTGTGGGGGTATTGTGTAGTGGTTGTATATAGTCATAGTTAAGGGTGATGTGTTACCCTATACTATGAGTTTTCTTAATTTTAGGTTGATAGTACAATCTTTCTACTGATGATGATTGTCTAGAGATTTTGTATGTTGGTTAGATGGTTAGAAATATTTTGGATCTGGTTGAGGATTTGATTCGTTTGCAGGTACCTAGCATTTTGGGGGGCGCCATTTTCAGGCGTTACTCTGTCAAAATTTTCTGGGAGGACGTCGTGGTGCTTAACGCTTAGGATTAAGAGAAATTAGTGAGTCTAGGCAGCTAGGTAAGACATAAGAGAGCTTCAGGAGGTTAGTTTTAATTTTGTTGCGTGAGTTTTATTGAAAGTTTAAGCGAATGGGATTATGAGAACTTAGTGAGTTAATGAAACCAGGTATGACATGAGTGAAGTCTTCAGGAGACTTAGCTTTAAATTCCTTGCGTTAGTAGTTACGTCGATGAGATAGTAGTCAAAGGGAGTTTCGTTTATCTCAGAGTAGTCCTTGTGCGCACCAGGAACTCGGGTGGATTTTCGGGGCGTTACACGATATGTTTAGCTTTCGAGTGCAAAACAGGTTAGAGGCCAATTACATAGCACTAACATCATCACAATATAAAGTTGGTGTCCCAACGATGGAAATGCAGAGATCAGAAAGTAGTGTCTTCAACCACCACACTCTAGTTACCATGTCAACAAAACTTTTGTAGTCATCCAGAGATTAACCCCGATTCATAACAGCAAAACCAATCAGGGAAAAATTTTGAACTTCATGGAATTGTAACAAGTAATTACATGTACCTTTCAAGTATCTAAAAATTCGCTTCAGGGCCTTCAAGTGAGTGTCTGTAGGAGAGTGCATAAATTGTGACAATATGTTGACCGCAAATGAAATGTATGGCCAGGTGATTGTACAATATTGAAGTCCACCGATTAACTGTCCAAAAACATATTCATCTGACAGTGGAAAATCAACATTACTCGAGATAATAGGATCAGCTTCCATTGGAGTGACAATACTTTTCCTATCTTGCATATTAGAGTGATGATTGAGTTAGAGACATAGTATTATCAGATTGTGTTACCGAGATACCCAGGAAATGATGCAGGGGACCAAGATCTTTTAGGGCAAATTTCCCTCAAAGAAAGGTAACTAGGTTATCAATAAAGGAAGCTTGATTCCCTGTTAATAAGATATCGTCAACGTAGATTAACATAACCAAGTGTACCGAACAAGCCTTATATGTGAACATAGAAAAGTCAGCTTGTGAGACATAGAAACCAAATTGAATAAGAGTTGTGTGGAGCTTATGATACCTATGTTTTTGGGAGACTATTTGAGACCATAAAGAACTTTGCTAAGAACATTTTGATTATGAATATCAATTTTGTTTTTACTATGTACTCTCTTAATAACTGCTCCATAGATGGTTGTTGCTCGATCTAAAGTTGCCGATTTTGTTGCGGCATGACCTCTTATGAATAATTTTGAACTTACTGAGATCTAGGAGGATGCAAACTTGTAGATATGTTATGTGAAGTGTTGGAACTAGAATTTTGTGCCTCAAAGAGCAATTGAAAATTATAATGCTGCCTTCAACTTGATTTGTATAGACTTGAGAGTGATTTATTGTGATTGTAACCCACAAAATTGATAAAGTGTGGATTTGCTGGACAATACTCATATATGTGTGCTTCTCCACAAAATGTGCATGAAATAATTGTTGCTCTCTAAACTGATATCATGCTATTGACTTTATCGCATTGGTAAGTGATGAAACTTGAGTTATTAAGATAGTCATTCCATCTAATTCGTGAACAATAGCAACACACCTATTTGAGTTTAATCTCGTATATGGACAATGATAATTGTTATTAGCCATCATCTCCAAAATTCTGTAAGCTTCATTGTATGTCTTTGATGAGATGGATCTATTTATTGAAGCATCTTCAATTGATCAGCTTTGGCTACTCAACCCATTGTAAAATGTTCAAGCTAAATCCATTAGAGAATTCCATAGTTTGGACATTGCCTCAATAGTACCTTGAACCTATCTCATGCTTTATAAACAGATCCACCGTCTTGTTGTTGAAAACTTGTAATATTTTCCTCATTTTGGAATTTTTAATAGGTGGGAAGTACTTCATAAGAAATTTCTCTACTAAGTCGTCCCATGTTTCCACCGAATTAATGGTAGTGTGTAACGACCCCTATTCCCAGCAAGATATTGTCCGCTCTGGGGATTGGGCCGTAGCACAATATCCTCCCCTCACGGCTTTGTTTGGCGAGAACTTCCCGGAAGGTCACCCAACCTGGAATTGCTCTCGCCGAATCACTTTTAACTTCGGAGTTCTTATGAGATCCGTTGCCAATCGTGCTCTAAAACGCATCTTACTATCTTGGGAGGGATCTCTTACATATGTTTCATTTCCACACACTTCCCCAAGAGATGTGAGATTGTGACGACCCACTTTTTACGATCTGTCACCTTCCGGTTCGCCCGCGCGGACGTACCGCCATCCGGGTTCCGGTTCGTGCAGCCATCGTACACATACTTGCACATTCGGGTCATCACAATCACCCCCCCTCGGGGGCCCAACGTCCTCGTTGGCCACATTTCCGGTTGGGTACAGGCTCTGATACCATTTGTAACGACCCCTATTCCCAGCAAGATATTGTCCGCTCTGGGGATTGGGCCGTAGCACAATATCCTCCCCTCACGGCTTTGTTTGGCGAGAACTTCCCGGAAGGTCACCCAACCTGGAATTGCTCTCGCCGAATCACTTTTAACTTCGGAGTTCTTATGAGATCCGTTGCCAATCGTGCTCTAAAACGCATCTTACTATCTTGGGAGGGATCTCTTACATATGTTTCATTTCCACACACTTCCCCAAGAGATGTGAGATTGTGACGACCCACTTTTTACGATCTGTCACCTTCCGGTTCGCCCGCGCGGACGTACCGCCATCCGGGTTCCGGTTCGTGCAGCCATCGTACACATACTTGCACATTCGGGTCATCACAATCACCCCCCCTCGGGGGCCCAACGTCCTCGTTGGCCACATTTCCGGTTGGGTACAGGCTCTGATACCATTTGTAACGACCCCTATTCCCAGCAAGATATTGTCCGCTCTGGGGATTGGGCCGTAGCACAATATCCTCCCCTCACGGCTTTGTTTGGCGAGAACTTCCCGGAAGGTCACCCAACCTGGAATTGCTCTCGCCGAAGCACTTTTAACTTCGGAGTTCTTATGAGATCCGTTGCCAATCGTGCTCCAAAACGCGTCTTACTATCTTGGGAGGGATCTCTTACATATGTTTCATTTCCACATACTTCCCCAAGCGATGTGAGATTGTGACGACCCACTTTTTACGACCTGTCACCTTCCGGTTCGCCCGCGCGGACGTACCGCCATCCGGGTTCCGGTTCGTGCAGCCATCGTACACATACTTGCACATTCGGGTCATCACAATCAGTAACACCCCTAGTACTGTACCCGTATTTCCCGTACTATATTTATTTTATTTTATTTTTTTTTCATTTTTATTTTTCTTCATTTTCTTTTATACATAGCGTTTATGCGGAAAACATTTTGAAATCAAATTGAATAAAACTTTTTAAAACAATTATAAACATTTAATTTAAAACTATAAACAATTAAAACAATATATAAATGAGGGGAGGGCAGAATTGGAATTCTGCCCTCGGAAAAGTAGCAGCGACTGGTCGCTGCTAATTGCAGCGCCCAGTCGCCACATGCGCTGCATTGTGCAGCGCTCGATCGCTGCACAATGCAGCGATCGGGCGCTGCAAGGTCGCCGCACAGCAGCGACTAGAACCCACTTGCTCTCTGGGATTTCCAGAGAGCAAACACATCAAATTTTTGGATCTCTGGAATCCGATTCCAGAGAGCAAATTCTTCTTTCACCTTCACATTCAAAAAAACACTAAACATTCTAAAAACACTAAACATGCGATTCAGACTGTAACGACCCCAACCCCGTAGGGCCGTCACAGGACTTGACTTTACATTGACATAAACTTTCACCTAAGCCCTCGTGTCTTCACATAAAATTTTTCTTTTTCACTCGACACTATAAAATAAACCGAACCTAGACAATTGACTTACCTCTAACAACCTTTAAGGTTTAACTTTGACTTAAACATTTTGAGCGTAAAACATTTCGACTTTTAAAACATTTAAAACTAGACTAAAACCATTAATAACTTAAAACAAATAAAACATTTAAAACTAGACTAAAACCATTAATAACTTAAAACAAATAAAACATTTAAAACTAGACTAAAACCATTAATAACTTAAAACAAATAAAACATTTAAAACATTTAAAACTAGACTAAAACCATTAATAACTTAAACAAATAAAACATTTAAAACTAGACTAAAACCATTAATAACTTAAAACAAATAAAACATTTAAAACTAGACTAAAACCATTAATAACTTAAAACAAATAAAACATTTAAAACTAGACTAAAACCATTAATAACTTAAAACAAATAAAACATTTAAAACTAGACTAAAACCATTAATAACTTAAAACAAATAAAACATTTAAAACTAGACTAAAACCATTAATAACTTAAAACAAATAAAACATTTAAAACTAGACTAAAACCATTAATAACTTAAACAAATAAAACATTTAAAACTAGACTAAAACCATTAATAACTTAAAACAAATAAAACATTTAAAACATTTAAAACTAGACTAAAACCATTAATAACTTAAAACAAATAAAACATTTAAAACTAGACTAAAACCATTAATAACTTAAAACAAATAAAACATTTAAAACTAGACTAAAACCATTAATAACTTAAAACAAATAAAACATTTAAAACATTTAAAACTAGACTAAAACCATTAATAACTTAAAACAAATAAAACATTTAAAACTAGACTAAAACCATTAATAACTTAAAACAAATAAAACATTTAAAACTAGACTAAAACCATTAATAACTTAAAACAAATAAAACATTTAAAACTAGACTAAAACCATTAATAACTTAAAACAAATAAAACATTTAAAACGTTTTTCTATCAAATCATCCGATCTACATACGTACATTTTCATACTTTCATCCTCATGATTCTATACACATACATAGACACTTCCATTCACTTTCTTAATCAAAATACTTTCTTAATAAAAATGACACTTAAACATTTCCAAAACAACACATCCACATACTAACCATAGACACCTACTAACCACGGTCGGAATCGCCCTAACAATGTTGCCGGGTTGCCACCATAGTCGTACTCCTCCAACTGCGTCCATGATCCTAGCATGCTCATGAAATCTCACCGTACCTGTTCTTCAGCACCTACATCACAGAACTCAAACTATAAGCCTAATGCTTAGCAAGTAGTGACTATATGAATTTAAAACATTTTACCTAACATATGCAGTTTCTACTGTTTCGTTTCTGTCTTATTCTTTCACATTCTTTATCTTATTATTGGGTGCTTCTTTACGTGCTAGATCAAGGTGACACACCTCACGGTCCACCTCACGGGACGGCCAACCTCGACCTAGAAAAGTGACACACCTCATGGTCCACCTCTCGGGACGGCCACTCACGTAAAGCGGGGGAAAAGGAGGCACACCTCACGGTCCACCTCACGGGACGGCCAACCTCAACCCCACCTTCCGTGGTTTTTCTTACGTACTTTATCGTTTCGTTCTCAACATTTCACATCCTACTGTATCATTTTGTAAAAGCATGGAAATTCGTTTTCGTTTCGTTTTCGTATCGTAAAACCATGATGCGTGCTCTACTATACATAAAAACATAAAACACACATGCATACAAACCTACCGAACTGTGATGTAGGCCCGAAGGCAAATGCACTTACGTACACTACTTACCTGACGTCCTTAGCAATTTATTTGAATTCTGACTCTTAACCGTGGAACCTGAAAAACCTAACATATCAAAACATTGCATTAGAACTCGCTCGGCATAACTAAACTCTTATTTTCTTAAAAACATCTTAAACTACTATTTATAGCTTAATCTAACTAAAATCTAACTAAACGGGCCACAATCTCGGGTTCGGTAAAAACCGACCTAAAACTTCGAACGCGCGTAACTTTCGCGTCGGTTATCGGAATCGAACGATTCCAGCGGCCACGTACTCCTCTAATAACCTATTTTAATCTGCCAAAAGGAATTCTAAAACAAATACCCGGAACCAGGTCAAAAATCACAAAACCCGAAACTGCCCTTCTTCCCAAAATTTCACTTTTTCAATTTTTCATCAAACTCTCTCAATTCCTCACTAATCTATCCTCCTAACATCCAATTAACATAAACTAACCTAAAAATCGGAGTTCCAATTCAGAAAACCCTAAGCCCCAATTCGGGCTTCACTGTTTTCAGCTCACATTGAGCTCAACACGGTCGATCAACGATAGCCGGCCCTAGAGTTGGCAAACCCGCGCCGGAGACAACACATTTTGGCCGGTGGTCGGAGCTCAATCGAGCTCGACACCTACGGCCATGAACAGACCCGAAAACCGAATGAAAACAGGGAGAAACCGAGCCTTACCGGTCGGGTTGCGCGCGGAGATGGCCGGAGATCACGTGTCGCCGTCGTCTGGCCTGAAAACGGCGAGAAATCGCCGTCGCCGTCGCCGGAGGAGAGTCGCGCTTCCCTTCGTCTCCCCTGCTCTCTCTCGGTGTCGCGAGCAACACGAACGACAGAATGGTTATTCTGTCGTTCGATTATATTTATTTTTTATTTTTTATTTTTTAAAACTATAATAATAATAATAATAATATCCTAATATTAAGTTCTATGCTTAATTCTTTAATTAGTCCTAGCAATTCGGTTTTCCGTAATTTCCTTATTTCTCCAATATTCCAATTTAATATTAGAGTCCTAATAATAATAATAATAATAATAATAATAATAATAATAATAATAATAATAATAATAATAATAATAATAATAATAATAATAATAATAATAATAATAATAATAATAATAATAATAATAATAATAATAATAATAATAATAATAATAATAATAATAATAATAATAATAATAATAATAATAATAATAATAATAATAATAATAATAATAATAATAATAATAATAATAATAATAATAATAATAATAATAATAATAATAATAATAATAATAATAATAATAATAATAATAATAATAATAATAATAATAATAATAATAATAATAATAATAATAATAATAATAATAATAATAATAATAATAATAATAATAATAATAATAATAATAATAATAATAATAATAATAATAATAATAATAATAATAATAATAATAATAATAATAATAATAATAATAATAATAATAATAATAATAATAATAATAATAATAATAATAATAATAATAATAATAATAATAAAACTCACCGGTTTCCAAAACGGACTTATTTGCTATTTTTACAAATTAATATACTAAAAGGTTAAAACGGGAACTCTAATATTACTTTTCTCGATTTGGTTTCTAAAATTTCACTTATTCCACTAAAAATTCCCGTAAATTTCTAGGGCTCTAAGGAAACATCCCGCTCAAGAAAATACTTTAATTTGCTATTTACGAAAATTATCTAAGAAATTAGAAAATCCTAAAATCCGAAAATCCGGGCGTTACATCCTTCCCTCCTTAATTGAAATTTTGTCCTCAAAATTGTTGCTTAGACAATCCTCTTATTTCTCACTCTAATGCTACCACCGTAATTACCGTTGCAATACTAAATCCTGATTACTCTAAGGCCTTAATCACTCATCGGGTAACGAAAATTCCTAGATCTCCAAAGTTATGACTCTCTTAACTATGCATTTTGTAACTCATTCACTCATACGTCCATTGCTTTCAACCTAATCCATCATCACTTAATCTCTTAAATCTCTCCCAACTCAAACTCCATTATAGTCTTCCTCGAATTAATTCAATTGTTTCCCTACTTTTCTCATACAACATCAATCTAACGCATCAAAACATCATAATCTCTCAAAGCTTCATCTATTGCTTAATACTAAGGACCTATTACATAGTCTCCTTATACTATTTCCTTCTATTCCAAGTTCTCCTCTACCTTACTATCTCATTTCTAATCCATCACACACATCCTTTACACCCATGGACAATGGGCATTCATGACGTTCTATTAGTCACTATAACACGATCCTAGTACTCAGGGCTCTCAATACTTAAATCTATCCCTTTTTCTTTCAAAGTATTTTCTAAGTTTCTATACTTATGTCTACAATGCTCGATTATTCAACTTTCACCTCAGTTGCCACCAAACAATATCAAACTCTCAGTCTAACTAATTAATTACACTGTTCACCCAATGCCTTAAATGGTGCATAAACACTTCGACTTAGCTTACGAGTCGAATCATTCCTAAACCTACAGGTTTATCTTCACTTCTAGGTCCACTTGCACAATCACCGTGCAACTTTCTATCATTTCATCCAATATTTTCTAAATTCTTCAACATCACTAACCCTTAATGTTTCACTCTTATTTTGACCATTCACTTATTCTAATAAATCTATTTATTTACCCTTATGACGTTGTCCAAAAATCTACCTAATCGCCCATTTTATCTTACCTCACATAGTCTCCGTTTTTCTTCATACATGAACTAAGAATCATCCCTCACGGTATGAATCTTTTATATAAGCTAACATCCATATCCTCGATCAACGATCTTCTAAAGACTTTATGTTCCTCGAGTTGGACTTTACATTCCATACCTAAGCTCATTTAGCCAAACCCTCGAATTTCTCTAACCTAACCTCATCCCTAATGCATTTGACCATCCTCTTCATTCAAAAGTTCATATGTTTCCTCAATTCTTACACCACTAAATACTTAAATGTTAACCTTCTTATTTTAACTCTCAATTAAATCTAAGGCCTTTACACTTACTCTTAGAAATCTATACACAATTCTAAATCTATCCAACCACCATTTTTTCACCTTACGTCGCTTAGTCTCTAATTTCCTCATTAAAAGAAATTCCCAATATTTTTATATATCGCACGTCACTAGATTCCGATGAATTAAACCTCAACTTCTAACCTTCCTTCTTATCTAGCAATCCTCTCTTTCCTAGCTCTTAACTTCCCAATATTAATTACACTTCTCCTCCAAGGCCCCAACACTTGTAAAAATATCTATTTTCACATAAGGTTTTCACTAAGATTTTACTAGCTAATATATTTTCTCTTTAATCCTCAAAAATTCAGGTTCTAAGTGTTTCCCCCACACTACTCCACAACAATTTGCCCAACAACCTTCTTATTTTCTAAAACAATAGGGTCATAAGTATTCAACTCAATCTTTTACATCAATTCCTCTAACGGCTTCCTTGTTAGCAAACTTGTTGCAGATAATTTAACGCCTTAAATCCAAATCTCCTTGCCATCCTAAGTCCTCAAGTCTAATTCACATCCACACCAATTCCCACATGATTATATTCTAACATTTCTACATTAGTATCTCCTATAGATATTTAAAATGACACGCACCTGTAATTACGGCAGGCTGCTCTTCATTGTCTGCACTGCTGAGGGAGAAGGTCCTTGGAGATACACTTGTGAGTCCCTTGTTCCGTGTCGGGCAGTCTCTGGCAAGATGGCCTGTCCTATTGCAAACAAAACACGGCCCTTTACCTTTCTTCGGACACTTTCTAGAGAGATGTCCTATCTCTTGACACTTGAAACACCTTTCTAGATTCTTCCTTGGACAGTCCGTAGAAATATGACCTTGCTCATTACAGATAAAACATCGGCCCGAACCTGCCTTGCACACCCCGTCATGAAACTTCTTACACGTTGGACATTGAGGGAACTGTGAATAACCAGAAGCACGCTTTCCATTTCCTTGACTAATTTCTTCATCACTCGTTCTTTTTGTGCCCCTCGGTGGTTGTTGTTCTTCGTCACTTTGTTGAGTCATAGATTCTCTGAAGGGCTTCCTCGACATTTCTCTTTGTCGTTGTAGTTTCATTTCGATGTCATCAAGTCCAAGAGCTCTTTCCACTATTTTATGATAAGGCACGTCTTCATCATCCACCGTCATCACCCCTTTCTGAATTTCTAATTTCAAACCTTGCACGAATTGGTGAATTTTGTCCTCTTCCTCATAAATCATATTTCCGGCATATCGAGACAACGAGTCAAACTTTCGCACATATTCAGCCACCGTCCCAGTTTGGCGCAATTGTGTGAACTCGACCTTCTTACTAGCCCGAAGAGTGCGACTGAAATACTTATTATAGAATACTGTTTTGAATTGTTCCCACGTCATAACCTTCGTATCCCTAGCGGCCATTACCGTATCCCACCAGAAAATGGCATCCTTATCTAAATTAAAGGTGGCACACGTCACTTTGTCGGCTTCCTCCACTTTTGCATAGGCAAACATGCTCTCAATCTTACGAATCCATTGTTCGGCGCAGGTGGGATCCGGAGACTGTCCATCAAAGGTTGGAGGCCTAAGCCGCCTAAATCTTTCTCCACTTAGGTCCTTGGAATTATTACCTTGTCCACTTCGATTCAACAAAACTCCTATCTGTTCTGACTGTTGGCGTAATATGTCCATAAACTGACTATTGTGATCCATTCAGGTTACTTAAGTACTCGTGGTCTTTTCATGTACCTAAACATGTTAGAAAACACAAAACACTATAAAAATCTATAGATCATTACTTAAACTTAAACACTTACAGTTGGCGAAGCACTTCCATGGGGCGAGTGGCATTGTTAGGTAATCAACTGAACGATTGCGACCACGTGTCTCTGATACCATAACTGTAACGACCCCAACCCCGTAGGGCCGTCACAGGACTTGACTTTACATTGACATAAACTTTCACCTAAGCCCTCGTGTCTTCACATAAAATTTTTCTTTTTCACTCGACACTATAAAATAAACCGAACCTAGACAATTGACTTACCTCTAACAACCTTTAAGGTTTAACTTTGACTTAAACATTTTGAGCGTAAAACATTTCGACTTTTAAAACATTTAAAACTAGACTAAAACCATTAATAACTTAAAACAAATAAAACATTTAAAACAATTAAAGTAAGATCAATTAAAACAAAACACTAATATAACCTATACTTTCAAGAAAACAAACTGCGTGAATCGCTCTAAAAATCGAGCGTATCCTTACCTGTTTTAAAATAACCAAACAGTTTAAAATACCCAAACAGTTCCAGTATATTCT
The DNA here is from genome assembly GCA_022432975.1 of Begonia masoniana. Taxonomy (NCBI): domain Eukaryota; kingdom Viridiplantae; phylum Streptophyta; class Magnoliopsida; order Cucurbitales; family Begoniaceae; genus Begonia; species Begonia masoniana. Next base: position 19,232,128 of record CM039512.1, on the reverse strand, counting down.
CCAAAAATAAAGACTTCACATCTTAGACATTCTACTACCACATCATACACATCAAAGACTCTACTTTCATACGTTTTTCTATCAAATCATCCGATCTACATACGTAACATTTTCATACTTTCATCCATCATGATTCTATACACATACATAGACACTTCCATTCACTTTCTTAATCAAAATACTTTCTTAATCAAAATGACACTTAAACATTTCCAAAACAACACATCCACATACTAACCATAGACACCTACTAACCACGGTCGGAATCGCCCTAACAATGTTGCCGGGTTGCCACCATAGTCGTACTCCTCCAACTGCGTCCATGATCCTAGCATGCTCATGAAATCTCACCGTACCTGTTCTTCAGCACCTACATCACAGAACTCAAACTATAAGCCTAATGCTTAGCAAGTAGTGACTATATGAATTTAAAACATTTTACCTAACATATGCAGTTTCTACTGTTTCGTTTCTGTCTTATTCTTTCACATTCTTTATCTTATTATTGGGTGCTTCTTTACGTGCTAGATCAAGGTGACACACCTCACGGTCCACCTCACGGGACGGCCAACCTCGACCTAGAAAAGTGACACACCTCATGGTCCACCTCTCGGGACGGCCACTCACGTAAAGCGGGGGAAAAGGAGGCACACCTCACGGTCCACCTCACGGGACGGCCAACCTCAACCCCACCTTCCGTGGTCTTTCTTACGTACTTTATCGTTTCGTTCTCAACATTTCACATCCTACTGTATCATTTTGTAAAAGCATGGAAATTCGTTTTCGTTTCGTTTTCGTATCGTAAAACCATGATGCGTGCTCTACTATACATAAAAACATAAAACACACATGCATACAAACCTACCGAACTGTGATGTAGGCCCGAAGGCAAATGCACTTACGTACACTACTTACCTGACGTCCTTAGCAATTTATTTGAATTCTGACTCTTAACCGTGGAACCTGAAAAACCTAACATATCAAAACATTGCATTAGAACTCGCTCGGCATAACTAAACTCTTATTTTCTTAAAAACATCTTAAACTACTATTTATAGCTTAATCTAACTAAAATCTAACTAAACGGGCCACAATCTCGGGTTCGGTAAAAACTGACCTAAAACTTCGAACGCGCGTAACTTTCGCGTCGGTTATCGGAATCGAACGATTCCAGCGGCCACGTACTCCTCTAATAACCTATTTTAATCTGCCAAAAGGAATTCTAAAACAAATACCCGGAACCAGGTCAAAAATCACAAAACCCGAAACTGCCCTTCTTCCCAAAATTTCACTTTTTCAATTTTTCATCAAAACTCTCTCAATTCCTCACTAATCTATCCTCCTAACATCCAATTAACATAAACTAACCTAAAAATCGGAGTTCCAATTCAGAAAACCCTAAGCCCCAATTCGGGCTTCACTGTTTTCAGCTCACATTGAGCTCAACACGGTCGATCAACGATAGCCGGCCCTAGAGTTGGCAAACCCGCGCCGGAGACAACACATTTTGGCCGGTGGTCGGAGCTCAATCGAGCTCGACACCTACGGCCATGAACAGACCCGAAAACTGAATGAAAACAGGGAGAAACCGAGCCTTACCGGTCGGGTTGCGCGCGGAGATGGCCGGAGATCACGTGTCGCCGTCGTCTGGCCTGAAAACGGCGAGAAATCGCCGTCGCCGTCGCCGGAGGAGAGTCGCGCTTCCCTTCGTCTCCCCTTCTCTCTCTCGGTGTTGCGAGCAACACGAACGACAGAATGGTTATTCTGTCGTTCGATTATATTTATTTTTTATTTTTTATTTTTTAAAACTATAATAATAATAATATAATAATAATCTAATATTAATTCTATGCTTAATTCTTTAATTAGTCTATCAATTCGGTTTTTCCGTAATTTCCTTATTTCTCCAAATATTCCAATTTAATATTAGAGTTCTAACAAAACTCACCGTTTCCAAAACGGACTTATTTTGCTATTTTTACAAATTAATATACTAAAAGGTTAAAACGGGAACTCTAATATTACTTTTCTCGATTTTGGTTTCTAAAATTTCACTTATTCCACTAAAAATTCCCGTAAATTTCTAGGGCTCTAAGGAAACATCCCGCTCAAGAAAATACTTTAATTTGCTATTTACGAAAATTATCTAAGAAATTAGAAAATCCTAAAATCCGAAAATCCGGGCGTTACACAGACGTACTTCAATACGTGACAAAACTTCTTAAAAACAAATGGCGTGGATAGCTCTAAAAATCGAGCTTATCCGTATCAAACCTACAACATTTCCAAAACATTTCTATAACGTTTAAATACTGTTTTAAATCAGAATATTTTCTATAAACGGTTTACCAAAAACATTTAAATGTAAACCTATCAACTACCAGAACCAAACACCCTAAAATATCTATACATTTTAACCAAAAACATTCAGATAATCCTCAAAATGCATACTCATCCCAAAACCCTCAAAACACGTATATACTTCCCCCACGGGTCGGTAAAGCATCGACTGCGCAACACACCACCGCAATCCATCTTTCGTCAACTGCCTCATGCCTCAGGAGGAGGAAGCTCGTCCTCACCTGTTTCCTCGTAACCACCTACACCATACAGACATCTATGAGATAAAAATCTCAGTAAGCTCTAGTAAATGCAAATGCGTGCTGTGCATATGAATCTGTAAATCATGCATTGTTTTCTTTACTTTACTTTACTTTACTTTACTTTGCTTTGCTTTGCTTTGCTTTGCTTTGCTATAAACTGTATACCGATTTCTTTGCTTTGCTTTGCTATAAACTGTATACCGATGAGCCATTTAAACTATATACCGAAGGATCATTTAAACTATATACCGAAGGGTCATTTAAACTTTTCTTTACTTTGCTTTACTTTGCTTTGCTAAAAACTGTATACCGACGGGCCATTTAAACTATATACCGAAGGGTCATTCTTTCTTTGCATTTACTTTAAAATATCGTGCAGAAATTCATTTTTCATGATCTTTAAAAACACGTGATGCATGAGCAGATATGAACATAAACTAAACAACCAACATGCATACCATCAAGACCAAATTAGAATAACCTATAACAATTATAAACCTATCTACCCGACCCAAAGCAATTTAAAACAAACAATCCATTAAGATCCTCGACGCTACATCGAAGTACGGTGTAGGCCAATCGGCCAGAGAAGATCACGAGAACTTACCTCGCGTCCGTTGCAGCTCCAGCTCCGTCCACGAGCGTTGTTTGTCTGAGGCAAAACACAACGATCATCAATATTACGTGTTTAAACTTCTAATCGTCCGAATTCAACAAAACCTTAACTAAGGAACTTCCTAAACTTTTAATTCCATTTGTTGAGCTATTTCATCGAGCAATTCACGCTCGGCACCTCAATTCACAATTTACGAGTTTTTTCCTAAAACCCAAAGATCCTCAAATTTAACATTCGTCGTAAATCAATCAAATTCGTCCAATAACGTTCAATACGTCCTTTATATACTTAATCACAGTAAACCTATTAATTACAGACCCTAAATCGACATTTTAAATCAAAACCTAAACGAAACCCTAATTGTTTATACTTCGTAAAACTCGAAATAAACGCTCTAAGATTGTAGGTTCATACCTAGAATGTCGATTGGAGGAGGAAACGTGAAGAACCGGAGGAAGAACGGAGAAAAACGGAGGTCGGATCGTTGAATTTCGTCGACGGCTGAGAGGAAGTCGCGAAGGAGGAAGCCCTCTGGTTTCTCGCGGCAGAGGAGGAGAAATGAAGAAGTAATAGATTTAGGTTAATTATAATATTGATTTGCAAAATTACCATTTTGCCCTTAGCACATATTTCTATTTTGTTTCGTCCTTCGATTCATTAATCGTCCAACTATTCGAGTTCACCAAGTTTCCTTATTTCACCTACAGGTTCAACTTATTATTTGGGATTTACTAAAACTGTCCGTTCGCAATTTGGACATCGTTTACTATTTTACTAAAACGTCATTTACATTTCGATAAATGTATTTACTCGGAATATAGCGTCTAAACTCCGAAAATTCTCATAATTTCCTTAAAATTCCTATTAATCGTTAGAGTCATAATGACGCTTTCTTTTCGAGAAACGGGCTTGATTTGACATATTTACAAAAATGCCATTACATATTAAAATAATAATATCCAGAAAAAGCTGGATATTACATAGTGAATTTAGCTAGGCTCTTTGCTCAATCTATTGGAGAGTATGGAAATAATTTTAGCCTCAAAGCATCTTTTGCCACTCCTTGAATCTTGAATGAGTCACTCACCTCCATAAATCATTTTAGATGAAAATGAGGATCTTCCAAAGCCATGCCCCTAAATATTCCCAAGGATTGTAGCATCTGTTTCAATCTCAACTAGAAGCTGTTTTTCTTTCTTTATTTGGAGTGAGAAATTCCTTCAAAGAAAATATTTTCATTTTACATAATCTCTCCTATCAATCACTCGATACTTAGTCCAGGAAGGAAAAAAGATAGTCATATTAATTATAAATATTGTCATATCAGAAATAAAGAAAATATAATAAATCTTCTCTTGATGTTGTGTTTCTCTATGCTGCAACAATTTCTACTAAAAAATTGTAGAAGTGAGGAGCTTCTGATGATGTTGTGGACATGAAGATGAAAACAATTTCAACGTCGTTCTTCTTTTGCTGGCTACATCAACATCAATCTTCCTCTAGACACGAAGAATAATTTAGACACGCTTGTGAACATGAATTCTCACTTTGAAAAACTGCACATACTCCTAATTACAGAATTTGAGAACTATACTTTCCTTTTTGTGCTTTCTTATTAGAAAGACATAACAAGCTCTTAGTTTAAATACAGAGAATCCTTCATGCTCCTTTTTTTCATATTTTACATTTGTTATACATGTTATCAGAAAAGAAAATATTAAATTCGATAATCAAAAAATGTAATGGACACTAAAAAAATAATTTGACGAAAAAAAAAACAATTAGAAAATACGACTTTTTCTCGAGTGTTTCTTGTCATGAAACATAGACTATTGGAAACTCTCCAATTATTAACAAAGTTGCAATATTATTCATACTTACTCTTACAAAAGTAAGTAAAAGAAAAGCAAATCACATCGCAACTTCTCTAACTGATTGATTCTTTCAAGATATTCTTCTTTCTTTAATGATTAGAAGAGAGGATGCTATAGTTTTAGAAACTAACAATAGGTCATCAACCAGAGATGAGAAAATTGCACCACGTGATTTAAAAACTAAGTGTACTAAAACTAACTCAGATCAAATGTAGAAATTAAGCAACATATAAAGTTAAGACAATTATTTGATTCTTAATTCTTCCAAATATAAATGCAAAAAATATCCTCAAATTTCAGATCAAAGTGTTTGAACTTAATTCAACTATGAGAAAGCTCTCACTATAATAACTTTAGTGTTTAATTATGAAAAAAAAAACTCTACAAATCTAGTATCATGAATTGTTAGCCTAAATTTTAGGAAAAGAAATGAAACAAGAGTTACTAAGAAAGATTAGGATATACAAAAATGTCTTCCACCAAAGTAATCAATTTCCTAGCATGTGAACACACCCTACAAATCCAATATTGCTCGTGATAAGAGCATAACAGAGTAGAAAAGAACACATCTAATCATTAAATTAAAAGAATATGCAAGTAAGCGTCTTTCTAATAGTCTTGAATCAAAGTTTCCAACATTAAAACTAACATATTGATTACATTACAACATACTAAAACCACAACACAATTACACTAAATAGTCAAGAATGTTTATAGAGAGACCGCAATTACAGTAAAACTGCAAGTGTTCTTTGCGAGCCTTCTATGTGTCGAGGGTTCTATCCGTTGGATGTGTCTTCCTCTTTCACCGCATTAGAACAGAGGTTGTGATTAGAGACAAACGAGCAAAATAAGATTAACATATTGTCATATAATGACAAAGGAAACAAATAAAATTAGATATGAGAGATCTAAGAGTCACAGTCAGCAGTCGTTTTGTAACGACCCTCATACTATTCCTAATTTCCCGTACGAAATTTTTCTTTTTAAGCCTCTAAATCAATTAAAAACATCCTCGAAAACCTTTAAAGAAAATTCATTTATCATACAAAAACAGTTTACATAAAACCACATTCCTCAATTTATCAACTTATCACTTCTTCACAATATCATTTCTATCTCCATTTCAATTATACATTTTACATAAACTTTCCAAACATTCATACGTTCTCGTAACTCTGCCCAAAACCGACTCTAAACACGATTAAAATGAAGTACATTTTCATGAAAACGAACTGCATGGTTCCGTTTAAAAGTGTGACATATCCTCCTGTTTACAAAATCACCAAGCAGTTCATAAAAATCCAAATAAAAATCTTAACAAACGTTTTATAAAACAAATCTATCAAATAAACGTAACCAAACACCCTAAAATGTATCAACTATACAATTAGACTAAAAACATTCCCATAACGTTAAATTAATGGCTTAAACAAAACGTTTGAAACATCAACATGAAAATCTAACACCTAACCAGAACCAAGCATCCTAAAATGTTCTACACAATTTCACCATCAGCCCAAAACACTCCAAAAACCCTCAAAACCTATACATACTTCCCCACGGGTCGGTCAAGCATCGACTGCGCCAGCACACCCCGCGAGCCATCCTCCGTCAACTGCATCACTCCTCAGGTGGAAGGATCTCGTCCTCACCTATGTCAGGATCACCTACACCATACAGACACGCTATGAGCTAACGGGCTCAGTAAATTCTACGTAAATGCAGATGCGTGCAGTGCATATGGAGTTCAGAAATCATGCATAACAGAGCGTCGCAGACAGTATATCATCGAGATCTCATCCCCCTAACCGAAGGGGGCCCATCCAGCGGTCGGACTACCCCGTGCGGTTAGAGGAGGGGGGTACACGCTTACAACACGTACAGCCGTGCCTGAGCCCCACCTCGCGTGACCAGATAACAGATTACGTTCATTAATTACAGTACATGAAATGTGGTATTGGCCAGACCCTCAATCGGTCCGCACAATAGATCTGAGTCCTCAATTTCTGGGCCACATCGGTTTTCAGAAAACATGGTCCAGTGCAAAAATTCGTTTTCATGCCAAGTTAAAATACGTGATGCATGAACAGTTCAGTAAGGCTATAAACAAACAATCATATGTACCATCAGGACAGTAAAAGAAATAACCTACTAAACGTCTAAACCTATCTACCCAACCAAAACAACTTTAAACGAACAATCCTTTAAGATCCTCGACGCGACATCGAAGTACGGTGTAGGCCAATCGGCCAGAGTAAGTCACGAGAACTTACCTGTCGTCCGTAGCTTGCTGGTTTTGGCACATCACGTCACATATGGTTCGACCTATGACAAATATTCAAGCTTTATTAAAATCAAGCCTACATTCACCAATTACTCTCAAATTACTATTTCTAGCCTAATCCAATTAAAACCTAACCAAACGGGCCACTAATTCGGGTTTGTTAAAAACCGACTCAAAACCTCGAACGTGTATAACTTTCGCGTCGGTTATCGGAATCGAATAACCTATTTTAATCTGCCAAAATGAATTTTAAAACAAATAACCGGAACTAGGTCAAAAAGCAGAAAACCCGAACTGCCCCTTTTCCGAAAAAATCCCCCTTTTTGATTTTTCATCAATTCTAACTCAATTCTTCACCAATCAACCACATATATCCTCAATTAGCATAATTTAACCAAAAATCGAAGCTACACTGACCAAAACCGAAATGCCCTAAATCGGCATCACTGATTTTCGCCTAAATTGGGCATTCCACAGCCAAGCAACAATAGCCGGCCCAAGGGTTGGCAAACCCATGCCGGAAGTGACCAAAAACGGCCGGTGATCGGAGCTCAATCGAGCTCGCCACCCTCGGCCATGACAGAACCGAAAACAGGGAGAAACTAGGGCTCACCGTTCGGTTTGTGCGCGGAGATGGGCCGGAGCCTGCTTGTCGCCGACGTCTGGCCGGAAGCAGTCGGAAATCGCCGGTGAACGGCGCTGCGTCGTCGTCGTCTTCCTCGCCTCTCCTCTCCCCTCGCGCTAGGGCTCGGGTTCAACAGAATAGCTTCGGCTATTCTGTTGATTTTATTATTATTTTTAATAATAATAATAATAATAATAATAATAATAATAATAATAATAATAATAATAATAATAACCATTAATTAATCGAATCTTCATTTATCGTTTTGCCTCCCTTGTTCCGACCATTTCGACTTTCGCTAAATCTCGTTCTTAATTATAACTCACGGCTTAATTTCACGAACTTAATTTAATAAACATTTTAGTTTAACCAATTTATTCACTTTTAATTACTTTACTTTTTTATTATTTCCTCTCCAAATCTTTCGATTAATTAAACTGAGAAAAAAATTCTCGGTTGCTCCACGTTTTCCCCGTATAGGCGTGTGAGAGTCACCTAGCTTCACATTTCGATGTTTTTTATTGGACAGAGTCTGAACTTATAATGAAAACACTAAATGGTCAAGGAAAAAGAGTGAAAAGTCGTACGGTTGATTATAGAATTGTATTAATCAAGAATTAATTAGAAAAGTCAAAGAAGGATATCAAGAACAAGAATTTACGGGTTCAGACCAAATTGTCCTATGTCTACGACAAAAAACTCCAGCAATTAATTTTATTATAGAATGTAGAAAATAACTATTTTTGTAATGCTACAGCATCGCTCACAGTATCTCTGTTGGACAGAGGCTGCACTTTATAATGAATAGACTAAATGGTCAAGGAAAAGAGTGAAAAGTCGTACGGTTGATTATAGAATTTGTATTAATCAAGAATTAATTAGAAAAGTCAAAGAAGAAATCAAGAAACAAGAATTTACGTGGTTCAGACGAAATTGTCCTACGTCTACGACAAAAAACTCCTGCAATGAATTTTATTAGAGAATGTAGAAAATAACTATTTTTGTAATGCTACAGCATCTCTCTCGCTTATTTTCTCTCTGACTATTAACACACCAAATCTGATTCTCTTTCTTCTTTTTCTTTATCCCCCATCAACTAGGGGTGGAATCGGTTTAGTTCGATTTGGTTAAGATTGGATTGGAACCGAAGTCAATTCGGTTTTGGGTGAAGAAAATCGAAACCGAACCGAAGAGAACCTCGGTTTTGGGTGTAACACCCAAAAATTTTACAATATCCTTAAATTATTTTTTGTGTATAACTTGTTAAATTGAATATATCTTTTGATGAAGTTATTTATGATGGATAAAGAAAATAATAATAATAAAATAATAAATAAGAAGAAGAAGAGAAGAAACTAAGGAGGGATGTTAGTTAACCAAGTAACTTTCTTGGTAAAAGAATGTGAAGCATATTTTGTAACACCCGACATTTCGGCCAGGTGATTTTCTGACCATTTTAATTATCACCCTTTTATTTAACCTCTATGATTTAAATTTAATGTTAAGACAAATTTATTACAAGTTGAGCAAGCTAGGTTGGTGGCAGATTTGTAAATACACTCGGGGATTAAGTATTAAATTAGAAAAAGGAAACCTTAAATATCATTTAAACCTACTGTAGCCGACACCCAGTCTCTCGGAGGATTTCGCCTCTCCCGAGCTGCCGCTCTATGTTTGACCCCACCCCCCCCCCGGTGTTCTCCTCACCGACGACTGGTTTCAGCCTGCGTCTTCTCTGCGAGTTCGTACCCGAGGTATGCAATAGAAAATGTAGCGCTTCTGTTAGTTTATCAGCTCTGTTTCAGCTCAGCATTTGAACTTGGGATTATCAATGGCTTGTGTCGTTTTAGAACATTTTAGAATCCGAGAGTAGTAATGTCAACCGAATAGATTCTGGTCATTTTAAGTAACTTAACTCAGATTTAATCACTGTAGAACCTCGGATTCTATTTCGGATGTCCGATTCTTGCACAGAGCTGTAGAATAAGGATTCTGGAAAAAAAAAAAAAAAAAAAAGAAAGGTTGTAGGAAGGTGATATATGGTTCTACTTCATAAATGAATTTCTTTTATGATGAAGAAAATTCCCTCAAGTCTTGGAAAGGATAGAAAGGGAGTGATGATCATGCTACCTAGTCCAAAAATAATTTCGTCACTTAATTACATTTTCCATGAGGCCAAGGAGTATTTCATATCTCTAATTGCACGACGCTCTTCGTCTAAAAAGGAATTTAGGTGTCTTTGATAAAGGAAGGAATTTTCCAAATTTGGAATGGCAG